>JBBPBS010000207.1:469436-523955 GCA_037974835.1 Cicer judaicum
AAAACTAAATAATAAAATAAATGATAAATAATTAAATAAGTAAATGAATAAATAAATAATAAATAATTAAATAAGTAAATGAATAAATAAATAATAAAATAAATAATAAATAAATAAATATGTAAATAAATGAATAAATAAGTAAATAAATAAATAAGTAAATAAATAAATAAATAAAATAAATAATAAAATAAATAAATAATTTTCTTAATAGGAAATAGTATGTTAAATTCCAATAGGTTAGTTTAACACTGCTCAAGATTTAACATGATGCAGTATTCTTTGCAATACAAACTTTTATGGATTTAAAATTTTAGCATTCCATTATAACAATGTTGATGGAAGTAGAAGAAAATTACAGTCGATTAACTATTCATAGCCAACATGATATTGTTTGAAGGTACATCATTCCAAATCACATATTCAAGAAAATTCTATTCTAAATCCTAATACACAACTTATTATCAATACTTTAGAAAAACACACGCCAATAGAAACATTATAATATGGAGTGATCCAAGAATCAGTATTTGAGGCAAAATAATATCTTTAAATTAAAGTGCTATAGGATTTAGGAGGCATCCGAAAAATTTATGAATTTATCTTAGGATAAAAACACTTGTGCAAGTTTTCAAAGAACCAAATAAAATTACTAATCATGTTTAACATTTTATCATGTATAACATTTTATAAAATTGCTAACCAAATAAAACACTTGTGCTATCATATTATAAACACTAATCAAACTCTCCTTAATACTTGTTTTTATCTCATCTTCAAGGCTTAGAGCTAACAAGATAAACACCTACATACTCACACACCAATAGGCAAAAAAAAGAATAATAATTTATGTGCATACCTGGTTGTAGTTTGGAAATGGAAATGGATGTGCTTTGGAAATGGAACTGGAATACGAAATTGGAATTGCAAGTTGGAAATTGGAATCTGATCCAAAATGGGAAACGACTATGCTAATCTAGGATGCCTTAGCCATGTATACGTTACATAGTGACCTAGGTTACTATTATTATTATTATTATTATTTATTATTATTATTATGACTATAGTTATTCTTATCATTAACCCATTTTATTAGTGCTAAAGATACCAATTAAAACACATATTAACACTCATATATAAAAATAAAAATAAAAATATAGTATTGTATCATTATACTATTTAAAATAAGGTAAAGAGAAATTGGGGTGTTACAGTCGTACGTAGCAAGTCCCAGACGAATCATTGCGATACATGGTTTTCCCTTTCATTTCACAATATTTTGTACTCATGAATTGAAATGCTTTCTCATCCCTTACCTTATTTTGACTCTTTCTCAAACGAAAAAAAAATCAATGGGAGTTTATAATAGCAACTGCAAATCGACAACATATAGGGAATGAATTCGAATAAACAACGAGTTCACAAAATCATCAAGACATGACTGATAAATCATGCGAAGCATAAAAGTCAATGTTAAATAATCAATATTAATTTTAAGAGGAAACTGGGATCAAAGCAGAGAGAAAACTATGGAAAAAGTCTCACCGACTTGCAGAATACTAGAAGGGTCTACGGTCAACTTCATTGAAAAATGAAAATGAGTAGTGCTTCTTGAAGGTTTCGACGAGAGGAATCCAAAAAGAATCTAATTTTTTGAGACGAAAAATGTGGTGATAGGAATCGGCAAAAAATAGCTCACTAAAGGAAAGAAAAGCATTTTGTTTATGATAAAATAGAGCAACTATCAATAAAATTAATGCTAAATATGGATCCAATGGTGAATTTTGAGTGGGATAGAGGTTGGGATCAATTCAAATTGCAAGGAATTGGTGGAAAAGGATTTGAGAGAAAAAAAAGGTTTGTTTATTAGTTTAGCTCATTTTTATTCTTGATGACCTTCAATATTTTATATATATTTTGTATTGTTTAAGTGTAGATGGAAAGGTATGAATACAATGACATAAAATTGAGGTGTAAAAAGCAAACAACCCAAACAAAAACTATAGTAGAAACCGACAATAAAGAAAGAGGGGGCAGAAAGTAGTCTATCTCAAAGTTTATTTTAGTTGTTATTTTTAAAGTGCCCAAACAATTTAATTAGTTGTTCCATTCATTCATAATTAAAATATTATTCTCTAAAATACTCACATTAAAATACTAAAATATTCAACCATCAAGTATTCGTACTCATTTATATTCAAACTAATTAAAAAAACTAATAAAACAAAATATTTATATTTTATATTATTAATTAAATAAAATATCTACAAAATTGTCATATCATAGCAAACACACACACATAACGAAAAATAATTCGAAAATTTATCAACATATATTGTAAAAAAATTTAAATATCAAATTAACACTTTGAAAAATATTTTAATTATTTAAATATCAAATTAACACTTTGAAAAATATTTTAATTATTTAAATATCAAATTAACACTTTGAAAAATATTTTAATTATTTAAATAGTGTATTATAAAATTTGGGGTATTATACTAATTGATTTTGGTTCTTAGACAATGTAGATCATCAAATAAAGACATAAGTCTAAATGGACTATGATTTTGTCATTTGCATCTTTACTATTTTATTTTAGGCCATTTTTGCTCTTAGCCAATGTACTTCGTCCAAAAAGTGCACAAGTCTCAATGGATCATGATTTCGGTCATTTTGGAATTTACTGAGTTTATTCTAGTCCATTTTTGTTCTTAGCAAATGAAGCTCGTTTAATTAGTGCATCAGTCTCAATGAATTTAGATTTTGGATATTTTGGTTCTTATGCAATCTAGTTCATCCAATAAGTGCATAAGCTTGAATGGAATAAGTTTTTGAGCATTTTATTCTTTACTATATTTTTTTCTAGTTCATTTTAATTCTTAGCCATTGTAGCTCGTCAAATAAGTGCATTAGTCACAGTTAATTAAGATTTGGGTCTTCACATGGCTTATTCTAATCCATTTTGGTTCTTAGCAATTGAAGTTTGTCAAATAAGTAGATAAGTCTCAATTTATCAAGATTTTTGTTATTTTTGTCTTTACTAGTTCTAGTCCATTTTGGTTCTTGTCTAAAGTAGTTCGTCGAATATGTGACACCCTAAACCCCAAAATGATATATATAATAATTTATACCAGATTTTTTTGAATTACATACGCAGCGAATAAAGAAAATATGTTTCCGACAATTTTTTTTGTTTTTTTTTTTTTACTAATTTAGGATATCACATTGCATAAAAGGAACACTTTTATCTTTTTTCCTCCTAAAACAGTGTAATCTCAATAAGTTTGATGTAAGTATAATTACTTAATTTAATTCCAAAAACATACTAGTACTAAGGTTTTCATATAAAAACTTATTTGTAATTACATAAGTAAAATATAAATTACAACTTTTAATTCTTGGTATCACCTATCAGAGCAGGATTTCTCCCAAACATGAACTTCAAGACTCATTAAAGTATAATAATTGTGATTTTGCAAACGCATGGGAAAGCCAGTCAAACACAAACAAAGAATGAGGTGAGTTTTGAAATCAGGTAAGTATTATAACATAAGTAAGAAGAACACGCAAACAATCATAATACACCGCATCATAACACAAATATTCTTCAAGGAAAAACATCACATTATAAAGTTAAAATCACTCAAGTAAAATCGATGCATTTCACTATAGCATCAAATAATTCAAGAGAAATTATTATTGCACAGGATACCTGTTAACCACAACAAAACAATCACAAGAAAATGCAATACTATGCATGAGCTTAGACTCTACTTCACAATGTGGAACCATTCTAATTCCGAAGTACTTGGTTAGGAGGCTTGATACAATGCCACCGTCCTAGTGGACGGTCAACTCAGGCTCATTCATTTGTACTTCCCCAGAATCACTAGGCTTGTCAGACTCTACCTATTTGATTACAAAATAATATTCACTTCACAAATTCTCAATATTTATTTATCCCCTCATTGGACTATGATAATCCATAAGACTGTCATCTCAAATACAATTTGGAATCACCATTATTTCATCAACTATTGGGTTACTTCAATAATCTAATCACAAATTTATATCATCACAATCATTAATCACACCATCATAATCACATAAACTCATCACAAATTTATAGCATGACTATCGTCAATCGTACCTCATCACATAAACTTATCACAAATTTATAACATCACAATTATTAATCATACATTACCGTCATCACATAAAATTATCACAATGCATCCATCTTTTATCATCACATCACATAAACTCATCTAATCGAACATATACATAATATTCATTCGACACTCAATATCACAATAATATGAAATATCCAACATTTATGAAATTAAATCAATCAACACCTTACAAAGATTTATATTCTATATTTTAATCTCACAATTTCTATATTTGCACATTAATTAATTTATCACTCAAAGGGCTATTGCCATACGTATCGAGCCCTAGATGAATCATTGGCAAATACAGTTTTTCTCTTTCATCTCACAATATAACATACTCATGAATTCAAACGTCCTTTCACCCGTTACCTTATTTTGAGCTTTCACACATGAATATGATTCCATGAGCAAATAACCTTTGTTCTTTGAATCTTTGTCCCCGATCTAACTCGACAGTTTATGGGTAAATGTCAAAAATAAATTATGAGAAGACTCTCTAAAAACTAATTTCGAAATTCGGTTATGGAAACTTACTATAAATCAGAAAACTAATCACTGGATAATATAGCCACTTTTTACACAATCATTTTGCCGTTGGTTTCACTCAAATTGGACGTACGATGAAGAAGAACGGTGCAAAATAATGAACTCCACAAATGGGGAAGTTATGTATTTTAGAGAGGAATTTGGATGGTTAAAAATCTGGGAAGGTTTGTTAAATTGACTAACTAAATGTATAAAATAACATACTGAAATTTAGATGAAAACGGATTACATTTTATGAGACAGTTATCGATTGCTAGTAATAATTTTCTTTTATTTTTCCTCCAATTCCTCTTGGGAACAACTGTCGTGCGCATACCTTTCTCTTCATCAATTTTTTTTTTTTGTTTTATTCTTTTATTAGGTTTTAGTTGGGCTTGACCCATGAAACACATTTTAATTTCTTTTAACATTTTTTTAACATATTTTAATTACTAATATTTCAAAACTAATACTTTATAAAATAAAGTAATTAATCTTTTAAAATATATTAATAACCAAAACTCTTATATTCAAAATTATTACTATAATAAAACTTATTTTCAAAATACTCAAATTAAAGTATTACCACCATTAGAGAATAGGTAAAACTATAAAATAAATTATATTTTATATTAGTTATAATATCATAAAAAATATATATAAAATTACAAGTTCGTAACAGGTATATAAAAATAAGGAAATCAAATACAATATTACTAACATCCCAAGATAATTGTTTATAAAATAAATAATTAAAATAAAATATATTTAAAATTATTTAAAATATAAATATGTGCACACTTAACCTTAGTCAAACATACAAGAAAATATCACATTAATTACCAACTCAGATATACACATATATTAGCATAAAATCTTATTCTTTAACAAACTATTTTTAGAAAAATATATAAAATAATAAAATATAATATTTATTATTTACACTCATTTAGTCAAATATGTACAAATTAACACATCATATGATATACACATATACAAAAAATCAATAATAAAATAATTAACATATAATCTAAGACAATTTTAGGAATTATCTAAAATCCTATTTAATTAATAAAATAGTTTATAATAAAATTTGGGGTGATACAAAGTAAGGGTCTAAGCCTAAATGGATTAATATTTTGGTCATTTTGAACTTTAATAGGTCTATTCTAATCCATTTTGGTTTTAGATCAAGTTGTTTGTCCAAAAAGTCCAAAAGTCTGAATGGATTTAGATTTTGGTAATTTTGGTCTTTAGTGGGTTTATTCTAGTGCATTTTGATTCTTAGTCGTTGTAGTTCGTTGAATAAGTGAAAGAGTTTCTATGGAATAAAATTTGGTCATTTTGGTCTTTACTATCTTTATTCTAATCCATTATGATTCTTTGCCAATCTAGTTCTTCCAATAAGTGAGTTATTTTTTTGTAATTGATTGGTTTATTCCAGTCCATTTTTTTTTCTTAGGCAATAAAGTTCTTTAATAAGTACGTTAGTCTCAATGAATTGCAATTTTTTTTCATTTTGGTCTTTAATAGGTTTATTCAAATCCATTTTGGGTCTCTATTGATAAACATTTGACTCATTAATAGATTTATTCTAATCAATTTTGGTTCTTAGACAATGTTATTCGTTGAATAAGTGCATAAGTCTCAATGGATTAAAATTTTGGTCATTTGGCCTTTACTAAGTTTATTGCAGCCCTTTTTTATCTACTAAGTGCATGACTCTTTATGGATAACTATTTCGGTCTTTTTTTTCATTAATAGGTTTATTCTAACCTAATTTTTCATTTAATAAGTTCATAAGTCTCAACAGATTAATATTTTGGTCATTTTGGTCTTTGAAAGGTATATTCTAATTTATTATTATTCTTAGGCAATCTAGTTCGTCCAATATATAAATAACTCTAACTTGATTAAGTTATTTGGTCATTTCATTGTTTACTATGTGTACTCTTGTCCGTTTTGGTTCTTAGTAATTATAGTTTATCTAATAAGTGCATTAGTTTCAATGGAATAAAATTTTCATTATTTTTGTCTTCATTGGGCTTATTCTAATCCATTTTGGTTTTTTGTCAAATTAGTACGTTAGTAACAATAGATAAATATTTTGACTAATTTGGTCATTTATAGTTTTATTCTAATTCATTTTGGTATTTGGCAATGTAGTATGTCCAATAAGCTCATAAGTCTCAATGGATTATGATTTCAGTAATATTGGTCTTTATTTGATTTATTTTAGTCCATTTTTGGTCTTATGAGACTTTATGGATTAAAATTTGGCCATTTTGGTCTTTATCAATGTAGTTCTTCCAATAAGTGTGTTAGTCTCAAGATTATGATTTTGCTCATTGGGGTCTCTAATAGGTTTATTCTAATCCATTTTTGGTTCTCAATGTTGTTTATCAAATAAGTGCATAAGTCTAAATGGATTATGATTTTGGTCATTTGGATCTTTACTTGGTTCATTCTAGTATAATTTTGTTCTTAACCAATGTTGTAAATGGATTAAGATTTTGGTGATTTTGGTCTTTAATAGGTTAATTCTATTCCTTTTTTGTTCTTGACCAATTAAGTTCATCCTATAAGTGCATGAGTCTTTGTAGACTTTGATTTTGGTCCTTTTGGTCTTTAACAGGTTTATTGTAGTCAATTTCTGTTTGTAGCCAATGTTAATCATCCAATAAGTGTGTTGGTCTCTAGGGATTATGATTTTGGCCAATTTGTTCTTTAAGAAGTTTATTCTAAACCATTTTTTTTCTTAGGCAGTGTGCTTTGTCCAATAAGTGCATAAGTGTCAATGGATTACAATTTTGATCCTTTTTGTCTTTAATAGGTTTATCATCCATTTTTCGTATTAGCCAATGTAGTTTTTCCAATAAGTCCGTTAGTCTCAATTTATTAGGATTTTGGTTATTTTGATCATCAATAAGTTTATACAAATCGATTTTGGATCTTAGGCAACGTAGTAGTCGAATAAGTGCATTAGTCTCCTTTGAATAAGATTTGGTTCATTTTGGTCATTAATAGGTTTATTCTAATCAATTTTGGTTCTTAATAAATTTTGTTCCTTCTAACACAATATCGCTCTCCGAAGAAACATCCTCCTCACCATCATCCATAGAAGGATAAGTGTCCTTAGAAGTTGGATCCACCCATGAGATAGGTGGCTTTCATGGCACTGGAATCTCAAAACAGTACACTACTTCAATGACAGTCGATAAGGGATCATTCTCCAGAAGTGGAAGTTCTACCTCGACCCGTTATCCTTCATGTCAGTCCCCTGCCCAACCACTAAATCCCTTGCTCTTACGGTGCCCTCCACCTCAACTCTAATTGAGGCATCCTCTGGATCTTCCCATGCTCCATTCATCTTGAGCATAAATCCTGAGGGTACCGGATAGTCAATCCTCTCGCGAGTGAGCTCCACGAGATATATTGTCCCAACTCTCCTACTTGTTCTCACTACCCTCCTCGTATAAGTATCCCGACTTGAGATGGGGTCAGATACCCATGCAGTCGGCAAATATCAGTCAGGGAAGTCTAATGATGTTTCCATCATCAAGGTAACAGTCAGTGGAATGAACTCGGGTATCATCTGAGGGCAAAACCAAATTTCCACAATAATGTAAGAGGTCACCAACAAAAATTAACAAATAACATTTAACACGTACGTCATAAAGACAAGCAATAACACTTAGCAATTACATCATGATAACAAACAATAACAAAGTATGTATATACAATTGTCATATTAAAACAAACATGACTCGTGTGCCAAACACCCTAATGCAATGCATATATGCCAATGGACGTGATTCTGGAATATCTAAATCCTCCTCGAAGGGCGTAAATCATAAATGTACTGTCTCTCACAGACCAGTACTAATTACCAAGGTGCCACCTAGCACATATCAGCATGATTTACTAGAGTGTAGTCTATCACAAACCTACAAAACAAAGAAATCCTTGTAAGGATAAGATGGACCAATCAACTCATGGAACCATCTCATGGCCCATCACGGTTATCACTAACACTATGGCCCATCATGATCACCACTAATAATGTGGCCATCACAATCACCACTAATTATGAAATGCATGAGCATACTCTGACTCTTTCACAACAATCATTATATTAATGTAGCTATTAAAAGACTCCCCTTTTAATACTCATTGCAAACAAATAATTTTTCATACTTTTCACATATCATACTCAAGACATATTATACTCAATAAAATTCATAACATGTACCAATACGTATTATCCCTCAAGAATGCATCATCACATCAATTTTAATCATTACATATTCACAAATCAATTATACATAAATCACACATATAAGGTCCCTATGCACAAACTAAAAATTTGGAAGGAGTCCTTACCTTAGTTATATCTTTTTCAACAATTATCACTACCACAATCAAACACTTTTAAAAAATCTCGTTCGTGCTGACACCTTTAATCAAATAGGGTTTGACTTAGTCAAATTAATCCCTTGAACTTTAACTACCTTACAAATTCTTTCTGACTCCTAACCCCCTTATAGTATATTTTATTAAAAGAGTTTACAATGAGTAAGGACTAATAGTAACATTAACCACAACACACTTTCAACAAATAAATCATATTTTTAGAAATTAACATCCTTTAATTTTTCAGTGATTCGCTAACCATTTTTCGAAAGGTTTAAAATTATTTTCCCCAAAATTTTTCACACAACCACAAATTTTTCTCAAATTTTCCCTAACTCATTTTTTTTTTCAAATAACTACAAGTTTGATCCACTACATTTTTTTAAAGACAAAAAGTTCAATCAAAGTATTTACCTCATAACAACATACTCAAACAAAACAAATATCAATGAACAATTTTTCTAATTTCAAAGTTCTAACTCTTTGAAATATTTTCATCCTTTATAAAATATATATTTTTCAACAAAGTTTCTATTTTAATTCATTAAACTTTGACTCTTTTAAAAAGAATTTCTTACTCACGACTTTACCCTTTACTTAATAAACTTAAAACTTCAATTAAAATCATGGAAACTTTTCTAAAAATTGAAAGTATACATATCCAAGCTTAAAACCACAATTCCTTTAATCACAAGTTCAAAAATTTGTTAATCATGTGTACACATTCTTAAACATCAATCATAACCACTATTATTGAAACTGCATAAACTAAGAAAAATCATTTTTCTTTAATCACCACAACAACATTAATATATCAGACTTCTCCCCACCGCTAACTTGGTGCCAACAGTCTCGATTCCATTTCGATACTTAAGGAGTTCATTACATAAACATAAATATTTATAACAACTAGTTCACAACTAAAATTTATCCAACCACGACAAAATTCCAAAATTATATCTTTTTCACACACCAAACTTTTGATATAAAATAATCTACATTATTTAGTTGAAACTAAATAAAACAAATATTGTCCAAATCACACATACACACACTCGACTATTAAAGCACCTAAATTTTGAGTTAATAAAGTGCTCTAAACTTTTTCTTTTTAAGCTCAGTCCAAGAGTAATTAAAAGGGTAACATTTTAGTTTCAATCTAACTTTTTGCTCAAACTCTTTAACTTTGTTAACATTTGAACTTTTTCACAACTTTAACTACTCTAAATTTTTTTCTATAAAATTTCAACTTTAGTTTAAACTCATTTATTTGAAAATAACTCATTACGTAACTCAAACACATCAAAAATAAATTTCCTTTTTTTTTTATTAACCATTACTAAAAAAATCATCAACAACAACAACACAACAACAAAGGATTTGTTAAGAATTCAAAAATTTCACTCATTCCCCGCACCATATAAAGTTTATGAATTTTGAAGTAAGTGTCTCGCCTCAAATAATTTAGCTCACAAGCACCAACTTGTAGAGATGAGCAACGTTTCTTCCTAACACTTCTTGAATGGAGGATTTGATCTAGTAGAAAATGGAGGTTTTTAATTTTTGTATATATCTAATCACTCTTACACACATCACTTCACTCACATCTCAATTTAATTTAATAAAAATATCTACTCTCATCGCATCTCAATTGACAGAAAAACTTATGAGCAAGAGGTGACATTTTAAAAATTTTGTTTCGTATTAAACTTTTTGTAACTTAGTTAAATTATACTCTAATAAATAATGTTAATTGGGTCTCCAAAATTAATATATATATATACCTATATTTTAAACGTATTACTAACTCTAACCAAATATATCTTTGGTACTTAATTCATAAAATAAAAGTTGGGCTAAAGGCCTAAGCAATTCAACACAAAATACACTAAAATTGCATAAATTAGAGTTTAGAAAATTTAGGGCCTTATAACTTTTTTTAAAAGGCTTTTCTAATCTATTATTGTTCTAGGGCAATCTAATTCGTCCAATAAGTGAATATGTTTAACTAGATTAGGTTATTCGGTCATTTCATTGTTTACTAGGTGTATACTTGTGCATTTTGGTTGTTGGTCATTGTAGTTCGTTTAATAAATGCATTAGTCTTAATGGAATAAGATTTTTGTTATATTTGTCTTCACTGGGCTTATTCTAATCAATTTATGTTTTTAGTCAATTTAGTTATTCGAATTAGTATGTTAGTCACAACGGATAATATTTTTGTCAATTTGGTCATTTATAATTTTATTCTAATCCATTTTGGTCATTTAGGTCTTTATCAATGTAGTTTTTCCAATAAGTGTGTTAGTCTCAATTGAATATGTAACACCTCGATTTTTAACAGCACGAGTGCATTTTTTTTTCAAAAACAAATAATAAAAATAACTCGTCGTAACTCAACCCACAAAAGTCCTGAATAATTACATCACATATACCAACAAACTAAAATAGTTTTTGAGATGATAATCTAAAATATACAAATAGAAAATACAAAATAAACCAGGGCTATGAGACCCATCAGACTTCGCTCATACCCTTGGGGTATTCTTGGCAGACACTTGCACAAAAGCACTGCTCCAAGAATGTTATCCCCGCATAATCACGTCAAAAAAATAAAACATGGACCCACCAAACGAAAGTCAATTAACAATATAAGTTATAGATACAGTCATCCCAAAATGAAATACGTTCAACCACCAAAGACACTATGTCCGTATACAACCAAACTAATCTGATCATTCACTAGCAACTACAATAACATGGGTGACCTCACACACTCCTCAAGTGCCTTCTGACGTAGTATCCACCTTCTAAGTACCCTCCTCCTTATCAAATCCATAGAAGGATCGGTCTCCTCAAAAGTCAGATCCACCCACGAGATAGGTGGCTTCGGCGGTGATGGGATCTCAAAACAGTCCGCTATTTCAGTGAAATTCGATAAGGGATCATTCACCAGAAATGGAAGCTCTAACTCAACCTGCCTAGGCGGTCCTACAATATTTCTTCCTACTGGCATCAGCCTCTTATCCTTTCCTCCTTGTATAAGTAGCCCTGCTTGAGATAGGGTCGTATACCCAAGCAGTCGGCGAGTCTCAGTCAGGGAAGTCTAATGATGCTTTTCTCATCAAGGTAATAGTTGGTGGAATGAACTCAAGTATCATCTGAGGGTAAAGCCCAATTTCCACAATAATGTAAAGGGTCACCAACCGTAATAAACAAATAACATTTAACAATTACGTCATAAAAACAAGCAATAACACTTTGCAATTACGGCATGATAACAAACAATAACATTGTATGTATATATAAATATCATATTATAACAAACATGACTCACGTGCCAAGCACCCTAATGCAATGTTTATAGGCCAATGCACACGATTCCGAAATTTCTAAAACAAAACACTCCTCGAGAGGCGTAAATCATAAATGTACTGCCTATCACAGGCCAATACTAATTACCGAGGTGCAGTCTCTCACAAACTAGCATGATTTACTAGAGTGCAGTCTATGACATTCCTTACACATCAGTTAAATCCTCATAAGGATAAGATGGACCAACTATCACATGGAACCATCCCGTGGCCCATCACGGTCACCACAAGCTATGGAATGGATGAGCATACTCTAAGTCTTCCACATCAATCATTATGTAAATGTAGCTATTACAATATTCCCCCTTTTTAATACTCATTTAACACTAATAATTTTTTAAATTTATCTCTGTAACACCCCAATTTTTAACAGCGCGAGTGTATTTTTTTTAAAAACGAATTCATAAAAATAAAGAAATAAAGAAGGAAATATTTTTGGATAAATATTTAAGTTGTAACATAATGACAAAGTCAACAAATATTTACAAGCAACGGAACAGTTTTTGAAATCAAAATCTAAAGTATTCAAACATCAAAATACACCGGGGATATGAGGCGTATCAGACATAGCTCATACCCCTGGGGTATTCTCGGCAGACACCTATACAAAAGCATTGCCCCAAGAATTTTAACTCCCCACATCACATCTAAATGTGGTACATGGAAGCCATCAAAATAAAATGTCAAGCTGACAATATTGGTATAGGTACAGTCTTCCAAATTAAAATAAACACAACCCAAAAAGAAAGACATCTAGTCCCTATACGTCAACCTAATCTGATCATTCTACAAAAAACTATACATCCCAGATGATCTTCACGCGACCCGCATGATCCTCCTGACATAGCTCCAGTCAGGTGCGTCCAACTACATTCCCATCCACAGGGTACTAACCGGTGGGAAGATCCTGGTTCTCATATGAGGGCAACGCCCAGATTTCCACAATAGTTGTAAAGGTCACCAACCGAAATTAACAATTAACACATAACATTTTCTATATGCCAAACATGCATAAACAAAGTTGAAAAATGAAGTTTTTAACAAAATTGCATCGTTGTATTCGAATACAGCATCTTTGTATTCGAATACAAGGTTGTTTCATAAGTCAGCAACAAAAACAGCATGTCTGTATTTGAATACAGCCTTCTGTGTTCGACTACACATAAGTCAGCAGTAAAAACAGCATGTATGTATTCGAATACAACCTTATGTATTTGAATACACATCAGACAGCAGCAGAAAAACAGCAAAATTCATCTTTTAAAAGGGTCTCGAAATCAATCAACGCTTACACACAAATCCAAACAATCACACTTAGCAATTATAGCACAATCACCATGACGACTTGAGTTTCGAAAAGGTTTTGCAATCAATCACACTTACACACAATTCCAAAACATTCATGCTTAGCAATTATAGCACAATCACCACGATAACTAGAGTTTCGAAATGGTTTTGCAATCAATCATAGTTACACACAATTCCAAAACATTCACACTTAGCAATTATAGCACAATCACCACGACAACTTGAGTTTCAAAATGGTTTTGCAATCAATCACACTTACACACAAATCCAAAACATCCACACTTGGCAATGCATATATGCCAAAATGCATGGACTCTGAATTCCAATCCAAAACCCTCCTCGAAGGGGCGTAAATCATAATTGTATCACCTATCACATGCCTTATACTAATTATCAAGGTGCCACCCATCACAGGCCCGCACGATTTACTAAAGTGTTGCCTATCACAAGCCTTACACTATTTTCTATAGTGCAATCACTCACAGATTAGCATGTTCTAGAGTGCAATCTCTCACATATCAGCACGACAAGATAATCCCCTTAAGGATAAGATGAACTAACAAATCACATGGAATCATCTTGTGGCCCATCCGGTCACCATTATCACCATAGCCCATCCGATCGCCATGTACAATGAAATGCATGAGTGTACTCTGACTGTATCCACGACAATCATTAAGTAAATGGAGATATTTAAAGATTCCCCATTTTTAATACTCATTTAACTCTAACGATTTTCACGATAATCATTAAGTAAACGCATATATTAAAAGATTCCCCATTTTTAATACTCTTTTAACTCTAATGATTTTCAAATTCCACATAGAGCATTCTCAGACATATTCTCATATTCAATCCACAATTCACACCAAATCACATCAATTCATTTTTCCACAAAATCCACCCAAACACATCTCACAATTTATAATATTAATTATGAACACATCAAACACGACAACCACAAATCATCACAACCCACCACTCAAACATATCAAATTTCATTTCCTCAAAACCACACACAAATGAGTTAAATTCATTTTCCACAAAACACTCATCAATATCACCAGAAACCCAACTCTAAAATTTCACCCATAAAAGCATTAAATTCATTTTCTCCAAATCTACACTTCAAACCCAACAAATTTTCCACATAACCAGATATAAGTCCCTAAATGCAAACTAAAAGTTTCGATGGGGTCCTTGCCTTAACGTTAGCTTTAACGAGCGATTACGGTACTGCGAGTAATTCCGATAAAATCTTCGTTCGTGACGTCGCTTCTAGAGTTAGTTCACCAGCACTATAGCGTGGAGGTGAGCAATTTTCCCTTCTATCTCTTTGCGAAACGAAGGTTAGATCTAGAAGAAACATGGAGGTTTGTGTTTGACGGTTTTGCCAACCCGCCAAGACTTGGGTTTCTTTTCTTGAAGCAAAAGAAAGAAAAAGAAAAGAAGGGAGAAGGAAGAATGGGATAAAATTTCATGAGAACGGGGGGAAAATGTTTTGGCCTTCTTCCTCTGTTCCTTTTCATATCTATGTATATACATTACTTCATATATATATATATATTACTTACAATAACATTATATATATATATATATATATTATTAAAACCAAACCATATATATATATATATATAAAAACCCTTACACACATCGCTTCACTCTCATCTCAATCTATTTTGATAAAAATATCTACTCGTGTCGCAACTCAATTGACAGATAAAATTTTCACCAACGAGCGATATTTTTAACAAAATTGTCCGGTATTAAATTCTTCGTAACGTAATTAAATTATTATCCGACAAATAAGTTTAATCCAATTTCCAAAAAGTATATTTTTGGCATTTAACTCACTAGATACTAAAAAACTTGGCTAAAAGCCTAAGAAATTCAACACAATATACCCTAAATTTATATAATTTAGGATTTAAAATTAAGGGTCTTACCATCACAGAGTATACTTAAAACAGATTTTCCTCAATAAAATTCATAGCGCACATATTATTAGTTATGAATACATAATCACATCAAAACTTAATTCACTAGAAATTCACACCTCAACACATATATTTCAATTTGAACACATAATCACCTCAAATTTAATCTCCACAAATTCACACATTGAAAAAACATTAATTACATCAGATTTAATCATAAATTCATAACATGTAACAAACCGTATTTACACTCAAAATGTATATATTCACGTCTAAATTAATTACCATACAATAACACATTAATCATACATCAATCACACATATAGAGTCCCTATATGCAAACTAAAAATCTGGAAGGAGCCCTTACCTTTGTTATACCTTTTCCAATGATTATCACCACCATAATCAAACACAGCAAAAAATCTCGTTGGATCAAATTGCTAGATGGATTTCATCTTCAGCATCCATGCAATAAACTGGTCATCTAGCAGTAGGATGAGTTGCCCTAGTTGCATTCACTACAGGTTCCACTTTCAGAGCCTTACAATCCCTTGCAAAGTGCCCAAGCTTCTGGAAATTATAGCAAGTGAGACCCTTGAAGTACAAGCATAAGCATAATGTCCCTTTTCCCTACATCGGAAACATTGAATCCCTTGTCCCAATTGTCTTCCAAAATTATGGTTCCCCGGGTGGTTCTGATCTCTATTGTTGTTCTATGGTCGGTTATAGGGCTTAACAACTTGTTTTCCTTTGTTGTTATGGTGGTTTACCCGACTAGGCCCTCCGGAACTAAAGTTGCCTCCTCGATTGGCCCTTTTATTCTTCATGTCCTCAATTTCTCTACATTTTTCTACTAAAACTTGGAAACTTTGAATTTCCAGCGGCAAGTCAGAGTCTGGAATCTCATACTTCAGTCCATTTTGGAAAAGGTGACACATAAATTATTCATCAATCTCGTCACGAAAAAACCTAAAATGTCTTGACAATGACTCAAAGTTAGCAGCATACTCACCCACTATCATATTCCCCTAGTTCAATTTAAGAAAATCATCGTCCAACTTAGTTCTAGTACTCATCGGAAAGTATTTGTCTAAAAAATTCCTTTTGAAAGACTCCTACTTCACCTCCTTATAAGTTGATCCCATCAAAAGCCTTGTACTTCTCCACCAATATTCAACATCCCCTAGTAAAAAATACGTAGCATAATTGACCTTCACCCCTTCCTAACAATTAATCATTTTGAAGATCTTTTCCACTTCCTAAATCCAATGGTCGGCTTTTTCTAGACTCTCATCACCCATAAACTTTAGACGATTGTGACGACGAAAATCTTCCTATCCCCTTCACTCAGCAGCACGAATTTCTCTTTCCCTTTTCTCCAAATCCCAGAGAGTCTTTGCAACTGTCTGTACAGCAACAAGAGCAACCATGATATTCATTGCTTCAGCCATTTGATCATCCCTATTGACGTTGACTCTTGTAGTGTTGTTCCTTCTTGGAGGCATTGTTTACTAAAAAACCAACATCAAGAAAAAAATCTTAACACCACTTAGAAGAATTCCAAAAATACCTTTTGACTACATCATTACATCACAACTACACAAGACCTGACAACTCAAACAACTTACCCTGATGCATGATCAGATAACGACTCCCAACCTCTAGGTTGACCTACAATATAACCAAAGCTCTGATACCACAACAACAAGGATTTATTAAGAACTCAAAAATAAGGAGGAAGTACGTGTCTCATCTTAAATAAATTAGCTCACAAGCACCGTAATGTAGAGAGGAGCAACTTTCCCTCCTAACACTTCTTGAATGGAAGCTTAGATCTAGAAGAAAAATGGAGGTTTGTGTTTGTGTTTAAGAAAAATCCACCAACACTTGCTTGAAATCGAGGAAGAAGAATAACTTGTGAGAGGTAGGGGAAAAATTATGATTTCAGCTTTCTGTTTCCCTTCTTTTCACGTGATTGTGTGTGTATATATATATATATAACCAAATCAAATAAATATCTAAATACTCTTACACACATCACCTCACTCACATCTCAATCCAATTTCTAAAAGTATCTACTCTTGTCGCAACTCAATTTACAGATAAATTTTTCATGAACAAGTGACATTAAAAAAAAAACACCCGATTTTAAATTCTTCATAACATAATTAAATTATTTTTCGACAAATAATTTTAATCGGGTTTCAAAAAAAAAAAATATATATATATATATATATATATATATATATATATATATATATATATATATATATATATATATATATATATATACATATATTAAACATATTACAAACTCTCACAAAATGTATTTTTGGTACTTAATTCATAAAATAATTTAAAATTGAGCTAAATGCCCAAGTAATTTTAACACAAAATACCCTAAAATTGCATAAATCAGAATTTAAAATTAAGGGCCTTACAGAATATGATTTTGCTCATTTTGGTCTTTAATAGATGTATTCTAATGAATTTTTGTTCTTATGCAATGTGATTTGTCGAATAAGTTCATAAGTCTCAATGGATTAAGATTTTGGTCATTTTCATCTTTACTTGGTTCATTCTAGTATACGTTTGTTCTTAGCCAATATTGTTTGTCCAACAAGTGCATAAGTGTAAATGGATTAAGATTTTGGTAATTTTGGTCTGTAATAGGTTTATTCTAGTCTTTTTTTTTTCTTAGCAAATGAAGTTCATCAAATTTTTGTTCTTAGCCAATGTGAATCTTCCAATAAGTTTGTTGGTCTCTACGGATTATGATTTTGGTCATTTTGGTCTTTAAGAAGTTTATTCTAATCCATTTTTGTTCTTAAGCAATGTACTTCGTACCATTTTATTCCTTTTTGTCTTTAATAGATTTATTCTTGTCCATTTTTGTTCTTAGCCAATGTAGTTTTTTAAATAAATATGTTAGTCTCAATTTATTAGGATTTTGGTCATTTTGGTCTTTAATAAGTTTATTAAAAAAAAATTGGGTCTTAGGTAACATAGTTCATCGAGTAAGTGCATAAGTCTCTTTTGAATAAGATTTGGTTCATTTTGGTCATTAATAGGTTTATTCTAATCAATTTTGCTTCTTGGGCAATTTTGTTCGTCGAATAAGTGCATAAGTCTCACTAGATTAAGATTTTGGTTACTTTGGTCTTTACTAGATTTATTCTAGTCCATTTTAGTTCTTAGCCAATGTAGTTCATGCAATAAGAGCGTGAGTCTTTATGGATTAAAATTCTGATTATTTTGGTCATAGGTTTATTCTAATTGATTTTGGTTCTTAGGAAATTATGTGCATTGATTAAGTGCATAAATCTCAATGGATTAAGATTTAGGTCATGTTGGTCTTTAAAAGGTTTAGTCTAATCTATTATTGTTCTTAGGCAATCTAGTTAGCCCATAAATCTCAATTGAATATGTGAATAAATCTCAACGGATTAATGGATTAAGTTTTGTCATTTTGATTTTTACTAGGTTTATTACACTCCGTTTTGGATCTTAGCCAATGTACTTTTAGTCTAAATGGATTAATATTTTGGTCATTTATGACTTTAATAGGTTTATTCTAATCCATTTTGGTTTTTGGTAATGTTGTTTGTTCAATAAGTGCACAAATCTTAATGGATTTAGATTTTAGTAATTTTGGTCTTTACAAGGTTTATCCTAGTCCATTTTGGTTGTTACACAATGTAGTTCGTCTAATAAGTCCATGAGTCTTTATGGATTAAAATTTGGTCGTTTAGGTCTTTACTTGGTCTTTACTTGATTAAGATTTTAGTCATTCGTGTCTTTAATAGTTTTATTCTAATTCCTTTTATTCCTAGGCAATGTATTATGTCCAATAAGTGCATAAGTCTCAAGAGATTGTGATTTTTGTCATTTTTTTCTTTACTAGGTTTATTCTAGTCCATTTTTGTTCTAAGCTAATTAGATTGTCCAAGAATGCATGAGTCCCATTGGATTAAGTTTTGGTCATTTTATTCTTTACTGTAATATCGTAGCCATTACTGTTACTGGTGATGTTACCTCAAAACCTTCTCGCCCCCATATTCACCCAGTGGAAATTACGAGTTTTTTGGCTTCCGTGGGATTCAAGCCTAGTATCGGGGAGATAAGTACCGCCTCCACACACTCCCACTACTAATTGAGTTGTTAGCTCAATTGGTTGTGGGACTGTGTGAATTATTATTTGTTTTGGATTAAAGAGTAATACCGACCAACAGAGGAAACCGCTGGAGTTTCAAGAGGGCGAACATGTATCTTTTAGAGTGACGCCCACTATTGGAGTTGGTAGGGCACTAAAACCCAAGAAGCTCACTCGTAAATTCATTAGCCCATTGTCGATCCTCCGACATGTAGGTCTCATAGCTTACCAGATTGCCTTGCCTCCGAGTCTGACCAAATTGCACAATGTATTCCATGTGTCACAACTAAGGAAGTACATGGCTTATCCTTCCCATATTATCACTTCAGATGATATCCAGTTAAAGGATAACATTTCCTTTGTAATTCCAACTCAAAGCATTGGAGATAGGACTACTAAGCACCTATGAGGCAGTGAGATCGCCTTGGTCAAGGTGATTTGGGACCAAACGACTGGAGATACAACTTGGGAATTAGAGGAAAAGATGAGAGAGCTTTACCCTAATCTTTTTATGTTAACTAGTTTTGAGGACAAAACTATTTTTAAGGAGTGAGTATTGTAACATCCTCTAAATTTATTATTTAAAAATAATTAGAACCTATCAATATTATTCAATATTAAATTATGTGTGAAAATTATTTGTCTAGTGTAGATGTATTTTATATATATATATTTGATTAGACATATATATAAGTAGATGTGTTTTTCTAGTGCAAGAATAAATTAGGCTAAGGGTTAGAGGCTTGGTGTGACCCAACCCACTTGAATGAGTAGAAATTTGGGTTATGTGTTTACAACATGATTTTATGATGAAGATTAACAAACAAACAAAAAGGACAAAAAGAGTATCTAATCTACTTCTAACCAAAAAGTCCACAATCTTTGTATACTCACTAATAATAAACAAAATAAATTACCAAAACCCTAGCCAACATCACCTTCACACCTCATTTTCTTCGTGTATCCAAACCTAGGAACTTCTTCTCCTTGTGAACAACTTCAGGGGACTTAAAGCTTTGTACTAGGAAGAAAAGTGGCCAAGGCAAGGGCTTTTCCCCATATAAATTATAGTTAGACCGTTGGTTGGATAACATAAAATAAATAATCGGGTTTACGTATATTTTAAAAGGAATAAATGCATACTAATGGATTAAAATAATAAAACCCCAACTTTTGTTGAGATTGAATTGTAATATATGAATTAAATGGAGTAAAGTATGAAATTTTATGCTATATGTGATAAAATTGTAGTTTTATGATTAATATGAAATAAAGATTGGATTTTTACCTTATATGTGATAAAGTTTTAACTTTTATTATGTATATCAGTTTTAACTTTTGGATTATGGAAACAACTGAACCTTACAATAACATTTTGGGTATTAATGAGTTTAAGGAGATTCAAGAGTAGTTAATGAGTGTTGACGTGTCGCAAATGTAGGGTAAACATGGGTTTTTTTCAAGACAATTTTGTAATAATAGAATTGTCCAATATTTCTAAGTTATTTTTAATCTTTTGTCACAAGCTTTTAAAATGTACTAGAATTCTAGAAATACGGAAGTGGTTCCCTTCCATTAAGAATGATTGTCTTTACTTTGTTTTAAATTTTGAATAAATATTTTCTTAATGATATTAAACAACATAGTAGTTACTAGTTATTTAAATGAATAAATGTTAAGTATTCAAAAAAAAAAAAAAAAGAATTTGTAGACTTTTCTAAGCAATAAGTATTTTTTTAAGTAACCTTTTGGTTTATTCTAGTCCATTTTGGTTTTTAGCCAATGTAGTTCATCCAATAAGTTCATAATTGTCAATTTATTATGTTTTTGCTCTTTACTAGGTGTATTGTAGTCTGTTTTGGTTCTTATCCAAAGTTGTTTGTCGAATAGGTGACTAATTGGTGGATTTTGATTGGTTAATTTTAACCCATTTTGGTTCCTAGAAAATGAAGTTCATCAAATACGTCCAATAAGTGATTAAGCCCAAAAGAATTACGACTTTAGTCATGTTCGTCTTTATTAGGTTTATTGAAGTCCATTTATGTTCTTAGCCAATGAAGTTCGTCCAATAAGTGCATAAGTCTTTATGGACTAAGGTTTTGGCTCTTTTGGCCTTTAAAAGGTTTATTGTAGTCCATTTTTGTTATTATCCAATGTAGTTCTTACAATAAGTGTGTTCATCTCTGTGGTTTACAATTTTGGTCTTTAAGATGTTTATTTTGATCCATTATGTTTTTAGGCAATGTTCATCTTCCAATAAGTACATAACTCTCAATTGATTAGAATTTTGATATTTTTGGTCTTTAATAGGTTTATTGTAGTCCATTTTTTTTGTATTTAATGTAGTTCTTCCAATAAGTGCGTTATTCTAAATGCATTCGGATTTTGGTCATTTTGGTCTTTAATAGGTTTATTTAAATCCATTCTAGGTCTTTGGCAAAGTAGTTCTTCGAAAAAGTACATAAGTCACAATTAATTGATGAAGAATGTTGTGATTTTGGTCATTAATAGATTATTCTAATCCATTTTGGTTCTTTTGCAATGTTGTTCGTCGAATAATTGAATAAGTCTCTCTAGATTAAGTTTTTGGCCATTTTATTCTTTACTTGGTTTATCCGAATCCATTTTGATTCTTAGCCAATGTAATTCGTCCAATAAGTGCATAAGTCTCAATTTATTAAGTTTTTTGTTTTTACAAGGTTTATTGAAGTCCATTTTGGTTCTTATCAAAAGTTGTTTGTTAAATAAGCGAGTAAGTCTTGTTGAATAAGTTGTTCGTGGAAGTCCGTTTTGGACTTTAAGAGGTTCATTTTAATCCATTTTAGTTCTTAGGAAATGAAGTTCGTCAAAAAAGTGAAAAAGCCTTAATGGATTAAGATTTTGGTCCTTAATAGTCCCACTTTATTCCTAGCCAATATAGTTTGTCCAATAAGTGCATATGTCTCAATGGATTACAATTTTGATCCTTTTGGTCTATAAGAGGTTTATTGTAGTCCGTTTTTGTTTTTATCCAATGTAGTTCTTCCAATAAGTGTGTTAGTCTCAATGTATTAGGATTTTTGTCTTTAATAGGTTTGTTTAAATCCATTATAGCTCTTTGGCAACGTAGTTCATCGAATAAGTGCATAAATCTCAATAGATTAAGATTTTTGTCATTTTGGTCATTAATAGATTTATTCTAATCAATTTTGGTTCTTATGAAATGTTGTTCATCGAATAAGAGTGAATTAGTCTCACTAGATTAAGTTTTTGTTCATTTTATTCTTTACTAAGTTTATTTTTGTCCATTTTGTGTGTTACTCATTGAAGTTCATCTTATAAATGCATTAGTCTCAATGGAATAAAATTTTGGTCTTCACTAGGCTTATTCTAATCCATTTTCGTTCTTAGCTAATGTAGTTCGTCCAATTAGTGCATAAGTCTCAATTTATTAAGTTTTTCTCTATCTTTTTCCATTAAGTGTGTAAGTCTCTACGGTTTAATATTATGGTCTTTACTAGTTTTATTGTAGTCCACTTTAATTCTTAGAAAAAGTAGTTCTTTGAATAAGTTTGTTAGTCTCAATGGATTAATATTTTGGCCTTTTATTCATTACAAGGTTGATTCTAGTCCACTTTTGTTCCTATCCAATGTAGTTCTCCCAATAAGTGCATAAGACTCAATAGATTAAGATTTTGCTTATTTTGGTCGTTAGTATGTTTATTCTAATCTTTTATTGTTCTTAGGAAATCTAGTTCGTCTAATAAGGGAATAAATCTTATAGGATTATGTTTTTGGTCATTTTATTCTTTTTTCTTGTATATTCGAATTCATTTTGGTTTTCAACTAATGTAGTTCGTCCAATAAGTGCATAAATCTCAATTTATTAAAACTTTGGTCTTTACTAGCTTTATCCTAGTCGATTTAGGTTCTTAGCCAATGTAGGTCTCCCAATTAGTGTCTTAGTCTTGATTGATTAAACGTTTTGTCATTTTGGTCTTTAATAGGATATTTCTAATCCATTTTATGCTTACCCAATGTACTTCGTCCAATAAGTGTATATTTCTCAATGGGTTAAGATTTTCTTTATTCTGATTCTTATCCAAAAATATTTTTGCAAATAAGTGACTAAGTCCCAATGGAATAAAACTTTGCTCAGTTTGGTTTTTAATAGGTTGATTTTAATCCATTTTGGTTCTTTGGCAATGTGCTAAAGCCTTAATTTATAGATTTTGGTCATTTTGGACATTAATAGCTCCTTTTTATTCTTATCCAATATAGTTCGTCCAATAAGTGAATCTCAATGAATTACGATTTTAGTCATTTTGGTCTTTAGTAGGTTTATTCAAATCCTTTTTTGTTCTTAGCCAATGAAGTTCACCCAATAAGTGCTTGAGTCTTTATGGACTAAGGATTTCATTCTTTCTTTTGGTCTATAATAGGTTTATTGTAGTCCATTTTTGTGCTTAGCCGATGTAGTTCTTCCAATAACTGTGTTAGTCTCTATGGGTTATGATTTTGGTTATTAAGAACTTTATTCTAATCCTTTTTGTTCTAAGGTGTATACTTCGTCCAATAAGTGCTATTGATCTCAATGGATTAAGATTTTTTTTCTTTTTGTCTTTACTATGTTTATTGAAGTCTATTTTTGTTCTTAGCCAATTAAATTTGTCCAATAAATGCATTAGTCTCAATGTATTAGGATTTACGTCATTTTGTTCTTTGATAGGTTTATTTGAATCCAATTTAGGTTGTGGCAAAGTAGTTCATCGAATTAGTCCATATATCTCAATGGATTAGGAATTTTGTCATTTTGGTTATTAATATATTTATTCTAATACATTTTAGTTCTTATGCAATTTTGTTCAACGAATAAGTGAATAAGTCTCACTGGATTAAGTTTTTTTTTCTTTACTAGGTTTTTTCTTGTCTACACTACAAGAAATTTTACCTCTAGTGACAGTAAAAATCCGTTGGTAAAAGTGTACAAACCGTAGGGTAACCATAATTTCCTATACCAACGGAGCTTTTTTTCGTGGTACATAATTACCCAAGGCCTACGGATTATCTCCGTCGCTATAGGGTATAGTGACATATTTTTGTCTGTTGCTTTAAACATTTGATTTTACCTACATACATTTCACCATTGGTATATAGTTTAGTCATAATTTATATAAATTATACCTACGGTTTTGATTAAGTTGTTATACATTTAATTGACTTTATCTGATGGTATAGATATTAACAGTAACAAATTTGCTATAAATATTAATTTTTGTTATCAATCAAAGTTATATAATAATTTAAAATTTTATTTTATAATATTAACTAGATGTAAATACACAATAATATATATATATATATATATATATATATATACACCAACGAACGTCCTGAATCGAAGGGTCACCTAACAAAAGTGTAATCACCGAACTGACAAAAATCGAGATACCATATGATGAGTTGTTGTTCTAATAATTGCATCCGATTTATGGCGTTATTTAATTCAATGAAACAAAACCAAACCCACAAACCATAAAACCAAAAAGTTGGCAAATCATCAAGGAAAATATCTAAATTGGTTATTTCAATAAACACAAATTGAAACACAACAAAGAAAAAGCAAAAGTTCATATTAAATTTAAAAACACATTCTGATGCACAAGATCAGCAATCTGCTGCAAGTGCAGAGCATACTTATTTTGCACAAGATAAATACGGATTTGATGCAAATAAAAGCGGAATATAATTAATACATACTAAACAAATACTTACAATAGGAACTTGGTTTTGGAAAACGGGAAAAAGAAAATACATGATTATGAAAATATAGGAGACACTTAGGAAACTCACAAGATTTCTAACAGATATACACTTGTTGTATTTCACTCTGCCTTGAGCTTGAAGAGGAGTCTTCCTTATATAGAGAAAGTATTCCGCTTGTGTTGCATTATGAGGTGGAGGAAATGATGAGATTCTTCCCACTTTTGGTGCCACGTTTGTCTGTTGGTGCAGATGGCAAACAAGTGCCAAACAACTTTTGCTTTTGCGTTTTGCTTTTCAGAAAATATTCGTGTTCTAATTTTCAAAATACCGTTTTTTTTTAAGTCTGGTATCAATTTCGGGCCAGGCCCCTTAATGATATTCTAGACTATTTTTACAATGATTCATAACGAAATTTGGGCTAAGCCCATTACATGATATAAATTTTTTATTTTTTTTATAGGGGCTAATAATATTGGGCCATTTGATTTATTTTATGGGTACGATGCCGAAATAGTCGTCTTCATTTTCATAGTCCATATTGACGGTGTCTTCTGAAGCACTATTTGAGGAATGTTTTGATGATTGGGCCTTACTTTTGAGGAGTTGGGCCATGATTTCCAAATATGCCTCCTCGGATTTTGCCGCTGCTAGTTGCGTTTGGGCAAAAGTTTTTTGGGCCAAGAATTTAGTTACCATTTGGTCTGGTTTCTTCATTCCTTGCTTTTGGAGCCACGTCGATACAACTTGTTTTTTTGAGACTTTGTGAAATAGAAAATTTTGTCCACCATCTGACTTTGAATTTTTTGACGAGGATTGTTTGGGTCTCTTTTTGGTTGATGTCAAAATACCATGCTAATACCCATGGTAAAAAGAATTTTGTAGAGAATAGCATTAGAGGGTGAAAATGTGTTCTCGGTATGTTGGTTTGTAATTGGTTTTGTACAATTGGAAGCTTTCTTGGACTTTCGTTTTTAAGATATCTGGAATGGAGCCAAAGAATTTCCACCAATGAGCAAACCATTGAGGAATTTTCGAAGGATCTATAGTAAGGTTAAAGAAAAATAGCCAAGTATGGCTAAATTTTTGGTTTTGAATGAGAAAGGTGTTGTACCAGGCTTGCTGATAATCCCAGTAATTAAAAGTCCTGCAATGGTTTATTGTATTTTTGAAATCGAGTGGGAACTGTTTTAGTGTGTGTAGGTTTGATCCCCATTCTGATGGTGGGATGATTTTGTGGATTTTTGCAGTTGAATAGGCTACTAGGCCTTCTTTTGGGTTGTCTTGAATTGCTACAGATCCTGTACGTTCAAGAATATATTTATAGTAAGGCTGGGATTTTGATAAAACATATGGTTTGAAAAACCAGCCTTCTGGGAAAATCTTTGAGATGACGGATTGAGGATTTCTATTATAGAAATGGTCCTCAATTGTCCAAATGTTTTGATAATCTGTTTTGACAAAATATTCAGATTTTTTTCTAAACAAAGTATTTTCAAAATCATTTAAAATAATTTTTGAGGTTTCTCCTTGAGAGAGTTTTGAAATTATATTACAGGATGGTTCCTCTTGTAAAGGTTTTGAAATAATTTTTTGAGAAGGGGTTTTTGAAGATTCTCCCCTCTCTTGCCCCGCAAACAAAGGCAATTGAATATGGAGGGATTCAATCTCCTGTTGGAGTTTGTGGAGTTTTGCAATTTTTTGTAGTTGAAGGTTTTCTTCAAGTAAGTCTTTTATTTCTTGGAAATTGTCAAGACCATCTATTGCTTGGCTGGCAAGCCATTTCTGAATTTTGTTTTGATCTTCATTTTCTTCGACAGCTTCTTTCCAAGATCGAATTGGTTTTGCAGATGATATAGGTTTTGGGGTTTCTTGAGGTTGGTCCTTTTAGACCTCGGTTCTTTTAGATTTTCCAGGAATCACTCAAGTCCTGTTTTGGAGAAATTCTCTGGTTAGAAAATCTGGAATTGAGTTTTGATCTCCTTTTATAAATTCAATTTCAAAATAAAAAATTCTAAGGATTGCTTCCCATCTAGCAAAAATTTGTTTTGATGCAATGTTTTGAACATCTTTTTGTAAAACTTCTTTTGCAGATTTGCAATCAATTCGTAGTAAAAATTTTTGGTTGAGTAAATCAATTTGAAATTTTGTAATGCACATGACAATTGAAAGAATTTCTTTTTTAATAGTAGAGTAATTCTTTTGGCAATCGTTCCAATGTGTAGATGTAAACTGTACAATGCATTCTTTGTTATTTGTTTTTTGTTTAAGGATACCCCCATATCCTATGTCAGATGCATCTGTCTCAACAATTTTTTGGGCTGATGGATCAGCTAAATGAAAGCAAGGTATTTCTTTAACTTGTTTTTTGATTATTTGAACTATTTTTGTGTGTTCTTCAGTACATGCGACAGGTTTTTTCTTTAATCTATCGTGAAGGGGTTTTGCTATCCTATTAATGTTAGGAAAAAAGTCTAATACATAATTCAAAGATTCTAAAAATCTTTGTAATTGTGTTTTGTCAAGGATTTTGTCAAGAAATTTATCTGCAAAGGATAGAGATCTCTCAATGGGTGTAATAGTGCCTTGAGAGATGTAATGTCATAGGAAACGGATTTTTGTTTGAAAAAGTGAGACTTTGGATTTTGAAACAACCATTCCATTTTTCTTAGTGATCATTAAAAATGTTCTAAGATGTTTGAAATGTTGTTCAATAGTTTCTGAGAATATTAAGACATCATCTATGTAGATAATGCAGAATTTTGAGAATGGATTAAAAATTTCATTCATATTTCTTTGGAATTTTGAAGGAGCATTCTTCAATCCAAAAGGCATTACCGTCCACTCATATTGACCAAAAGGGACCGTAAAAGCAGTTTTATACCAATCTTTTGGATCAATTTGTATTTGCCAAAATCCTGATTTCATGTCAAATTTTGAAAATACATATGAAGAGTGTAATTTATGTAAAAGATCTTTTTTGTTTGGAATCGGGTAACGAATCCATTTTAAAGCTTTGTTTAAAGGTTTGTAGTTTATGACCAACCTCGGTGTACCTCTCTCTATTTCAGAATTTTTATTCACATAGAAGGCTGCACAACTCCAAGGTGACCTAGATTTTGTAATTAGACCTTTTTGTTCTAGGTCTTGGATTTCTGCTTTGCAATGTGTTTCAAGTTCGTAATTCATTTGAATAGGTCTAGCTTTAGTTGAGATTTGTCTATCGGAAAAGCCATTCTCATATGGTAGGTCTACCATATGTTGTTTTCTATTCCAAAAAGCATTTGGTAATTCCGAATAGATTTCGTTTTCAATTCTCTTTTGGAGATCTGAAATTTTTTGTTTTACGAAATTATTTTGTAATTCTTGTTCAGTTTTGAGAAAAGAAACATCTTGTTTTAAGAAATATAAATGTTTTTTCTTTTCCTTGAATTAAACTATTTAATTCAGATTTGTAAACAGAACAAGCATTTAAAAGATTTAAATTCTTTGTTCTGGGTTTTTCAATAAAAGGGAAAATGATTTTGGCTTCTTTTGTTTTGCAAGAAATGTTGTCGTAATTTATTGAGTAGGGAGTTATCATATTAATGAAAAGAGTCCCTAAAATGACAGTATCAGTAATATTTTTTAATAAAACAAAATGAGTTTTGATTGAAACATTACCATTTTTAATGGAAGCTTCAGTTTTGCTTTTTATAATCATGTCGGAGTTATTAGCCGCAACAAGTTTTTCATTAGATTTTTGTAGAAATCTATTTGGTACAATGCTACTTTTTAAGAAATTTAATTCTGCTCCAGTATCAAAAACTAGATTAATTTTAATTAAATATTTTCTTGTTGTTATTGTTCTCAAAACGAACAAGAAATCCTTTGGGATTTCTTTTAAGTTTTCAATTTTGTTAGAATATTCTTCATTTTCTCTATCTTCTTCATCCTGTTCTTGGTTAGAAGAGGTTTGATTTTGTACCTGGGAAAGAAGAATTTGAAGAATGTTTGAATCAATTTCTTGTTAGAGTTTTTAACTCTTGTTTTAAGATTTCAATCTCTTCATGAAGAGACTGAATTGTGACATGGGCTTGTGACTTAGCTCTTTTTCCTAAGATATTTGTTAGGTCATAAGTGGTCTTAGGAAGTAATTTTGATGAGGATGTAGAAGGTTGACCTTGTTTTGATTCAAAAGTATTTAATAGTTTTCCTATTACTTCTTTTTGAAGTTTTGTATCTTTAACCTGTTTTATAATATCAAGAATTAGTTCTTGATCCTTTGTTAAAACATTAATGGATTTTGTACTTGCTTCATAATCGCTAAGAGAGTTAGAGGCTCCTAGTTCGTCAAATTGTAAAGGTTTATCATTTTCTGATGAACCCATTTTAGAGTTTGTGACAGTTTCTTCTTCAGAGGTTTCTAAAAGTATTGCCTCTATTTTTTGAATTATTTCTTCGTCAATTTTTAATTCATGGAGTTTTTTATTTCTCTTGCAATATCTTGAAATGTGTCCTGTTTGGTCACACTTGTAGCAAGTTATCTGTTTTGAGGTTTGAGGTTCAAACTTCTTTTGAAAAGGTTTTTCCTTGTAAAAATTAGGTTCTCTTTGGTTGAAAGAATTTTGGGGTCTAGAATTTTTATAGAATTCAAGTCTACCTGGTTTGGTGAAAGATCTTTTGTGCGGTTTTCTAAATGGTTTCGAACAAGATCCTTCACAGGTTTTGGAAATATTGGTCATGGGTATTTCAAATTGTTTACAAAAAGATCCTAGTTCTTGTCTAGTTCTTTTCATTTCCCATTTTAGATGTTTTTGGAGTTTCAAATCTTGACAGATTTTCAAAGCTTCCTTTTGAGTGAAGCTAACCAACTCCTCAAAAGTTAAATGGTTATATGGAATTTGGTTTACCCCATAAACTTCTTTGATTTTGTTTCCTACCTTTTCTCCTAAAAGGGTTGGGAGTCCTGCAAGGAATTTCTCTTTCCAAAATGGTTGGTTTGAGTCTTCCCTTAGCATAACTCTAGTTAGGAAAGTGTTTTTGTAATATTGGAATTCAGAAAGTTTTTTACATCTAAGGTTGGATAGGAGTTCAACATTTTTTTCTTTTAAGTGTGATGGATCACCTATTAAGTGTAAGCTAATTGTGTGTATTAGTGTTGCAACTGCATCCGGTATTGGGTTTCCTATTTCTTCGAGGATGGGAATTCATTCCTTTGTGGTTTGGATTGCGTTTAAAATTTCTAAGTGTTGAAGGGGTGTGAGATGGTAATCCCACCATCCTTTGAGTTGGTGTGAGAATCCTGCTATTAAGAGTTCAGCTACGGCTTTGTCGGGTGTATTGACTTAGGTTTTATAGGCATTTGATGCCCTCGTCATTTGTTGGAGGAGACCTAAGATGTTGTATTCAGACATACCGTTTATGTTTCATTCATAGACAATACTGGCATTGAATTTGGATTGAGAGAGGACATTAGGTCTATTTTCAATACCTAAGTCTGGTGATGTGACCATGGCTAAAGGTTGATCCTTTTGCCACTGAAGTTTACACAGGTTTTGTGGTTCTTGTTCGGTTCCATAAACTTGGTCTAAAGTTGTAACCGTTTTGTCAAAGGTATCTTTAGGTACCATCAGTGTGGAGGTAGAGGAATGTTCTATCCTACTGAGTTGTTCATGTAAGGCTTGGGTGAATTCTGATCTGCCTTCCCTAAACAGTTTTTGGCTTGTTTTTTAGATTTGGAATGGTTTAAAAACTGGGTTTTTCAGTTTTGGATCAGTTGTCTCAATCGGAGAGACAGTGGAATTTTGTTGATTTTCTTCTATCTTAGTTAATTGTTCTGCTATTGTACTAAGATGGACATTTGTAAAATTATTTTGTTGAAGGATATTTAGAATATCTTTTTCAGAACTTTCACTTGGGATTTTGAAAGGGGGGTTATTATGATTTGTCTTAAAGGTGGGTTATTATGATTTGGATGTTTTTCTGGATGCGTTATTATGATTTGTCTTAAAGGTGAGTGTTCAGACTGGATTTTTTGTCCAGTTGCTAAATCTCATTCTGGGGTGTTGTTTCTGGTTGTTATGGGATTAACAGAACCTAGGTTTTGTGTGAAAGGGTGAGAAATTTGGTTTTGTTTAGCATAAATTTCAAACCATTCAAAAAATAGAATATGGGTCTTGTTTTGTAAAATGAATTTGTAAATCTCATTCTGAATATCATGCCTTTGTTTTAGAAAGTTTGTGAAGAACCAAGTTCTTTTTTTCCCTATTTTTGAAAGCATAAAAATCGTTATGGAGAATAATTTTATTAACTTCAAATCCTTTTTCTGTAACATAAAGTTCATTAACAACATTTTCAGTTATAGCAGAAAAAGATGGTGAAGTTGGTGGAGAAATGTTTTGTTGCTCCTCATTAGTGTTTTGAGGTGTTGTGTAAATTTGATGAGGTATATTTGTGGAGTAGTCAATGTTTTGAAAAGAAGCACTTGGTATGTTGGAACATGAGAAACGCGGTTTTGTAAAGTTTTCTAATTTTTGAGGTAATTGTATGACTGGAGATGGTCTAGAGGAACTAACATCAGAATATCTAGCACTAGAAGTTCTTGAAAAACTTAGTTTTACCCTACCATCGTTGTATTGTATGACTTCTTTGAGATTGTTGTTTGGTTTTGACTATTGTAGAGACTGTGGTTTAACGGCTCCTTCCAGAATCCATTCTTCAGGAAGATCAATATCTTTCCAGAGGATGGTTTTTGGAATAATAGTGTTTGCCTTAGTCAAATCTGTTTGTAAAAATAGTGTTTCGCCTTTTTTGTTTTCAAAATTTTTGTGTTGCCGTAAAGGCTGAAAACATTGCTTTGTAATGAATTCTGTAAATAATAGCTACAGGAATAGATCCTTCTATCATTTTGTAATTATGAGTTTTGATTTGTAACATGAGAAATTTTGCAATGTTTGGATCTTTTAAAGATTAAGAAAAATCTGGATAACATCCAAACCAAATTGGCCCTTGACATAGACTAGATTCAACTGTACTTATAATTGAATCTTGGAAGTTCAAGAACCTTGCATCCCGTAGGACGCATAGGATTGAAGTGTTTAATCCTTCCTGTGTTAGAGGTTTTATACCAACTTAAACAAGTCCTATATGTTTGAAATTATAGTTCCTGTCAGCGTATTTTTTGAGCGTTTTAGAAGAAAGAAGGTTTATTGTTTCAAAGGGGTCAGAAAGAGTAACATCACGTTCCTCTATTTTGATTACATAATCGGTTTTTAAAAGATTTTTGAAAAGACTAGATACATAGACCTCATCTTTTTTGATTTTTGGGATTTGCCAATTATTTATGGATATTTGGAAGTCTTCAATAGTGATTTCTTCACTATTGATGGGTTCCCTTTTTTCTGGGAAGTTTTTGGTAGAAGGAGTTGAGAAAGAAGAATTTCTACAAAAGAGATTATCCATATTTAAACTTTTGTCTTTTTATTTTGAAGAAACTTTCTAGGATTCACTACCCTTAAACGCCTGTTCGTCGGCTTAAATACCGGACTTGCAACCCATAAACTATTATTCTTCAAGATAAACTTTCAAGATTTTAAATCTTTATAACCGTTTTTGTGTTACCTATTCGCCCCCAAGTCTGATACCAACGAACGTCCTTGAATCGAAGGGTCACCTAACAAAAGTGTAATCACCGAACCGACAAAAACTGAGATACTAGATGATGAGTTGTTGTTCTAATAATTGCAAACAATTTATGGCGTTATTTAATTCAATGAAACCAAACCAAACCCACAAACCATAAAACCAAAAAGTTGGCAAATCATCAAGGAAAATATCTAAATCAGTTGTTTTAATAAACACAAATTGAAACACAACAAAGAAAAAGCAAAACTTCATATTAAATTTAAAAACACTTTCTGATGCACAAGATCAGCAATCTGCTGCAAGTGCAGAGCATACTTATTTTGCACAAGATAAATACGAATTTGATGCAAATAAAAGCGGAATATAATTAATACATACTAAACAAATACTTACAATGGGAACTTGGTTTTGGAAAACGGGAAAAAGAAAATACAAGATTATGAAAATATAGGAGACACTTAGGAAACTCTCAAGATTTCTAACAGATATACACTTGTTGTATTTCACTTTGCCTTGAGCTTGAAGTGGAGTCTTCCTTATATAGAGAAAGGATTCCGCTTGTGTTGCATTATGAAGTGGAGGAAATGATGAGATTCTTCCCACTTTCGGTGCCACGTTTGTCTGTTGGTGCAAATGGCAGACAAGTGCCAAACATGGGTCTTGTTTTGTAAAATGAATTTGTAAAACTCATTATGAATATCATGCCTTTGTTTTAGAAAGTTTGTGAAGAACCAAGTTCTTTTTTTCCCTATTTTTGGAAGCATAAAAATCGTTATGGAGAATAATTTTATTAGCTTCAATTTCTTTTTCTATAACATTAAGTTCATTAACAACATTTTCAGTTATAGCAGAAAAAGATGGTGAAGTTGGTGGAGAAATGTTTTGTTGCTCCTCATTAGTGTTTTGAGGTGCTGTGTAAATTTGATGAGGTATATTTGTGGAGTAGTCAACTTTTTGAAAAGAAGCACTTGGTATGTTGGAACATGAGAAACGCGGTTTTGTAAAGTTTTCTAATTTTTGAGGTAATTGTATGACTGGAGATGGTCTGGAGGAACTAGCATCAGAATATCTGGCACTAGAAGTTCTTGAAAAACTAGAAGTTCATGAAAAACTTAGTTTTACCCTACCATCGTTGTATTGTATGACTTCTTTGAGATTGTTGTTTGGTTTTGTTTCATTGAATTAAATAATGCCATAAATCGTATGCAATTATTAGAACAACAACTCATCATCTGGTTAATCAATGTTCACCACATTTTCCTATAAAATATTTTTACTTAGTAGTGAAAAACATTGTCTTACTAACATTTAAAAAAGATATATCATGTCTTACATAACAATTTCATAAAACATTAATAAATTGAGTCCACTAACTTGCCAAGATTCTATCTTCAACAATAAGTTAGCTTTTAAACTTCACCTAAAATAAATAAAATAACAAATGAATAAATACACATAATAATATTACTAATAAAATAGAAAAATTGGTAAGAGTTGTCCCTTCCTCACCAATAGGTCAACCATATTTGTCCAAATTAACAATTAATAAATTACCATCTTCAATTTCCCATACATCTAACACTTTTGTTGAACCTCTAGCCCATTTATACTCTACTTTTACAAAGAAAACAAAAGACAAAGAAAACTATGTGTGCATAAAAATCATAATTAAAACAATCAAAATAAAGTATTAAAAAAATAACAGTAATATAATTATAAAAAAAGTAATAAAAATTTAAATAGTAGAAAATTGAAATATGATTTGTGACTTACTCTATAAATAGAGCAATTGCATCACAATTAGAAAGCACGTATCTATGTGCATGTGCTAACTCTTTCTTGGCAAGTTTGGTTCTACTCACTTTCTTCCTCTTCCCTAATTGTACCTTTTTTCTTTCTTCTTTATCCCTAACGGTCTTCCATTGATTTCATCATCATTTCTGCTACGTAAGTTGAACCTAGTTTCCACCCCAGATAGATATTGTGAATAAAACATTAAACATTCAAAAAATCTTCTGCAAATGATCCTTCGGGATGGGCTCTATTACATACAAAGGACTTTAGAGTAAGAAGAAACTTGAAAGTAAAGAAAATTTAATATATCTATGTTCTCAACATCCAAAAAAACTTGTTTAACACTTTTAATTAAACAAATTTTTATTACCCATTCATACCTCTCAATCAGATACATCCGTCGATATTGTACTGATCCAACAACTTGGACTTCGTGTGCCAAATGAATTACCAAATACATCAAAACCTGAAAAATTGAAGGAGGAAAAATTGTTTCCAATTAACAGAGTGTGATAACTATGTGAGACTGCAATTGTGATAGAAATTCCACAATAAGTACCTTAGAACAAATTTTCTTGATGAAATTGCAAAGATCAACCAACACTGAAGTGACTTTATGTAGCAATGACCCCGTAATGCTATTGGAAGAAGCTTTTGCATCCAAACAAGACAAATGTAACTTTTTAATCTATACATCTTGTGTTGCTTGACATGGACACAATGTGGAATACTTGATGAGCATCCATCTGGAGTTTTTACTTTCTTGAGAATTCTTAGAAAAGATTCCTTTTCTTTGTTAGTCATTTAATAGCATGCTCTAGGAAAATGTGTTGTAGTTATATTTGGGCTTGGTTGAGAATGGAGCATACTTCTTATGCCGATTTGTGTTGTTAGTCATTTAATAGCATGCTCTAGGAAAATGTCTTGTAGGACCAATGATGTTGTCACATACATTCTTTTCAATGTGTATCACATCATGATTATGACACAATACATTGTATTGCCAATAAGGGAATGCGAAGAAAATGCTCTTCTTTTTCCAAGGTTGTGCTCCACTGCGAGGTAGTTTCAATACCACAACATGGACATGCATATTGACCTTTAGTACTCCATCTAGACAAGTTAGCATATGTTGGAAAGTCGTTAATAGTCCACATTATAGTTGCACGAAGTTGAAATGTCTCTTTCTTATAGGCATCAAATGTTTCAATTCCATCATCTCATAACTCTTGCAACTTTTTTACTAAAGGATGTAAATAAATATCAATGTTATTTTCAGGACCTTTACGACCCGATATTAATAGTGATAACATGAAGAATGGTTTTTTCATGCACATCCAAGAAGGAACATTGTAAGGAATTAGAATGACATGCCAAGTGCTATGAGTAATACTCATAGTCTTAAAAGGATTGAACCCATATAAAGCCAATCCTAATCGAACATTAATAGGATCTAACAAAAATGTTGGATACCGAGCATCAAAATTCTTCCAAGCAAAGGAATCTGAGGGATGCCTAAGAGAACCATCATTCAATCTACTCTCATGGTGCCATCTCATTGACTCTGGAACTTTAGAGGACATGAATAACCTTTGCAACCTTGGTTTCAATGGGAACCGTCGAAGGATATTTGCTGATATCTTCTTTCGCCTCTTAGAAGTCTCCATTCCATTAACTTGTACATCTTTATTTGTTGTTTTCAACTTTGACGTAGCACACTTTGGACATATGTCATATTTGTCTCAATATAACATGCAATCATTGGGATAAGCATGAATCTTCTCATACCCCAGACCTAATCCTGAAACCATCTTTTTAGTTTCATAGTATGACTTTGGCAAAACATTTTCTTCTGGTAAAGCATCTCTTAATAAATCAAGCAACATGTAGAATGACTTGTCACGCCACCCATGATGAAACTTTATATGATACAAATGTACCATAAATGATAGCTTTCTATACTTCTTACAATTGTGGAATAGCATGTGTTCATTCTCCTTCACAAATTTGTAAAATTTAGAGTATTCTCTAAGTTCGAGAATTCTTTCACCTTCACCACAAATTGGCTCTTCTATAGAATGAATTCTAAATACATCATGAACTAATCCATCCATTTCATTCTCCATTTCTACATGTTGTTTAGTAGTGCCACTTGAAGTTGTAGGTTTTTCACCATGATATATCCATTGTCTATAGTCTCTAAGAAATCCATGTTGTGGATCTGTTAAGTGTTCATAAACACATACGCGAGAATAAGAGTGACAATTGGCACAATTTTCCTATCATTAACTCCTCAAATATATTTTTCGCTTTGTTTTGATGACTCACACATCCATTCTATATAAGCCATTTGGAAAAATTAACTGAAAATGGATTATGCAAATTTTAAAAACTAATAAGTTTTTTTTCCCTTTCTTTTGTTTTAACACGAAGAAAAATGAAAGACATGCGAACATTATCATTAACAAAGCAACTCAACCACAATCTCAAAGTGCCACAAACATACTTGCTAAGTATAATTAAGTCATTAAAAAGGATAACCAACACAAACAACTTAATTATAATATAGACATCAATAGAAAGCAACAAGTATTCTTTATGTTTAAGAATCAACCAAAACACAAACCCATAAAGCATATACAATATTATGTTGTTTCAATATAAACTTCAAATAGACTTTTAAAAAATTTTAAATGTTCCCAATACTTGATTTTTTGGTGATGATAGAGATACAAAGTGATGGAAATGTTACAGACGTTGAAGAAAAGCACCACAAAATGCAACTAATAAAAAAATTGATTCAAACGTTAGCAAAGTTCAAACTAACAAAAAGTAATATAAATTTAACAAAGAAAAAGTTTAAACTAACAAAAAAAATTTGCTTTTTGAGAACAATAGAAAGCTTAAAGAGTTTGCTAAGTCTTCTTGTTTTAGTGTGTTATTGTATTGTTTATATAAATTTGAAGATAGTTTAGAATTTAAGGATTGTTCCATAACGCATCAAAGTACATAGGTGAGTTTTGAAGTACAAGTGAATTCAATTCACAAGTAGCAAAACAATGAATTATAATTTTGAAATTATTGACATTAGGAAAACAATGAGCTAACATTTTATTCACTTATATTCAAATAATTCAACATGGATCATAAATGACATGGCAAGTGTCTAACTGCAAAAAAAATGGCAGTAATATTAGTTATATAACAATTAATTCAACATAAATGCAGACCAATAACCCTGACAAAATCAATCAACTGGTTACAAATTTTTTTTGGTTCCTTTTAAATTTTTTTTAGCTCCATTGAATTTTTTTTTGGCTCCATTGAAAAAATTAGAATTTCGACTCCATTAAAATTTTTTTGGCTCCAATGAATTTTTTTTTAGCTCCATTCGTACGTAATTTAAGATTTACATTATGAAAAATTTGTATAAAAAACAATTTCACATAAAATTAAGAGTTTGGCTCATTGAAAAAATATTTCTTTTTCAGTTTAGATGTCTATAACCTCAAATTTAAGTGTGTTACTATAATAATTAGTGACAAATTTATGTCATCAAAGGTATAAGATACCCTTAACAACAACATATAATTTACCAATGGGTATAGATTATCTATACCTACAGTTTTTAATGTTGTCACTATAAACATATGTAGACATATGTCTATTTTCTTGTAGTGCCAATTTGGTTCTTAGTCATTGTAGTTCATATAATAAATGCATTAGTCTCATTGGAATAAAAATTTGGTCTTCACTCGGGTTATTGTAATCTATTTTGGTTCTTAGCCAATGTAGTTCCTCCAAGTAGTGCATAAGTTTGAATTTATTAAATTTTTTGGTTATCTTCGTCCAATGTAGGTTGCCCATTAAGTGCTTAAGTCTCAATGGTTTGTTTTTTGTCATTTTAGTTTTTACTAGGTTTATATTAGTTCACTTTGGTTCTTAGCCAAAGTAGTTCTTCTGTAACACCCTATTTTTCTTAGTGAGGGTGTATTTTTTTTTTTTAAAGAAATTAAAATACAACACAGAATTAAATAAAGTAAAACCCTTGGATAAATAATTGAGTCATTATAATTTACAAACAGCGGAAAAGTTTTCTTTTTCAAAATATAAATCCAAAGCATGTCCTGATGCCAACATTAGTACATGTACATCCTTCCAATATAAAATAAAAGTAGCCCAAAAGAAAGAAATATGTGTCCTAAGTGACAACCTAGTCTGATCATTCTATACATAACAAAAAAAACTACGCCTCGAGTAATCTCTACACGTCCCGTGAGATCCTCCTAACGTAGCTCCAATCAAGCATTCCCATCCACATTCCCATCTGTAGGGTACGAATCAGTAGGACCGCCCTGACTCTCATCTGATGGCAAAGCCCAGACTTCCACAATAGTTGTAAAGGGTCACCAACCGAAATTAACAGTTAAAAAATAACATATAAGTTTTCAAATGCACAAAATACCCCTTCCAACTTAGCATGCATCTTAAAAGGTTTTCCACATGCTAAAAGTTCATACAATGCTTACCAAATGATAATGAAATCAAAATAAAGTCCTCAATCCATCAAGTAATACATAACTGACCAATACATTGATAATCAATTGAGAAATCCATCATCTAACACAAAATAAGATTTCCTATTGTGCCCATCGATTGGGCAAATCGATTTCTTGAAAGTTTTTAGTAAAAATTGAACCCCAAACTTGCCACAATCGATTGGAGCAATCGATTTCGAGAAGGATATAGCCCCTGTATTGTCCAATCGATTGGGTAAATCAATTTCGTGAAAGACAGAGCCCCTGTATTGGATCCAATCGATTAGGCAAATCGATTTTGGGAAAGACAAGCCCCTGTATTGAATCCAATTGATTGAGCAAATCGATTTTGGGAAAGACAAGGCGCCTGTATTGAATCCAATCGAATCCAATCGATTTCTCAAATCATTTTGAAAAAACATATTACAAAATCAATTGGGTAAATCGATTTCAGGAAGGACAGGACCCCTGTAACTCATCAAATCGATTGGGTAAATTGATTTCCCTGTGTATTCTTTCAAAAATTCATAAACCAACTCAATCACAATTTGAATCAAAACACACCTATACATAATTTCAAACCATAACACTTAGCAAAATCAACACAATCATAATTTGAATCAAAAACACACTTAGACATAATTTCAAACCATAACACTTAGCAAAATCAACACAATCATAATTTGAATCAAAAACACACTTACACATAATTTCAAACCATAACACTTAGCAAAATCAACACAATCATAATTTGAATCAACCACGACTCGTGTGCCAAGCACCCTAATGCAATGCGTATATGCCAAAATGCATGGACTCGGAATTCCAAACCAAAACCCTCCTCAAAGGGCCGTAAATCATAATTGTACCGCCTATCGCAGGCCAAAGTACCAATTACCGAGGTGCCACCTATCACGGGTCTGCACGATTTACTAAAAAGCGTAAACCATAAACGTACTTCCTATCACGGGCCCGTATCGTTTACCAAGGTGCCACCTATCACGGGTCTGCACGGTTTACTAAAAAGAACGTAAATTGTAAATGTACCTTCTATCACAGGCCAAAGTACTCTTTACCAAGGTGCCACCTATCACGGGTCTGCACAATTTACAAAAAACCGTAAATCGTAAAAGTACCGCCTATCACGGGCCAAAGTACTATTTACCAAGGTGCCACCTATCACGGGGCTGCACAATTTACAAAAACGTAAATCATAAATGTACCGCCTATCACAGGCCAAAGTACTATTTATCAAGGTGCCACCTATCACAGGTCTGCACGATTTACAAAAAGCATGAAAATGCATGAGCATATACTGACTCCATCCACAACAATCGTTAAGTAAATGCAGATATTAAAAGATTCCCCATTTTCAATACTCATTTAACTTAAACGATTTTCACGCCAAACATTAAGCAACATTAAGAGATTCCCTATTCTTAATATTCTTTTAACTTAAACGGTTTTCAAAACAACATTAAGTAACAAAATCATTAAGAGATTCCCCATTCTTAACGTCCGGTTAACTTAAACGATTTTCCAAAACAAACATTAAGTAACCAAGACATTAAGAGATTCCCCATTCTTAACGCCCAGTTAACTTAAACGATTTTCAAAACAAACATTAAGTAAACAAGAAATTAAGAGATTCCCCATTCTTCATTCTCATTTTACTTAAACGATTTTTCCAAAACATTAGTAAATAGAGATATTAAGAGATTCCCCATTCTTAATACTCATTTAACTCAAAACGATTTTCACAAACACACATTAAGTAAACAAGACATTAAGAGATTCCCCATTCTTAATACTCATTTAACTTAATGGTTTTCAAATTCCACACAAAACAAACTCAAACATATTATCAATCCACATCAAAAACACATCAATTTGTAATTCACATCAAAACACATCCAACCAATTTTCCACACAAAACACATCTCAAATTCTATGATTATCAAATATGAACACGCCAAATACGACGACACAAATTGACACAATCCATCACTCGAACCCAACAAGTTTCATATACTCGAAATCATACATAAATGGGTTTAAAATTCATTCTCCACGAAACATTACTTTAACCCTAACCAAATTCTCTTCCACACAACCACAAGTAAGTCCCTAAATGCAAACTAAAAGTTTGGAAGGAGCCCTTACCTTAACGTTAGCTTTAACGTTGATTTACGGCACCACGATCAATTCTAGTAAAACTTTGCTCGTGTCGTTGCTTCCAAAGTTAGCTCACTAGCACCGTAGTGTGGTGGTGAGTAACTTTCCCTTCTATCCCTTCGCGAAATGAAGCTTGGATCCAGAAGAAACAGCGAGATTTGTGTTTGACGGTTTTGAAATCCCTAAACCGTTTTCCTTCGTTTTCGGATCAAAGAGGAAGAGTGGAGTTGAGAAATCCTTGTCCTATCACCCATTATCAATTTTCGAATCCAAAGGAAAGAAAAGGAAGCAAAAACGAGCAACAATTGAGGAAGGGAGAAGAATGGGTCACGCGAGGAAGAAGAAGAAGTTTTTTGTTTCCTTTCTTTTCTTTTTCTTCCCTCTCCGTTTCTTTTCTTTCTTTTTCCTTCTTTCCTTTCTATTTTCCACTCTTTTCCCTCCACACAAGCATATATATTAATATAATTAACAAATATCTCAAAATATCTAGATATTTATTAAAATTGCCATTTCGCCCATAACTTCCCAAACCACTTTTGCTAAAAAGATCTTCTCTCGTCGTAACTCAGTTGACAGATGGAATTTTCAGCAGTTAATTTAATTTATTTATCAACGATAAATTCTAATTGGGCATCAAAATATCTTCTTGGTCATATAAACTCCAAAATATTAATAACTTTGGTTAAACAAACCTCCGAGTTCAATACCGACAATACACTAATATACATAAAGTACACTTTAAAAGTATGGGTCTTACATCTTCGAATAAATGTGTCAGTCTACATGGATTGAAATTTTGGTCATTTAGGTCTTTATTTTAATCCATTGTGGTTTTTGGCAATGTAGTTTAACCAATAAGTAATTAAGACTCCATTGGTAAAGATTTGGGTAATATTTATCTTACATTTTTTAATTTAGTTCATTTTTGTTCTTAGTTAATGTAGCTTTTCAAATAACTACATGAGTCTTTATGGATTAAAACTTGATCATTTTGGTCTTTTCTAGATTTATTGTAGTCCATTGGCGTGTTGAGACAAACTCTATATTTAAAGTTTTGATGAAAATAAACAAAGGTTAAATATGATTCTAAAATGTTATGTTAATTTAACATGTTTTTTTGAGTGAATTTAATTAAGAACAGAATCAAGCAAAGCAGAAAAGACAGCAACAAGAACACTCTGAATTAAAACAGAGAATGATCTCTAGCTTCAAATATGTTCATCATTGCATGTTGATCAAACTTTTTCTACCTCTTTAACAAAGAGTCTGCCCTGGAAATTTATTCATATACAATTAGTACATGGCAAGGAACAAGTAGGATTCATCCAAGCTCAAAAAGGTTGTCTGATCTCTAAAATAGAAGGACTCAAAGTCAGACAAAAATCAAGACAGTTTGTAACTCCAAAAATCAAACTGTCAAGAAAGTTCAATCAACCTTGACATATGACAAGACAATTGCAAAGGACATCCAAAATGATTAAAATGGGAACTCCATGTTTATTATTGAAGCTCAAGAAAGTTCATACTGACAGACCCAGATCGTTAATCAATCTCCGTTTTTCTGCATTATTAGAACAGCTGTGCCTTCTCTTATGCAATGGCTTATAATTCTTCTCCAAACTTCTCTAGATACATTCAAGACTCAAGATAGAGATTGTACCATCCAAGATCAAGGAAGAAACGTCAAAGGATTTTTCTAAAAAGGACAGAACTGCTTTAAATGCTAAACGAGAAAAGTCAAAAAAGCTAGTTTCAAAGAAGGATTATTTTTATTCTAGAATATTGGTTCAGTCAAAATACAAAGCACCTCCAACAGCTATTTTGTACCTTCATTCGATGCTTCTACAGCCTATAAATAGAAGGCCAATATCCAGAATCAAGGCAAGAAATTCAAGTGCTAAAAAAATCAATAAATCAATCACATACACACTTGAAATTCTGCTCTTTCGCAAAACAGAGGCTATCATACATTCTGATATTTTGCAAAATAGTTGCTGATTCATATTCATATAGTAGATTGCGTAATTCTCAGTAGATCCTTTGTAAAGAATCAATTCTCAAACAAGAGTTGAGAAATCTCAGATTCTGTCAAAAACAATCCAATTGTAAAAACTCAAACTATAATTGTTTCTTTATAGTTTGTTTAAGATTACATCCTATCAAGTTTAGATAGGTGCTGTTATTGCTTTCTAAATGGAAAGTAATAGAGATTGAAATAGATCAAGTTTGATCTAGACTAGGTGTTGTAAGATCAAGAAGGTTCTTTTTTTTTAAACACTTAGTGAAAAATCTCACAGTGTGAGGACTGGACGTAACCCACGTTGGGTGAACCAGGATAAATCTTTGTGTGGTATTCTCTATCCTATCTCTTTATTTATCATACTAAATTGATTAACTAAGATAAAACATAAACTAATTTTTTGTTTTAAGCTAATCAAGGAATGTTCTCTGTTTTATAACAAAAACCAAGAACGTTATCCGTTTTCTTGAGTTATTTTCTTAAGTTTTAACAGGAATTAAAAGGTGCATTTACAATTCAAACTCCCCTTTCTTGTAAATCAACATTGTTACTTCATGGCGTTCTTAGCCGATGTAGTTTCTTCCTACTTTTGTGTTAGTCTTGATCGATTAAGAATTTGGTCTTTATGAGGTTTATTCTAATTAATTTTTGTTGTTAGTCATGTAAGTTCAACCAATAAGTACATTAGTCTCAATGGATTAAGATTTTGATCATTTTTTTCTTTATAAGGTTTATTCATGACCATTTTTGTTCTTAGCCAATTTAGTTTGTAATAAATACATTGGTCTCAATGGATTAAGATTTTGGTCCTCTTGGTCTTTAATAGGATTATTCTACTCCTTCATTTTTGTTCTTAGATATTTTAGTTCTTCTAACTATTGTGTTAGTTTCAATGGATTAAGATTTTTGTCATTTTGGTCTTTAAAATGTTTTCTGAAATCCATTTTGTTTTTAGGCAATGTACTTCGTCCAAGAAGTTCACATGCCTTAATGGATTATGTTTTTGTTCATTATATTCTTTACTTGGTTTATTCGATTCCATATTGGTTCTTAGTCAATGTAGTTCATCTAATAAGTACATTAGTCTCAATGGAATTAGATTTTGGTCATTTAGGTCTTCACTCAGCATATTCAAAACCATTTTGGTTCTCAGCCAATGTAGTTTATCCAATAATTACATAAATCTTAATTTATTATGATTTTTGTCATTTTGGTCTTTACTAGGTTTATTCTAGTCCATTTTGGTTATTTTTCAAAGTAGTTCATCCAATAAGTGTCTAAGTCCCAATGGATTAAAATTTTGGTCTTTAATAGGTCTAGTCTAATCAATTTTGGTTATTAGATGATATGGTTCATCGAATAAGTGTATATTTCTCAATGGATTAAGATTTTTTTTTCTTTATTAGGTTTATTCTAGTTCATTTTGATTCTTAGTCATTGTAATTCGTCCAATAAGTGCATAAGTCTTTATGGATTATGATTTTTGTCATTTTGGTCTTTATTAGGTTTATTCAAGTCCATATTGGTTCTTACATAATGTAGTTAGTCCAATAACTGCATTAGTCTTAATAGTTTAAGTTTTTGTTCATTTTATTCTTTATTAGGTTTATTTTAGTCCATCTTGGTTCTTAGACATTGTAGTTTGACTAATAAGTGCATTTGTATCAATGAAATATGATGTCGGTCATTTTGATCTTAATGACACCCTAAATCCCAAAATAATATAAATAATAATTTATGTAATATTCCTATAAAATTTACAACGGATAAATAAAAATATATTTCCAAGGAATTAAAAACATTATATTTAATTTAGGATATCACGTTTCTCAAAAATAGAAATAAAAACACTTTAAATTTATTTTATCCATTAAAACAATGCAATCTTAATAAGCTTGATTTAAGTATAATCACTTGATTTAATTCTAAAAACTTACGAGTACTTCTAAGGTTTTCATACAAAATTTCTATTCGAATTAAATAAGTAAAATACAAATTAAAACTCTTGTTCCCGGTATCACCTATCAGAGCGGGGTTCCTCCCAAACTTGAAGTTCAAGACTCATCAACCTGTAATAACTGTGATTTCACAAACGCAGGGCCCAGCCAGTCAAACACAAACAACGAAGGAGGTGAGTTTTGAAATCATGTTAATAGTATAATATGAGTAAGAAGAAAACGGAAACAATCATAATAGAACCATATCATAATCACTTTACGATATATCAAAATATTTAATAAAATAGTATCATACTATAACATCAAAGTCACTCAAGTAAAATAATCATCTCATTATAATATGCATCAAATCATCTAATTAATATTACCTTTGAAACACATCAATCACAACAAAACAATCATAAGGAAATGCAATGCTATGCATGAGCTTAGACTCTACTTCACAATGTGGTACCATTCTAACTTTGAAGTACTTCGTTAGGAGGCCATGATACTATGCCACCATCCCGGTGGACGGACAATTCAAATTAGCCCTGTCCTCATAGATCCCCTCAACTCAACCCGAGACACACATACGTGACAGTCGAGGTAAACATTTGTTGCATGGTAGCTCCCGAGATTTGGAGTGCTACCTCCAAGTCACCTAGGAATTCCCCACCGGAATACCTCCAAGGTCTAACAATCTTGCCTTAAGGCTCGACAGCAGACCGCCACAATCAGGCTCGTTCAGTTGTACTTCCCCATAATCACTAGGCTTGTCAGGCCCTACCTATATGATGACAAAATAACCTCCACTTCACAAATTCACAATATTTAATTTCTCCCCTCGTTGGTTTATGATACTCCATTAAAACTGTCATCTCAAACACAAATTGAAATCATAATTATTTCAACAATCATGGGGTTACTTCAATATTCTCATCACAAATTCACATCATCACTATCATTAATCATATCTCATCACATACTCTCATCACAAATTCATAGCATCACTATCATCAATCAAACATCATCACATAAACTTATCACAAATTTATAATATCACAATTATTAATCATACATCATCATCATCACATAGAATTACCACAACACATCCATCTTTTGTTATCACATCACATAAACTCATCTAATCATACACACACACACACACACAGATATATATATATATATATATAAATTTAAGTCGACACCCAATATCACAATAATATCAATTTCACACATTCAATGAAATTAAATCAATCAACACCCTACAAATATTTCTATTCTATATTTTAATCTCACAATTTCAATATTTGTAAATTAATTAATTTATCCCTCAAAGGGCTACTGCCATACGTAGCGAGTCCCGGATGAATCGTTGGGAAATACGATTTTCCCGTTCATCTCACAATATATTATATTCATGAATTCAAACGCTCTCTCACCCCTTACCTTATTTTGACACTTTCACACACGAATACAATTCCACGAGCAACCAACATTTGTTCATTGACTCTTTGTCCTTCAATCAATCATAAATCAGAAACCCAATAAGTGGATAGTATAGCCACTTTTCATACGGTCGTTTTGGTGTTGGTTTCACTCAAATCGGACTTACAGTGAAGGAGAACGATGCAAAATAACGAATTTCAAATTTGGACGAATGTGGAGAAAGTTTTCTAGAACAGTTATCGATCACCGGTGTCAAACAATAGGGTTATTGTTGTGTTTTCTCTTTGGTTTTACGGCTGCCCTTCCAACTCTCTTCCCTTTTTTGTTTGTTTTATTTTATTAACAATTAGGATTCATATATGAATGAAACCCATTGGTTTCCTTTTAGGTTTTACTAATTTTTTTTATTTTTTTTATTTTTTAAAACACAATTTCATTAATAAACTATAATTACTCTTTCAAAACTAATAATTTATAAATAAAAATAAGTAATCTTTTAAAATATATTATAAAATTCTCATTTAAAATAATCCCTATAATAATATTTAGTTTTTTTTTTCAAATACTCAAATTAAAATATTACCATCATTACGGAATAGTCTAAATTATTAAATAAATAAATATAATATCACACTTTATATCAATTACTAAATCTTACTAAATATATATAAAATCACAATGTCATAGCAAGTATATAAAAATAAAGTAAATCAAACACAATATCACTACGATATTAAGATAATTATTTATAGAATAAACAATTAAAATAAGATATGTTTAGAAATAATTAAAATAAGAGATACTTAAAAATAATTAAAATATAAATATGTACACACTTAACATTAGTCAAACATATAAGAAAATATCATATTAATTACCAACTCACATATACACTTAAAATCATATAAAATCTTGTTCTTTAAAATATTACACTAAAATACTATTATTTTTAGAAAAATATATAAAATAATAAAATAAAATATTTATTATTTATATTGCTCAATTAATATAATATATGTCAAACTAACACATCATAGAAAACATTCCTATAACAAAATTTACTCACAAAATTTATCAACATATATTCTAAAATAATTTTAACATCAAATTAATTATTTAAATCTTATTTAATTAATAAAATAGTTTATTATCAAATTTAGGGTGTTACAATCTTCACTCGGTTTATTCTTATCCCTTTGGGTTGTTAGCCAATGTAGTTCATCCAATACGTGCCTAAGTACTGATGAATTTAATTTTTTGGTCTTTACATGATTTATTCTAGTCCATTATGATTTTAGCCAATGTAGTTTTTTGAATAAGTGAGTCTTTTGATAAAAATTTGCTCGTTTTGGTCTTTATTAGATTTATTTTAGCCCATTTGGGCTCTTAACCAATGTAGTTCTTTCAATAACTGTAAGTCTCAATGTATTAAGATTTTGATCATATTTTTCTTTACTAGGTTTATTCTAGTCCATTTTTGTTCTTAGACAACTAAGTTCGTCCAATAAGTGCATTAGTCTCAATGGATTAAGATTTTGGTCTTTTTTGTCTTTACTAGTTTTATTCATGTCCGTTTTTTTTCTTAGCCAATTATGTTTGTTCAATAAGTACAGTAGTCTCAATGGATTAAGATTTTGGTCCTTTTGGTCTTTAATAGGATTATTCTAGTCTATTTTTATTGTTAGACAACTTAGTTCTTCAAATAAGTGTACTAGTCTCAATGAATTAAGATTTTTGTCATTTTGGTCTTTAAGAGGATTTTTCTAATCCCTTTTGTTTTAGGCAATGTACATCGTCCAATAAATGCATAAGTCTCAATGGAATAAGACATTGGATATTTTGGTCTTTAGTAGGTTTATTCTAGTCTATTTTTATTCTTAGCCAATGAAGTTCTTCAAAGAAGTGCATGAGTCTTTATGGATTAAATTTTTGTCATTTTGGTCTTTACTAGGTTTATTCTAGTCCATTTTGGTTCTTCGCTGATGTAGTTGTTCCAATAAATGCTTTAGTCTCAATGAATTAGAATTTTGGTCATTTTGATAATTAATAGGTTTATTGAAATCCGTTTGGATCTTAGGCAATGTAGTATGCAAATAAGTGCATAAGTCTCAATGGATTAAGGTTTTCATCATTTTTTTCATTAATAGGTTTATTCTAATGCATTTTTGTTCTTATGCAATGTTTTTACATCGAATAAGTGCATATATCTCAATGGATTAAGTTTTTGGTGATTTTATTCTTAACTATGTTCATTGTAGTCTATTTAGGTTTTTAGTCATTGTAGTTTGTAATAAATGCATTTGTCTAATGGAATAAGATTTTGGTCATTTTGTTCTTCACTCGGCTTATTCTAATCCATTTTGGTTATTAGCCAATTTAGTTCATCCATAAGCGCTTAAGTCTCAATTTATTTAGATTTTGGTATTTTTTTTTGTTTTTACTAGATTTATTCTAGTCCAATTATTTTCTTAGCCAATGTAGTTCTTTGAATAAGTGTGTTAGTCTCAATAGACTAATATTTTGGTCATTTTTGTCTTTAATAGGTTTTTTCTATCCCATTTTTGTTTTTGGCAACGTTGTTTTTCCAATGCTAATTTTGGTCTTTACTTACATTATTCTTGCCCATTTTTGTTCTTAGTGAATTTAGTTTTTCCAATGATTGCATGAGTCTTTATTGATTAAAATTAAGTCATGTTTCTCTTTACTAGCTTTATTTTATTCGTTTGTGTTCTTAGCCATTATAGTTATTCCAATAAGTGCAGTTGTCTTTACTAGGTTTTTTTTAATTCATTTTTGTTCTTAGGCAATGTACTTCATCCAATAATTTCATATATCTCAATGGATTATGTTTTTTGTCATATTTTCTTTAATAGGATTATTTTAGTCTATTTTGGTTCTTAGTGATTATAGTTTTTGTAATAAGTGCATTAGTCTCAATGAAATAAGATGTTTGCCATTTTGGTCTTAACTCAACTTATTCTAATAAATTTTGGTTTTAGCCAATTTATTTTGTCAAATAAGTGCAAAGGTGTCAGTTTATGAACATTTTTGTCATTTTAGTATTTATGAGGTTTATTCTAGTCCATTTTTGTTCTTATACAAAGTAGTTCATCCAATAATTTCCTAAGTACTAATCGATTAAAATTTTGTTCATTTTTTTCTTTACTAGATTTATTATAGTCCATAGTATTTCTTTGCCAATGTAGTTTTTCTAATGACTGTATGAGTCTTTATTGATTAAAATTTGGTCATTTTGATCTTTATTATCTTTATTGTTGTCCATTTGGGTTCTTAGTGTAACATCCCAAATTTTATAATAAACTATTTTATTAATTGAATAGGATTTTAGTTAATTAACTTCGTGCTAAAATTGTTTTAGAATATATGTTGATTATTTTTATGATTAATTTTCTTTATATGTGTATTTTCTATGATGTGTTTATTTGTACTTATTTTACTAAGTGATATAAATAATAAATACTATATTTTATTATTTTATATATTTTTATATAAATAATAGTATTTTAGTGTACATATTTTAAGGTATAATATTTTAGGTGATTCTACGTGTATACGTGCGTTTGTAGTTAATGCGATATTTTCTTGTATTTTGACTAATGTTAAGTGTGCACATAAGTATATTTAATTTTTTTTATAAATATATCATATTTTAATTATTTATTTTAAAAATAATTATCATGTCGTATTAGTAATATTGATATTGCGTTTCTTTTTTTTTATATATAGTTGTTATGGTATGATGATGTATTTTTATTTGATCATTTTGAAAAATGTTATAATAATGCTTATAGTTATTATTTTGAATATTAGTAATATTGATATTGCGTTTCTTTTTTTTTATATATAGTTGTTATGGTATGATGATGTATTTTTATTTGATCATTTTGAAAAATGTTATAATAATGCTTATAGTTATTATTTTGAATATCAGATTTTTGGTTAAAATTAGATTCGTTTATGTTAAGGATAAATAATATTATGTTAAAATGAGTATTTTGGAGAAAAAGTTTCTAGAAAATTAAAATAAATTATTTATTTATTAAGGGATTTTAGAAATACTATAAAATGAATTTTGGACCAGACGACTGTTTACACCCCTATTTTCTACTTCAGCATATTAATTTGGATTATTACAGATTGGACTTTTCTTTCTAACACCTGTGAGTTGCTCATTACACCTCTATTTCTGCTTCCGACTTAACTACCCTGTGTTAGGCCTTACAGTTTTACTCTTGTACCTGTACATCTGCTATTTGCACCCCTTCTTCTGCAATTAAAAAAATAAAAAACCAAAATCAGTCTAATGGCAGCCAAATCGCAGCAAACCCTTTTTCTCTCAAATTCACTCCCACAAATTATTTGTCATTTGAATTGACCCGAACTTCTATCCCACACAAAGTCGGCCACTAAATCCATTTTTGGTGTCAATTTTATCGATTGTGGCTCGATTTCATCAGACACAACTGGGTTTCTTTCCTTAGGCGGGCTATTTTTGGTTGATCCCCATCACAAGGTTTGTTTTCTCAAAACATTTGTATCATTTTTGAGTCATCTCGTCGAAACATTTAAGAAGCACTACTCATTTGCATTTTTCGGTGAAGTTGACGTCAGATCCTTTCGGCGCTCCAACAAGTCGGTGAGACTTTTTCTGCAGTTTTGACTCCATTTTTGCTCCTAAAATTATTCTTAATTATTTAAATCTTATTTTTATGCTACAAATAATTTATCTATCACATCTTGGTGATTTTGTAACTCGTCGTTTATTCAGATTTACTCGTTGTACATTGTCGATCTACAGTTGCAATTGAAAACTTCTATTGATTTTGATGTTTGAGAAAGTGTTTGAATTCAAGAATATAATATATTGTGAGATGAACGAGAAAACTGTATTTTCAAACGATTCATCCAGAGCTCGCTATGTACGAAAATAGCCCTTTGAGAGATAAATTGATTAATGTGAAATATGAGAATTGTGAGATGAAAATTTGAAATAGAAATGTTTATCAAGTGTTGATTGATTTAATTTTCGATAATTGTATGGTAGTTGATATTTTTCATTATTGTGATATTGGATATTGAATGAAATTATGTGCATATGCTTGATTAGACGAATTTATGTGATGTGATGATAAAATATGGATGCATGGTATGATATATATTTATGTGATGATAATGATGATTTTTTATTGACGATACTGATGTTATAAAATTGTGATGATTTTATATTATAATCATGATTATGTATGATTAATGATGTTATAAAATTGTGATGAGAATATTGAAGTACCTTATAGTTGATGAGATAGTGATGATTCTTAAAAATGATTCCCTAAATGGAGTAGTCTAAGCCAACGAGGGGAGAAGATAAATATTGATAATTTGTCAAGTGAAGATTATTTTGTCCTCATATAGGTAGGGCCTAACAAGCCTAGTGATTATGGGGAAGTACAATTGAATGAGTCTGATCGTGACGGTCTACTGTTGAGCCTTAAGGCATGTATGTTAGACCTTGGAGGTATTCTTGTGGGGAATTCCTAGGTGACTTGGAGGTAGCACTCCAAACATCGGGAGCTACCACGCAACACACGTTTACCTCGACTATCAAGTATATGTGTCTCGGGTTGAGTTAAGGGGATCTATGAGGACATGGCTAATTTGAATTTTCTGTCCACCAGGATGGTAGCATAGTATCAAGCCTCATAATCAAGTACTTCATAATTAGAATGGTACCATAGTGTGAAGTAGAGTCTAATCTCATGCATCGCATTGCATTTTCTTGAGATTGTTTTGTTGAGTGACTTTGACTTTTTAATGTGGTATTTTCTTGAGGAATGTTTTTGTAATGATACGGTTCTATTATGATTGTTTGCATATTCTTTACTAGGAAAAGGGCATTAGTCTCAATGGATTAAGATTTTGATCATTTTGATCTTTACTAGGTTTATTCAAGTCCATTTTTGTTCTTAGCCATTGCAATTCGTCCAATAATTCCATAAGTCTCAACAAAATATGATTTTGGTCATTTTGGTGTTTAATAGGTTTATTCTAATCGATTATTGTATTTAGGCAATCTAGTTCTTCCAATAAGTGCATTAGAGTCAATGGATTACTATCTTGGTCATTTTGGTGTTTAAATAGTTTTTCTAATCCATTTTGTTCTTAGGCAATGTACTTTGTCCAATAAGTGCATAGGTTTTAATCGATTAAGATTTTGATCCTTTTGGTATTTAATAGGTTTAGTTTAGTGCATTCTTTTTTTAGCTAATGTAGTTCTTTCTGTAACACCCCAAATTTTATAATAAACTATTTTATTAATTAAATAGGATTTTAAATAATTAATTTGATGTTAAAATTATTTTAATACATGTTGATAAATTTTGGGATAATTTTCGTTATATGAGTGCTCTCTATGGTGTGCTAGTTTTATAAATATTAGATTAAATGAGCGATATAAATAATAAATATTATATTTTATTATTTGAGATATTTTTTTAAAAAAATAATAGTATTTTAGTGTAATATTTTAAAGAAAAAGATTTTATGTGATTTTACGTATATATACACGTACCAAATTAATATAATACTTTTCTGTGCGTTTGAGTGATATTAAGTATGCACATAGATATATTTCAATTACTTATAATTATTTTCTATTTTTAGTTATTTTTTTATAAATAATTATCTTGAGATATAACTGATATTGTGTTTGATTTCGTTTATTTTTATACACCTGTTATGACATTGTGATTTTATATATATATATTACGATTTAGTAATTAATATAAAATATTGATGTTATATTTATTTATTTTATAATTTTGACTATTTTCTAATATGCTGGTATAATTATAATGTAAGTATTTTGATAAATAAGTATAATTGTAGAGATTATTTTGAATGCGAGAGTTTCAATTATTAGTAATATGTTTTTCTTATATTGATTATTTTAATTACTATAATTTATAAAATATTAGTAATGTTTGGAAAACTGTGTTTAAAAGATTATTAGAAAGGAAATTAAATAATTATTAATTTTGTTTTAGCAAAATAAAAATAAATAACACATACACGTGGGTATACATTGTTATATTTTTACTATACTACTAACTATAATTATATACATATATATTTGATCCATTAAATAAATATATATAACTACATAAGTATAAAAGTAAATTGCTACTTGCGTGTGCCGAAAATGTCTTTCTCATTAGCCGCTAAACCTACTAACCGTCTCTATAGCGCCGCACGTTAAAAAAAATAGGGCAAATTACTCATTCACAAATATAAAAAGGATTTGAATCTAAAAAAAAAAAAAAAAAAAAA
>JBBPBS010000207.1:523977-554677 GCA_037974835.1 Cicer judaicum
AAATGTCTTTCTCATTAGCCGCTAAACCTACTAACCGTCTCTATAGCGCCGCACGTTAAAAAAAATAGGGCAAATTACTCATTCACAAATATAAAAAGGATTTGAATCTAAAAAAAAAAAAAAAAAAGAAATTGGCGATATTGTGCGAAGTAGTCAACTTACTCGATAATAAGGTGGGTGTATTTGATATCGTTACAAATTTTGTATTTTAGTATCTCTACAAATTTCTTCCTTATTGTTTTAAAACTAAGTTTTAATCTCACTAAAACTTTATATTAATTAAATTGACAATTTACTCATAGAACATACATATATTATAAAAGTTGTAATCTTACTAGTTATTATTATCTCTTGTATTCATCTTCATCATATAATTTTTAGTGCTCCTATTAAATAAAGATATCACATCCGGTGCACAAAATCCTTGGTCGAGGTAAGGAGTGAGATAGCATTTGCATTCATGAGTATAATATATTGTGCGATGAACGGGAAAATCGTATTTCCCAACGATTAATCTGGAGCTCGCTTCTTATGGCAGCAGCCCTTTGAGGGATAAATTAATTAAGGCACAAATATGGAAATTGTGAGATTAAAATATAGAATAGAAATATTTATAGGGTGTTTATTGATTTAATTTCTTTGATCGTGTGAAATTGATATTATTGTGATATTGGGTGTCGATTTAAAATTATATATATGTGTGATTACATGAGTTTATGTGATGTGATAGCAAAAGATGGATGTGTTGTGATAATTTTATGTGATAATGATGATGTATGATTAATAATTGTGATGTTATAAATTTGTGATAAGTTTATGTGATGATGTTTAATTGATGATAGTGATGCTATAAATTTTTGATGAGTTTATGTGATGAAATATGATTAATGATAGTGATGTTGCGAATTTGTGATGAAAATATTGAAGTAACCCCATAGTTGGTGAAATCATTGTGATTTCAATTTGTGTTTGAGATGGCGGTTCTTAATGGAGTATCATAGGCCAACGAGGGGAGAAAATAAATATTGAGAAATTGTGAAGTGAAGATTATTTTCTCATCATATAGGTAGGGCCTGACAAGCCTAGTGATTCCGAGAAAGTACAACTGAATGAGCCTAATCATGGTGGTATGCTGTCGAGCCTTAAGGCAAGATTGTTAGACCTTGGAGGTATTCGGGTGGGGAATTCCTAGGTGACTTGGAGGTAGCACTCCAAATGTCGAGAGCTACCACGAACATACGTTTACCTCGACTGTCACGTATATGTGTCTCGGGTTGAGTTGAGGGGATCTATGAGGACAGGGCCAATTTGAATTGTCCGTCCACCGGGATGGTGGCATAGTATGAAGCCTCCTAACCAAGTACTTCAGAGTTAGAAAGGTACCACATTGTGAAGTAGAGTCTAAGATCATGCATCGCATTACATTTCCTTGTGATTGTTTTCTTGTGATTGATGTGTTTCAAAGGTAATAATAATTAGATGATTTGATGCATATTATAATGAGATGATTATTTTACTTGAGTGACTTTTATGTTATAATATGATACTATTTACTTAAATATTTTGATATATTGTAAAGTGATTATGATACAGTTCTATTATGATTGTTTGTGTGTTCTTCTTACTCATATTATACTATTAACATGATTTCAAAACTCACCTCCTTCGTTGTTTGTTGTAAAGTACATGTTTTTGATGAAGACAAAGATCACCAATTATGGTCAATGCAACAAGATCAAAAAGAAGATCAAATATCTTCATTAATAAGCTTCAAATCCAAACATTAAATGATAAAATGTAAAGGCATATGATACCAAACATTAAATATCTTCATTAACAAGTCATATTTACATTAAGCTTCAAATCCAAACATTAAATATATTCATTAACAAGTCCTATTTACATATGCATTTAAAGTATTTTCAAAAGTCAAAACAACACTAACAAAGTCTTAAAAATCATATTTTTGGTAAAATACATAAGTGTATTCGAATACAATGCAAGTCAGAAGCAAAAATCTCAAAGTTGTATTCGACTACGACTATGTGTAGTCGAATACACTTCAAGTCAGTGGTCAAAATCCTTATATATGTATTCGACTACAACCTTCTGTAATCGAATACAAAGTAAGTTAGTGGCAAATTTTCAATAATATGTATTCAACTACACCAATGTGTATTCGAATACAAGGTGTAATTTTTGAATATTTTTTAATGTTACAAAGAGGTGTATTCGAATACACATATCATGTATTCGAATACAACTGGAAACAATAAAATTTTTCATATCTGGAATGGCTCTAGAACATTGTATTTTTTCATCAAACCTCTTGGATCAATGGACACGAATCTGAAGAGATGTTTATGGAGTATAAATACCCCATTACTTCAGATCAAACATAACACAATCCTTGAATCAATACCTTGAACAACTTTGAACAAAAATCTGATTTTTTTTTACAAAGTACTTGCATTTCATTTTCATATCATTCAGAAAGTTTCTCAAGTACTTGAATTGTTATTGGATTGTTAATCAATATACCTCTCCTTATTCTTATTCAAAATCATAGTGTATCACTTGTAAAAGAAAGTAGTACTTTCTTAAAAGCAGCTTAATCTAAGATAGTGGTGTGCTATCTTAGAAGTGTTGTTAGAAGTGTTGTTAGAAGTTTGTAGCAAGAATCCTAGGGTGGGAGCTGTACATTTTCTGACAGTTAGTCGATCAATCTCTTGTGGTGTGCAAGAGGATTGGACGTACCCTTGGTTATAAGGGGAACCAGGATAAATCTAAAGTGTTCATTTATTTACTGCACCTTACTATTAGTAGTCATTATATTGAACTCAAAAAATTCAACTACCATATCACTGAAAACAAGAAAGTTTACTAATACCTAATTCACGCCCCCTCTTAGGTGTACTTCCATACTTACATTTGTGTTTGACTGGCTTGGCCCTACGTTTGCAAAATCGCAGTTCTTACAGGTTAATGAAACTTGAAGTTGAAGTTTGGGAGAAACCCTGCTCTTATAGGTGATACCGGGAATTAAGAGTTGTAATTTATTTTTTTAGTAATGTAATTACAAATGACCTTTTTATATGAAAACCTTAGTACTAGTAAGTTTTTAGAATTAAAATAAGAATTTATAGTTAAATCAAGTTCATTGAGATTCAATTGTTTTATTTGAGTAATAAAATTTGAATTGTTGCACGTGTACTTTGAGAAACGTGATATCCTAAATTAGTTACAAAAGTTTTTATTTTCTTGGAAACATAATTTTTATTTATCTGCTGCAAATTTTATAGAAATATGATATAAATTATTACAAATATTATTTTGGGGTTTAGGGTGTCACATTAGTGGTATCAGAGCAGGTATGCCCAATCAGGTCGGGCGGGTTGAGTGTTGGTTCAATGGGAGTCAAATGTTAGTCGTGTCAATTGTATTTTCTTGTGTATTAATTATTTTTACTATCATGTTTTTCTGCTTTATATTATTGTGTTATTTGTCATGTGTTATATTCGTTTGTATAATTATACATATATTTGAAGTTACTAATGAACTATTTATTGTTTGGTTACTCTAATTGTATTGTGATTATAAGCTTCTACTTAAGTGACTAAATAAACCATGAAATTATTTGTTAAAATTTGAATGAAGTTTAATTGTTGACATAACCAAGTTAATTACCTTTTGATTAGACTTGTGGTTTGCATTTCTAACTTTGATTATTTGTTATGTTGTTACAGTGGATAGGTAGAAATAATTTTTTTATTAACTAGTTATAAATTTAAAATTATTAATTTAATTGTGATAATACTAATTATTGATTGATTATGATTATTAATTATTTTCACTATCATATTTTTGTATGTTATATTATTGTGTTATGTGATGTATGCTTTTGTATTATGGTACATTTTTTTGAAGTTACTAATTAACTATTACTATCTTCTTACTCTAATTGTGTTGCATTATGGATTCTAAGTTCCTATTTAAGTTATTAAATATAATAGGAAATTATCTCTTAAAATTTATGTTAATTTGAAATGTTGACATGATTTAGTTAATTACCTTTTGATTGGATTTGTGTTTATAACTTTGATTTTTTGCTCTTTTGTTATAGTGGATAGTTAGAAAATAAACTTTTCTTTTGGTTTGCTACTATATGTTTGAAATTATGAATTTAATTGATGTGATACTAGTTATCGATTGATAAACTTTTCCTTTAGGGTCATTACATGATTATTAAAATTTTGAGTTTGCTAATGAAGTCAATTTAGAAAGTTAGCATTAATTTTAAAATATTAGAAAACTCATATTAATAATAATTATTATTCTTGAATATTTGAGGTGGTAGAACTTAGAAGTTAAAAACAAAATTACGTGAGTTAGAGTTGACTTATTTTTTAAAATAAAAAATAATAATTTTGTTTGAATTACTTTTGATTATTTTAAGAAAAATTAAATTGAGTTGAATTTTAATTATTTATAAAGTAACAATAATTCTATACTGCTGATATTATTTATTACCTAAAATAACTGAAAATTTACACCATATTTTACTATGTGTTTTTTTTTAGAAAATCATAATGTGGTGTTTAAAGGGGCTGTGAATATTGAATCGTCAAGGTATTAGGATATTTGTTTTGAAATTATTTATTCATATAAAATTAATTCATTAGAGTTTAACTTAATGTTAGAGTTTTTGATTTTAAGAACTGAGTAGTGGTTATAATGGTACAAAAAAAAGTCACATGATAAAATGTTTACTAAATGAGAAAGAGAAAACAAAATTATGAATATAATTATTATTATTATTATTATTATTATTATTACTTTATTGAAACACAATTTAGGTTTAATTCTCAATTGTACCTCATTCCTAGCTTAGTCAACAATGATCTTAATCAAAAAAAATCTAAATATGTTTTTTGATAATATGTTCTTTAGCCAATTATTTATTTTTGAATCCAATCTGAGCAGTTCTTGTAGATTGATTTGATTCGAATTTAGTTCAAATTGAGTTTGTAAATTCTTCAAATTGACACTGTTTGTATTTTGTTAAGATTTATTTCACAAATTCTTCAGATGAAACTTCCTTCTTATTGCTTACTTTTATCTCGTCGAGAACATAGTGTTTGACCGGTTCTTGAATTTTCAGAAGTAGGAATATGACTAAGTCAAATTTAGTATTTTGTCATTTGTCAAAATCTGAATCATATCTTTGCAACATAGAAACAATATCAAGTCTAAAGAATTGAGTTTTTTCTTGTAAACAATTCTTGATCATATCTTCTTGTAAATAATTCATATTTTTCTGTAAATAATTCATATCTTTTTGTGATACATTTTGATCAAATCTTCTTGTAAATAATTCATATCTTCTTGTAGATAAATCTTCTTGTAAATAATTTATATCTTCTTGTGATAAATATTGATCAAATTTTCTTCTAAATAATTCATATCTTCTTGTGATAAATCTTGATCAAATCTTCTTATAAATAGTTCATTTATTCTTGTTGATAAACCTTTATCAAATCTTCTTGTAAATAATTCATATCTTATTGTTGATAAGATGTTGAATCAAATCTTAATTTAAATTTTCTTCAAAAACATAAATGTTCTTTCATACTCCGTGAAGTCAAATATATTGTTCTCATAAAATGCTTTTGTTAACATCAAAACTCTAAGTATAAAATCAACTTGGTTCCAACAATCTCCCCTTTTTGATGATGACAAAACTGTATTTTTTATAACAATTTTAAATACTTTGACTCCCCCTTACTTAAGGCTCCCCCTAAGTTTAAGTATTTTTTCACCCCATATTATCAAATATCTTTCTCCTCCTTTTATCATCAAACAAAAAGACTTGTAAAGGAAACTTGTCTCCCCATGCTTTTTTCTTTAATTTTCCTATTTTTTACTAGAACGAAAATAACATAAGATAAAACATAAATTTATTTGAAGTATGAAACTAGACTACTCTAAGGTTGGCCCAACATCAGTTAGGGAAAAGAATAAGATTTAGGCTTTTCTTGATGAAGTCAAACCTATCTTCAGCTAGTGGTTTGGAGAATATGTCTGCCCATTGATGTTTGGTGTCTACAAATTGGATGTTAACCACACCTTTTTCACTACAAGAAAAGAAGGATTTTGTGAGGGCCAAAAGCCCTCACAAAGGGAAAATAGCAGCCACAAAGAAGGATTTTTTTAGGGCTTTAGGCAGCCACAAATAAGCTGGTCACAAACTTTTGTGAGGGCTTTTGCAGCCACAAAGTTTGAAAAACATGTTGGCATTTGTGAGGGTCTTTGCATCCATAAAATGCTGCCTTTGTGAAGGCCTTTGCAGCCACAAAAACTTGTCTTTGTGAGGGCACAGGCCACCACAAACTCCCTCCTTTGTGAGGGTTTAGGCCACCACAAAGTACCATGCTGATTAAAAAATATATATTTTGTGAGGGCTTAAGCCGCCACAAAATATCACGTATTTAAAAAATTAATTTTTAAATTCAAAATTAATACTGTATTATAATATTATATATAATAAATTATTATAAATTTAAAATTTAAATTTAAATTATAATTAAATTTAAATTTAAATTTAAATTAAATTTAAAATATAATATCATTATAAATTAAATTTAATATATAATAAATTAATCTTAATATAATTAAAATTTAAAATAAAATATTTAAATTATAATTATAATTAAATATTAATTTAAATTACAAATAAATTTAAATTACAAATAAATTTAAATTTAAATTTAAATTTAAATTTAAATAAAATTTAAATTAAATATTAAAATTAAAATAAATATTATATATAAAAATATAATATTAATAATAATTAAAGTAATTACCACAAAATCAAATAAAACATGCATTCCAAAATTAACAAATAATGTCTTACAAACCCAAAATTTATAAATAATGTCTTATAAACGCAAAATTAAACACACAATAATTAACTAGGACAACATAATTAATATGTGTTCATACAACGCAAAAATGAATTATGAAATTATTCAAATGACATCAATCCTCATAATAATTCATCTGATCTGCTCCACTCCCACCATCATTATTTCCTGCAATGTTACCCGACGAAAGAAGTCCCTCAAAAGTATTATTAATTTGTGTTGGAGGAGACATCATGGTTTAAAATTGAATTTCATCTTCAATGGCACCACCACTAGTCGAAGGAGGAGCCCTAACTGGTTTAGGTTGATTTAAATCTGGTCTGATCAACCCAGTTGTTGGCATAGTTGGTCGGTATTCAGTTTGATGATCTGGTTGAGGTTGAGGAAGTTGATGTGAAGATGACGAAGCATACTGATAATTATGAAAATATTGTTGTTGCTGAAACATTGGCTGCTGCTGTTGCTGGAAGGCAGAGTTCGAAGGATCCTGGTGTTGTTGTTGGAAATTTGGAGACAGTTGCTGCTGTTGGGAGTATTGAGAGTAATTTTGTTGTTGCTAGAAAAGTGGTTGTTGGTGCAAGTATTGAGGTCGAGGCGGGAACTGCTGATGAAACACAGGAGGAAATGAAAATTATTGTTGGTGAAATTGTTGTTGTTGTTGAAACTGCTGCTGCTGCTCTTGAAACTTCTGTTTCCATTCCTCATTCAATTTATCAATTACGGCTTGTATTAGCTGTTGTGTCCTCTCTTGTTGCTCACTTGTCCGTTTCTCCTTTAACTGGTCGAGATTATCTATCGAAGGACGATGAGATCGATCCGTACTAGCATAAAAAGAAGACGTCTCAGTCTGAATATAGCCGATTGGACCTTTCACAAAGGTTGATGATAAACTACCGGCACCCAGCACACGCCCTTTGTACTTGCCACCACTGATATTCATAAAACTTGCGGAAGATCATCCCATTCTTTCATGACTTATTGAAGTTGTTCCTATATTAAAAATAAAAAAATAAAAAAATAAAAAATAAAAATAGTTAATAATTCTCCACAGATGTACTAGTATTAGGCGCCGCCGGAGACCCTTCTCCATGATAATTCTCCACATATGTACTAGTATTAGATGCCGCAGGAGACTCTTCTCCATGATTAGTCCAAATCCAGTAGTTAGGCATAAATCCATCTGCATACAAATGCACTCTTATTTCATCTTCACTTTTAAATTGTCTACATCGACATAAACAACATGGACATCTCATTCCCCCTTAATCTTCGACAATTTTTTGCACTCTCGCAAAATTGAGAAAGTCTTCAACCTTGTTAGCAAAACGTACTAGGGGAGCATGCATTTGCAAACAATATAATAAATTATTATCAATACAATAATTATATAAACCGAAATAAAATTTTAAATTATATTTTTTTAATAATCAAGACTAACAAAAAATATCAATACTAACAAAAAAATAATATATATATATCAATACTTATAACAAAAAATAATAATTAATATCATCAATTTTAATAATGTTTTTTTAAAAAAATAGTTATATTAAAATCAATAACTTTGGCATATATGTCAATTAGGGGATTATTAATTAATTTGCAAACAATATAATAAATTATTATCAAGACTATATCTTTATATAAACCTATGTAAAATTTTAAATGATGTTTTTGTAATAATCAAGACTAACAAAAAATATAACACTAACAATCAATAAACTATATTAATATGTATCAAGACTTATTTATAACAAAAAATAATAATATCATCAATTTTAATAATGTTTTTTTAAATAATAATTATATTAAAATCAATATATTTTAACCTTGTTTGAAACTTTTATTTATCATATATTATGTAAACAACATCATTCCTATTTTTTTAAAAATAAATTTATAATAACACGCATATATATATATATATATTTTACTAATCTAAATTTAAAATATATAAAATTCTAACTTGATGCTGAGTAGCGTCTAACTTGAAGCTTTCACTCACGTATGATGCTTACACACTACAAGAAAAACCCTATTTTGTGGCCAACTTTATAAATATTTTGTGGCCGAATAAAACCTTCACAAATTAGTGACCGAAAAAGCCCTCACAAAGGCCAAAATTGAAATTGGTCTTTTTTTGTGGCTAAAAAAACCCTCACAAATTTTTAAATATTTAACTGGATTTTGTGGCTGCCTAAGAAATGAATTTTGTGAGGGCCAAATCCGTCACAAAGTAGTGACGTGACTAGGGAGTTTGTGGCGGCCTATGCCCTCACAAAAGATTGTGCATGTGGCGTTTGTGGCTGCAAAGGCCGCCACAAAGGACGCCTAAATCCAGCTGGATTTTGTGGCCGCTTAGGCCGTCACAAATGGCAGGATTTTGTGGCTGCTTTGGCCGCCACAAATGCCCAAGGTGACCCTATATATATTTTTCTCCCCTCTTCCTTCATTTTTTGACATCCAACTTCTCTCTAAAATTTCATTCTAACTATTCTCTCCTCCTTCTCTCTACACAAAATTACTCTTCATTTAAATTTTGTAAGTATAATTTATAATTTATTTATAATTTACATTAATTTAAATTTATGTTTAATTATAATTATAAATTTATTATTAATAATTAAAATTTTAAATATTTTATTATTAATAATTTAAATATTTTTTTATTAATTTAAATATTTTATTCTTAATATTTTATTATTTAAATTAATCTTTAATTTAATTATTAATCTTTATTTTTAATTTAAATATTTTATTTTAAATTTTTAATTATATTAAGATTAGTTTATTATATATATATATATATATATATTAAATTTAATTTATAATTACATTATATTTCAAATTTAATTTAATTTAATTATAATTTTAATTTTAATATTGTAATTATATTAATTTATTAAATATAATATTGTAATAAACTATTAATTTAGAATTCAAAATTAATTTATTAATTACGTTGGCATTTGTGGCGGCCAAAAGCCCTCACAAAAGTTCAGTCAGCAATCCTTTGTGGCGGCCAAAAGCCCTCACAAATTCAGTTTGGCATTTGTGGCGGCCAAAAGCCCTCACAAAGGTCCAGTCAGCATTCCTTTGTGGCGGCCAAAAGCCCTCACAAACGTCCAATCAAGCAAATTCAGCCTGTCCTTTGTGGCGGCCTATGCCCTCACAAAGGCAGACTTTTGTGGCTGCAAATTGTAACACCCTAAATTTTATAATAAATTATTTTTTTTAATTAAATATTATTGTAGATAAATAATTTGATGATATATTTATTTATTTTATAATTTTAAATATACTCTAATAATGATAGTATTTTAATGTGGGTATTTGAGCATGCATAACATTACTTGATTTGTGTATTTACTTACTTGATGTTGTGGATTGTATCAATGTTTTACCTTGGTCATTCTTGTTGGTTGTGATTTGATATGATATGGTGTTTAATATATTTTCGTGTTCTCATCAATTAATTTATACTATTACATGTTTTCGAAGCTCACCCCTCGTTGCTTGTGTTTGGCGCTTGCGAGAGCACAAATTCAGTTTGGCATTTGTGGCGGCCAAAAGCCCTCACAAAGGTCCAGTCAGCATTCCTTTGTGGCGGCCAAAAGCCCTCACAAACGTCCAATCAAGCAAATTCAGCCTGTCCTTTGTGGCGGCCTATGCCCTCACAAAGGCAGACTTTTGTGGCTGCAAATTGTAACACCCTAAATTTTATAATAAATTATTTTTTTTAATTAAATATTATTGTAGATAAATAATTTGATGATATATTTATTTATTTTATAATTTTAAATATACTCTAATAATGATAGTATTTTAATGTGGGTATTTGAGCATGCATAACATTACTTGATTTGTGTATTTACTTACTTGATGTTGTGGATTGTATCAATGTTTTACCTTGGTCATTCTTGTTGGTTGTGATTTGATATGATATGGTGTTTAATATATTTTCGTGTTCTCATCAATTAATTTATACTATTACATGTTTTCGAAGCTCACCCCTCGTTGCTTGTGTTTGGCGCTTGCGAGAGCGCAATTATTTCAGGTTATCGATTGAGGATCCACGCTCTGAATAGGTGATATTGGGTGGGAGTAATTTGTCATATTTTGTGGAGTTATGAACCATTTGGATTTTTGTAAATTTGATTGATCAATTTTGTTATTTTATCGGTTATTCAAAGGTATAAATTAATTATCACTAAGTTTCGAACTTATTTTTATATCAAAAATATTTATTTAATAAATGTCAACTATATTCAATTTAATAAAAAAATATATACTGTGTTTTGGAACCGCTGCGAATCTCTTCAAAAATTAGTGCATTTTACTTTTTATTTCAATTTGGGTTTAGGGTGTTATATTAGTGGTATCAGAGCAGGTCTGTCCAATCAGGCCGTGTGGGTGAGGTGTCTATTGATGATTTTTTTTTTTTTGCGTCCTTGTCAATTGTGTTACTTTTTACTGTTATTCATTAGGTGTTTATTGAACTTTTGTTGTATGTTATGTGATAATATTGTGAAATTAAATTGAACACGCGCTAGGTGGTGTGACTTTCATTGGATTGTACATTATATCATCTTGGCATGTTTCCAATTTGCATTAGTGAAGTTTAATCAAACTTAAAAGGGTTAAGATAACTATACAAACCATTGACATAAAATTCTAACTTGTTTTGTATTTGTATGAATATAGTTGTTATGTATGTTACTAACATTGTTCTGTTATTTTGTGAAAATTTCATTTATTTGAAATCATGAATAGCTTCTGGCTTATACTTCTGCTAGTTTACATTAAATGCCATCTAGTATCATAAGTGAAGCTTAGGCATAATTAGATAGAAAGATGTCTATCATATGTCTGATAATAAAATACCAATCACAATTGACAAGCCTTTAAAGATCTGTTATTCGCATAGAAAGATGAAGGCAGTAAAATTCAACCAATGTTTTAGCAATTTATGGGCTGTTAACTTTTATACAATCCCGTTTCTTTTCCTTTTAGTAGCCTCCTATTGGTTGTGAAAGAATCTCATACGTCTATTGTTTTGGCTATTTTGCATTGGGCAAATAATATGACACTATTCTGTTGAAGGTTAAATTGATGATGATACTTGAATGTATGGCTTTTCCTTTTTTGTTGTGATTGTTAATCTATCTTATTTTATTTTAATAGTTTATGTTTAAATTATTATATATTCAACCATCTATATTTTGTTTTTTGAGCCTTGTGGGATTCATTGTATAGTTTTATCATCCTGAGTTTTAATTAAGTAATGCCATAATGTGTGTCTATTAGAAGAGCATATTTTTTTCCTCCTTATGGATCGAGCTCCCTTTATAGATTGTCATACATTTTTCTGTTGTACAAGCACTGAGTTTTGTCATGTTAAAGTGAAATCTTTATGCTAGAATTGTCGTGTTGTGTTTCAAATTAAGTATGTGCATTTGTAGTTAAAAATAGTTAGTTTAAAGATTACAAGTATAAAAATAGTTAGTTTAAAAATTGCAATGTAGTTTAAAAACATGCTGATTTATAAAGAGTTTATTTTTGGCGTGTTCATACATGTTTAAATTTGATTCTGGTAACTCTGCTATTTGATTATATGTGGATAGTTACTCGTTATTTACATTTTTATTGTGTTACTTGGATGATTCTTGTTATTCTTTTGTACTATTATTATCATTATAATATTTTGATAATCCACTAGTAATTCTTGCTCTTAGTTATGTTTATTTATGCTTGTGATTATTTGAGATTTTCTTGTGTTATTGTTATTTTGTTTTGTAAAGGTTGTTGGATATACATGTCTAGTAGGGAAATTTTACTATCGTGAACCATTGCTTAAAAGTCATTTGAAACTCTAATGATGATGAATTACACTCTTTGGAAGTATGATTTAACGGCTAAGATGTTGAATTGATTGATGTTTGTTAAGTTTTGAAGGACATACTCACTTTTCTTGCCTAGGCCGTAAAATTTGGGAAGAAATCTATAATTATACTTGCCATCATTATTAGTGGTTCAAGTGAATTTTAAACACATGTCCACAAAGGTGGTCCACCATAGTATTTTTCATGTGAAGTATTTAGACACTAAAAATTTGAAATTTCTTAGAACTTTTTGACTTGAAACGATTTTGTAACATGCATATATCAAAGAGAAAATTGAATAACTTGTTTGTAGTAGATTGAGATAAAGATGAGTATGTTTATGTAGTATTATATGGAAATTTTATGTTTGAGTTTAAAGATTGTGTGCTTTTACTATATATATATATTTCAAATTCTACAAACTACAAAAATTCCTTACTTCTTGTGGTTTCTTTTGCTTCTTGTTTATCCCTTTTCGTTCTTGATTTTGCTGTGTGTTTTAGTTTTTGTTTAAATTGCATGTCAGCAAATTCGTGTGCTTTTTCCAATGTTATTGAGTCTGTTGTCCACCAAGATTGGTCACCTTGCAGTCTTGTTCCCCTGTATCAAATAAATAGTTGAATTTGCACTCATGAATGATTTGTGATGTTAATGTTATGGTGGCTTGCATTTTTATATTTTTATTCCTATTTCCACCACATGCAAAATTATTATTTGTAATTATAGAATGGAGACAGAATGTATTGGGGTTTAACTCATATAAAAACATTACTATATTCCAACATCACCACTTCTCATTCCCTGTTTTAACTCTTTGAGGAGTTTGGATATACATGTATTCATTAAAACATCTCCCAAACACAAATGCAGGATATTAGCTAAAACTTCTGTCATATTGAAGAATTATTTTTTTATGTGTTTCCTTGTTTGAATGAATAATTGATAAATGCTTTGGTTAACAGAATGTTTCAGACTTTCTTGTTTGCTTGCAAATGTTTTTCAACCCTATAATTTAAATTAAATTTTATGTTATTATTTATTTTAATATTAAAATATGAAAACAACAATTTATCATATTTCTTAGTTTCGTAATTTTTGTTATTTAGTAGACATGAATCACAAATGTGTGAGAAGAGAGAAAAACTGAGATTAAGGTGTAGCAAAAAGTGGAAGAGAGACTCACAAGGTTGGAAATTTCTTAGTAACTAAATGTTTGTACAAAAGTTATGAATTGTTTTTCATACCAATGAGTGTTAGCTATTATCCATTATATAATGTTAGTCAGTTTTGTTGTTTCCTTTTTGTTTCTTGTTATTTGTTATTTTTTTCTTTGTATTTTATTTCCGCTTACTGTTCACTGATAGTTAGTTTGAAAATGGTTAAGCTTTGCCGATTAACTGAAAATTGGGTTGATTGTTGATTAAGATATGGGTTTGTTATAGAAAGGCTTAATCTTACTTTTGTATCACTAGTTTTTATAGTTGAGTTATCCGTGTATTTTGGTAGCCGGTTTCATATCTAAATTGTTGTTATATCCATAATCGGGTAAGATTTTTGTAGTAGTTGTTTGATTATTTATGCTGCTTTGTTTTTTTGTTTTTTGTTGTTACACCAAATGTATATAGACCACTCAAAACTAAAAAGCTTGTTGGTTTACCCTTAATAGCTGGCCCTTTTACAATCTGTTGAAAGATGCTGAATTGTTCTTAATGAGGCACTTTCATCATGTCGTGATAATGGATATGGTAATAAAGATTTTCTCAAGTGTTGCGTGCAAATTAAGTAATGATTATTTACGTTCTGTTTAGACAATCTTATTTTTAACTATGGGAATGTACAAAAATGTCGTGAAACAAAAAATAAACTTTTGAAAATTGGTCCTTTTTTGAGATAGTCGTGGGAACAAAATTATTGATATTTTCTGCTATGTGTGTATATATTATCTGTGAAGAAAAATGTCCACTTATGGTTGCTATAGATTTTTTGGATTTTATTTTATAAAAATTAACAATCCCACTTTCGTTAGTTTTTGGCAGTAACATTTCTCCCTTGACCATGAGGATACACTAATGATTATTGTTTATATGGGTGGATTATAGCATGGGCTTATTAATATATAATGATGGGTTACATGGGTATTGAAGTGAAATACTGAAGTGTGCTATTTATTGTCTTTGAGGAAAATTAAATTTGCATGCGATATCAAAAGCTAATATTTGTCTAGGTAATTGTTGACTTCATGACTTTTTACCAGAGAAGAAAGTATACTTGCCTTTTCTTTTATACCACTAACTTAATGGGTTAGCCAACAAACACTAGTACTACTCAGATCAACTAATCTGATTTAACATTATAACTTGTATATTTCATGCTGAAGGGATATTTATTGATTAGTGTTTACTGAAATAGTTGACGTAGCACTGTTGTAGAACTGATGTGGTAGCACAACATCAAACATAATATGTGATGTTGGTAAGAATAAGTGATGTTGGTAACCTTTAGGGTAAGTGAGTTTTTTTACTTGGAGACTTCTTAGCAAATAGGAGTATTTTGAATAAATTTAGATAGAGTTATTCTTGAAAATTTTACAAGCAAGAAAAAGGCCTGCATATATTGTGTGTATGTGTGACTTACATTAAGCAAGCATAACTTTCTCTCTGGAGACCTAATTCATTAAAATAAGATTCTTACAAAACTAGAGTATTTTGTTGTTTTTAAAATTTATTTTACTGGTTTTGAAAGGGATGTATTGCATATTTATATTTGGCTTTTGATATAGGAAAAACTTGCTTTTGTTTCTCGTTATATTGCTCTCTTGTGGTTGAGCTCTAACTTGTGTTTTGATTTTGTGAATATAAAATTGCTTGTGGTTTAGGAGCTCTAAATGGTTTTTAAGGGAATGTGTGTATAGAGTTTAGAGTTGTTAGGAGTGTTTAAAAGTGAAATAATTTAATATTTCTTTTGTCTATTGATTAAGTTTAATTTAAGTGTTATTTCTATTGTTGTTATTGATTGTATTAGGCAATTAAGTAAATTAAGTACATCATCACTAGTTGATTTGACTATCCTTCATTTACTTGAAATATTATTTTGACTATTTAATTGAGTTGAAATAAACAAATTGAATTATGAATTATACTTAATTGGTTTTCTAAGTGAAATAAACATGACTGGTAGCTATTTTGGTAGAGGAATAATTATAATTCACATAAAATTGCGATTGAGTTCTTATTGATGCTATTTTTAAATTATTGCCTTATATTTTAGCTGTTGAGTTGAGCGCAACGTATTATTTTCATTGTTTGATGAATATGATTAAACAACAATAAGTTTTAATTGTTGAATTGTATGTTCATTATAAGTATTTTTTTCCATGTACTAATTACTAATTTTTTTATATAGAAAAAAAAAACTTGTGAAGTTAACAGGAGTTTAACTGTGTTGAGAGGTGGAAGACGTGACGACGTCTTCCCACACTACAATCATGTTAAAAGTCTTTTAATCATCTACGTTTGGACCCAATATTTTAGTTATTCTTACCTTAAGTACTTGACTACATGAGTAGAAGGGATTGATCAACCCGACGACACATTGTGAGTACTAGTAGGCGAGAATAACTCATTATTATTATTATTATTATTATGGATACTTGTTGATTTTATTTTGATTAATTAGACGAAATATCCACCGTTATATTATTAGTTATTTCAATGTTTATGTGTATGTTCTCATGAGGCAATATGCTTATCATTGACTTTTTATTGCCTATGCTTATTTGGTTATAATGTATGTTGTTCTAAATTATTTTAATTATAAATTACAAATAGCATACACTATAAATGTTGATTAGTTAAAAAAAAATTGTGTTAGGAATACGTGAAAAATAATCTACGTCTCCCAATATGGTTTTGTAAATTTGTTCTTGTTTTAAAGTAACTACATGTTATTGAGTTGTTATGCAGTTCAGTTTATAATTCTTGAAGGTATGAATTTTTTTTTATTTTTATTTTTTTTTTGTGTTCTATAAGTCTAACTTGTATTAAATATGTAGAGTAATTGTTGTTAGGATTTAAACGTTTTTTTTAGAAGGGTAAGACTAATAGAGCATTATTTGAAAAGTCAATAGAACTTTATAATTTTTTTGATTTGATTATTTTTCTTCGTTAATTCAACTTAAGGTAGTAAATTGTTATTGATAAATTCTACATGTTCTATTTCCTTTATAAATTATAGTGAGAAATTATGGTAATTTTTTTTACGACTGAAATGTTATATGTTATATGTGTTTAAATGATTCATTGTTATGTTAGTCTATCAGATGAATCCATTTGATTCTTGACATATAGTGCTTAGGTAATGAGTGAATTTTTTGAGGGTGCTTAATTAGGTGTTAGTTGTCTATTGTTCACCACAACTTTCGAGGACGAAATTTATTTAACGAGGGGAGAATTGTAACACCCTAAATTTTATAATAAATTATTTTTTTTAATTAAATATTATTGTAGATAAATAATTTGATGATATATTTATTTATTTTATAATTTTAAATATACTTTAATAATGATAGTATTTTAATGTGGGTATTTGAAAAATATAAGTATAATTATAGTGATTATTTTGAATATGAGAATCTTAATTATTAATTTTTTTTTTTTAAAAAGATTAATTATTTTATTTTATAAAATATTAGGTTTGAAATATTAGTAATATTTTAGAAATTAAATTGTATTTAAAAAAAAAAAAGAAAGATTTGTTTTATGAATTGGGCTTCTATGCAAGAGTAAATTTTAATCAATTAATTAATAATAATAATAATATTAAAAAAAAAAAATGAGAACAACTACACAGATCACGTTCTTCCTTCTTCTTCGTATACACCGCCGCGAACAACATTTTCTCTTCCTTCTTCTCTCCTCGACCACGATCGTTACAATAGTTGTCTTAGGAAACTGAGACCACATTCGTGATCGTTGTGACCTCCTCTTCCATTCTCAACTTGAATCGCAAATTGAAACGTCATATTTCTCTTTGTCAAAAATCACGCCTCCAACTTTTGACCAAGATTTTAGCCATCACGATTATCACCAAGCAAAACCGAGACCATATATGGACTCCACGAAACACCCTCTTTCATTACCTATGCTCAAAATCGCCAACCGTTGTATTTTAAAAAATGGGTTTCCACCATTGTCGTGGCTATTTTCTTGAATTCCGGACAACACGTTCATCATCTTGAAAAACTGATATCGTTTTTGAAATCCTCTCGTCGAAACCTTCAAGAAGCACTACTCGTTTGTCTGTTTCGGGGAAGTTGAAGTCGGACCCTGTCGGTGCTCCAATACGTCAGTGAGGCCTTTTCTGATAACTTGTTTCACTTCGTTTCGAATATGTTTATTCTCTTAATATTTTTATTAATTATGTAACATTGATTTTTATTGACTCTGTAAATTCGTCGATGCTTTTGGAGTTGTTCGTTGCGTGTTGTCGACATCTCTGGTCGCTGAAAATCATTATGGTCCTTATATCTTATGAAAGCGTCAAATTCAGGTACAGGGTGAGAGAGAGTTCGAATTCATGAGTGTAAATTAAGTGAGATGAACGGGAAAACCAGATTTCCCATAATTCATTCGGGACTCGCTGTGTAAGGCTGAAGTCCTTTGAGTAATAACTGACTAATGAGAAAACTTAAATTTGGTGAGATTAAAATACGAGTTAGAAACTTTTATAGGGTGTTGTTTGATTTAATTTTGAAGATTGTGTGGTAGTTGAATTATTGTAGAATTGCGTATTTGATGTATTTTGTGTTTTGTTTATATCTACCTGGATATTACTATATGATATAATATGTGATGAATTGTTATTAATTCAATTTCAATTGAAGTAGCGTGTGTGAATGATTTAGTATTATTATATGTGAGTGAAAATTATATATTGTTGGTGTTTGTGTATTATGGTGATAAATTTTGAATGTGATATATGACTATGAAAATATGCATTGATGATTACTTGTTGAATTATGATGTTACCACTTTGATGAATATCACGAAATGCATATTGAATTGTGATGAATTCGACCCGTTCCAATGATGGTTCTCCTAATGGAGTGAGTAACCTAGGCCAACGAGGGGAGAACATAGATGTTGATAATTTTTGAAGTGGAGATTATTTGGTCATCATATAGGTAGGGCCTGACAAGCCTAGTGATTCTGGGGAAGTACAACTGAATGAGCCTGATCGTAGCGGTCTGCTGTTGAGCCTTAGGGCAAGATTGTTAGACCTTGGGGGTATTCGGGTGGGGAACTCCTAGGTGACTTGGAGGTAGCACTCCAAATGTCGGGAGCTACCATGCAACACATTTTTACCTCGACTGTCGCGTATATGTGTCTCGGGTTGAGTTGAGGGGATCTATGAGGACACGACCAAATTGAATTGTCCGTCCACTTGTGTGGTGGCATAGTATCAAGCCTCCTAACCAAGTACTTCAGAGTTAGAATGGTACCAAAGAAAGAGGAGGAGTATAGAGTATAAGAGCATGCATAACATTACTTGATTTGTGTATTTACTTACTTGATGTTGTGGATTGTATCAATGTTTTACCTTGGTCATTCTTGTTGGTTGTGATTTGATATGATACGGTGTTTAATATATTTTCGTGTTCTCATCAATTAATTTATACTATTACATGTTTTCGAAGCTCACCCCTCGTTGCTTGTGTTTGGCGCTTGCGAGAGCGCAGTTATTTCAGGTTATCGATTGGGGATCCACGTTCTGAATAGGTGATATTGGGTGGGAGTAATTTGTCATATTTTGTGGAGTTATGAACCATTTGGATTTTTGTAAATTTGATTGATCAATTTTGTTATTTTATCGGTTATTCAAAGGTATAAATTAATTGTCTCTAAGTTTCGAACTTATTTTTATATCAAAAATATTTATTTAATAAATGTCAACTATATTCGATTTAATAAAAAAATATATACTGTTTTTTGGAACCGCTGCGAATCTCTTCAAAAATTAGTGCATTTTACTTTTTATTTCAATTTGGGTTTAGGGTGTTATACAAATGCCCTCACAAATGCTTCTATTTTGTGGCTGCAAAAGCCCTCACAAATGCCAACGTGTTTCAACTCCTTTGTGGCTGCAAAAGCCCTCACAAAATTTTGTGACCAGCTTCTTTGTGGCTGCCAAAAGCCCTCACAAAAGCCACCTTTGTGGCTGTTTTTTTTTCCCTTTGTGAGGGCTTTTGGTCCTCACAAAATTGATGAATTCTTGTAGTGACAAGTCATCGAAATAATTAACAACCACTGTCAAAAAAAATTCAATAATATTAATTACTTAAATCAAATCAAAAAATAAAATTAAAAAACTACATATTTAATATAATATATACTTACCAAAATTAAATCAAGCTTGATGAAATATTTTGTGTAGAGATAAGGTGGAGAGAATAGTTAGAAGGAGGTTTTAGAGAGAAGTTAGAAGTGAAAAAATGAAAGAGGAGTGGAGAAATATATATAGGGTATGTTTGATCCTTTGTGGCGGCCAAAGCAGCCACAATGACCAACGGATATTAGGCATTTGTGGCGGCCTGGGCGGCCAGAACGTGCCAACGGTACAATTGTAGTTTGTGACGGCCTTTGCCGCCATAAAAGGTAACGGTCTAATCCTTTGTGACGGCCTGGGCGGCCAGAAAGGCCAACGTCATTGTGCTTCCTTTATGAAATATACTCGACTTCTATTCTTGAGAAGCTCTTTTGTATATTTAGTTTGATGATTGTATACCATTTTTATTTTGCTGAATTTGTATCCCTAAGAAGAACTTAAGTTATCCCGTCATAATAATTGGAAATTCAAGTTGTCTCGATTTAGAAAATTATTGGCAAAAAGTGTCATTAGTAGATCCAAAAATAATATCATCAACAAAAAGTTGAATAATAAGAATATTATTTCCTATTGATTTTATGAAGAGTGTATTATCTATTTATCCTCTTTCAAAATTATTTTGAAGCAAGAAGCTACTCACTCTATCATACAATATTCCCTATATATTTGTTTTAGACCGTAAAGAGATTTTCAAAGTTTAAAAACATGATTTGAAAATTCAGAAATTTCAAAGTCTATCATACTAAGCCATGGTCTTGATTTTTGTATTGAATTGAGAAAGGACCATGCTGATGAAATTATTAATAAGAGCTTGTGTCTCGGATTTTGATTTCATGAGGTGTATCCAAGTGTGGGGTGAAAAATCATCATGGTTAGAAACTAGTTTTGACCATGAATAGATGGATAGAAATAGGACCCCAAGTGTCTATATGAATCAATTCAAAAATGGTAGTAGATTTAATAGAACTAGAAGTAAAGGGAAGTTTATGTTGTTTAGCAAAATGACAACAATCACATATATCATTGCAAGAAGATTTTATTAATGAAAGTTGGTTACAAATATGACCAGTAACAATTTTTGATGGATGACGTAGTGTATGATGATAAAGATCAAAAGAAGAAGAAGTAACTTTGTTACAAAAATAATGCAAAATAGAATGAGAATGTCTAGCAGTTCATGTAGTGTAGCAAACATGATCCAAAATGACACGTCCGTGTTCTTTTTAATATAATAATAATAATAAATAAATAATTAAATAAATAAATAAAACCCACCAAATATCCTTTTTCACTCTCTTTCTATTTCACTCCCACATTTTCTCCTCCTTCTTCCCTCCCTCTCGGCTACCTCATCCCTTCTTTCCCCATTTTTATTTTTTTTCTTTTCTTCCATTCTCCTTCTTATTTCTCTCACTTAAAGCCACAATAAACCCATGGAAAGGGTATACATTCCCTAAGCAAGCTTCCTCATAATTTCTCAAGTTCTTGGATAAAATTTTTGGGGTTAGGGTTTGTGTTCTAAGGGAAGAAAAAGGGTACCCATCTTTTGAGAGCTGTTGATTAAGACTCATTGAGGTAAATGCCCAACTCTAATCCTAGTATGAATTCATAGAAAAATGTAGTTTTGTTTAAAAACCTTATTTTATGCTCCGAGTAGATTTAAATGATTTTAGGGTTTTCTAGAGTTAGTTAAATTTTAGAATAGATTTTTCTAAAGTCTTGGAAATATTCTTGATACTCAGATTTTTCCGCTGAGATCCTGCCAGCTACTCTGAGAGTTGTTAGAGAGCAAAGTTAGACGATTCTCCAAAGCTGTGAGTTGACGACGATCATCGTCATATATTTTTATATTGCTATTATTATTATTTTACTTGTTTTCTATATTAAAGTATTTATTGAAAATTTTAGGAAACACAACCTTTGAATTTTATCTCAATTTCGTCAATTATTTAATTTAACGGTTTTTGCTATACAATATGTTATTTGTTGGATTTACGTATGAGTTAAATATTTAAATATTTATTTGTTATGCGATTGAATATATTTTTCATGAATTTCGATGAAATAATTTTAAACGCGTGTTTTGGGAAATCGTTGTTATAATTTATTAAATCGTTAACTGCGTTAGGTGCACCTAGTTACCACGTGTTGATTAGGGAGAGTTAACCGTTAGATGGAGCCGCCCCTACGAGAGAGGTCATCCGTAGGAGGAGAGGGCTATCAACGAGATGTAAGCTCCCTAATTGATATGTGATGATGTGTTGCGGGATTGAGAGGAGAGGGTCATCCGTTAGATGGAAATGCCTCTAAGGGAAAGGCCACTCTTAGGAGGAAAGGGCTATCAATGAGATAAAGCCTCCTCTTGGTTCTAAAAATTTGTGTTGTTACTTATTTGATTTTATGATGATTTTAAGGTTGTTCATTTGGATTTCATTTTGTTATTCATTAGATTTTTAATATTTCTGTCAAGCGATTAAACAGTTATTCGTGCCTTTTTGTGTTTCTTTTTTAATTGATGGTGGTTGTTGTCTCCTCGCTAAGTATTTGTGACTTACCCGTTATGTTGCTTATTTTTTTTTTCAGATTCGCAAGCAGTTGAGTAGGAATGTGTTATTTGATTCAAGTCTCAACATATTTCTTTTTGGTAGGCCTCTTTGATCGAGGACCATTTTTTGTAACAGTTGTTGAGTCTATGTAATTGCAGCTATTTTGGAGTTTAGAAAGTCTATTTAGTTTGTTGGGAAGTGTATTAAGAAACTTGATTATGTTATTTGAATTGTGACTGGATTGAGAATTTGGCAGGGATTTCAAAATTTGGAAATGTTGAATTTACAGAGGATACTCTGTCGAAATTTCGAGTAAAAAGCATATATATATATATATATATATTAAAAAACGATTTAGTTATTTAAATTGTAAGTTAATTGATGGGCTTGCCAGGCTAGGAGTATAGCCTATGCGCCGGTCACGAAATCAAATTTTTGGGTCGTGACACAAAACATAGAGATTATAAAGTGTTCTAGCATGCCCAATCATCTACAATGACTGCAGGTCCTAAATAAAACAATTAGTTTGATAAAAAAAATCATCTTGCAAGGCTCCGGTCTAGTAAGTCAAAAAGTGGATATTAGATTAAACTGAAAATGAGGAATGTAAAGGACATCATGTAGAGATAAAGCATTATTGATAATGGTATCACCACAACAATTAGTAGTTGTCGAGGACCCATCAGGAAATTTAACAATTAAATGTCTGATAGAATAGTATGAATGGAAAATGCATAAAAATTAAATTACTTACATGATCAGTAGTGCCATTATCTATTATCCATTGAATAATATGAGATGAGTTCCTTGACTTAGCAATTACATTTTCGATTATTGAGGCACTGAGATGATTAATCGGGACATTACAAAAAGTAGGAGCATCCTCATATTTGCTTAATTAGTAATGCAGTGAGTTTCTAGTACATATATGAGGAAACCGTAACACCTGAACTAGAGGTGTTTGTAGAATTTTTGGAGTCAAAGGACTGTTCTTCACTGGGTTGTTGATCACCATAATGCTCAATATCCAAGTGATCAATGTTTGATACTTTGTCACGAAATTTGAAGTCGGAGGAGGTGGGAGAATCCATGTTTAAAATAATCGGATTCAACAATGTATCTAGTTTTGCCACAAAAATTACAAACCTTGAGAGTGTTATTGTTGTTTGATCCACAACCAGAATTGTTGCTCCAGCCACGACCAACATTCGAATTAGGGTGCCATTTTTGGTTGAGAAGGACCATTGTTGTTGAAATTTTTATCGAAGGTTGGGACGAGTCACCTAAAGGAGTACCGTTCAGTTGTCATTCTTGCTGTAAAACCAAAGAATAATTTGCGAATTGGGGTTAATGGTTCTTGCATAAAAATTTGGGTTCTGACAAATGTGAATTGATCATTCAATCCCTTCAAGAAATAGTTCACATACCCGATTTCCCTTTGTGGCTTCAAATTGTCTAGGGTTCAACAAGTGCATGAAGTAAGGGAGCAAAGAATCTTGGAGAAGGTCTGACATGCGAAAATGGTCATCTTTAAAGAAACTGTATTTGAGATTGATATAAAGATCGATCACAAGCACTCTAAGCGTACACGATGCTTTATGCAATTTCGGTGATAAGGAGACACAAATCCAAGAAATAACGATATCATTGCATTATGCGTCCAAAAATGGGGGTTAGTAGAGGGAGGTTGAGGGAAGAGTGTCATTGATGAATTTGATCTTGTTATTGGTGAAAAGTGTGTGTTTCATCGATCGACTCCAAAACGATTCGTAATTATTGTCGTTCATCGAAAGAGTAATTAACACCGCTCCTCTCCTGAGGTATCTCTAGGATGGAGATAATACAAATCCATGATTTACTTGATGATTTGTCTTCGTAGGCATAGCGGAATCGCTTGAGGTGTCTCTATTTGTATCAGAAATTGCCAATAATGTTGGTGATTGTAGAATGAATAGAGAATGTTGTGTTTGATCAAGAAGAAAAAATTATCAAATGTTGAGGAAAGGTTGGGGCATGCAGAACATATTTCTCTACTTTGATATCATATTAAAAGAAGAAAAATACTAAACAATTCATCTATCTCATTAATTGAAAAGTGAACAAATTATATATACAAGTGATCTTAGCCAAAACAAACCAACTAACTCTTAACAAAAAAGGTAAAGAAAAGCCTATACAAACATAATTAACTAAATAAGTATTATAAAAGGATCACTCTAATATATTTGGTCAAATTTTTTAATCAAATACATTAATTTTTTTTTACTAATTTTTGTTTATATTTTAAAACAGTTGGAGTATTATACACACTTTTGAATCTTAAACGCCACTTAAAATCACCATGAAATTAAGACAAAGTTTGATCGTTGAATGGTAATCGAATAGAAATAACAAAACATATGTACTTGTGTTGTTCATTTTTACAAGACCAAAACCTCTTGTTGCCAATTGCCAATAAGACATACGGTATTGAAGTAAAAACAATCAAACAATTTCAAAAAAAAATAATCAAATTACAAATATATTGGTGAAATCTCAAATCACTTTTTTAATTGATATCTTACATATCCAAATAGAATTTAATTCTCTTAAGAAATATCAAGCATTTTAAATAATTCTAAATAAATCACATATTAATAGATGTTCATGACAAAACCAAGAAAAATATTGACCATGCATTGTCAATGTAAAATAAATTTACGCTAACAGTTATGAAGAGCCATTGATTTTGATAAATGACCATATTATTTTAACTGTCTCATGAAATAAAAGTACAATCAATTACTGTGGTGGAATGTCATTCTAATGTTTTACAGTACATATCCATTAAAATCTAAAAAAAATGAATGGTTTCTAAAAAAAATCTTTCATCTTGTAAAATAAACCTTTTATTTACTTTACGGAGTATATTAACGGCCAAAGGATAATAATGAATATAAAACCCAAAATAAAAGGATTGTCTCATTCAAATTTTAATTCAACTAAAATAATGTCCATAGATTAACAATAACAATATTTTAAATGTATATACAAATTCTATCAACATAAAGAATAATGATAACATGTAATCAATCTTGGCTCTGTAGGGCCGACTATAGGCAGTGACTCGTAGTCCAATTGTACAAGGCTTTAAATTTTTGGGGCACCAAGTTTTTATATAATGTACCTAATTTCTCGTTTTCAATTGTTCACATTTCTCTCTGCTTCTTCACTTCACTTTCGGTTTTCAAGTGTTCCTCTTTTAAATTTTGTGTTTATTTTTCTTAAGGGCCAACTTTTAAAGTTACTATATAACCTCCAAAATATTTGTTACGGTAATTAACTCTAATACCAATTGTTAGAAAATTTGATAGATCAAATTAAGAAAATGAGTTAAACATATAACTCAATAGTAACTAGGGATGGCAACCGGATGGGGCGGGACGGAGACATTTTAAGCATTACCAGTCCCGCAGTCGCAACTCTAATATCACCCCCGCACCCGCATTCGTCGGGGGTGGCTTTTTAACATCCACCCCCGCACCCAACGGGGACAGGTTTCTCCGCCTCACATCCGCCCCCACTCCAAAAATTGGAATTTTTTTATTCATAGCATAAAAAATCAATCATTTGGCTAAATAGTAACATTCAACATAAGTTCTAAAATTACAATAATCAAAATAATAAAATCACAATATCTCCAAATTTGTTTAAGTTTGCTGCAAGTCACAATATTTTGATCAACAAAAGTTCTAAATATTCAAAGTTCAAACAAACTAATCAATCAAAATAGTAAAAAGTTCCAAATCATCAAAACAAAAAGGTTCTAAATAAGCATTTTCTAACGATCATCTTCATCTTCATCTTCAAGGCGGGAATTGGAAAGTGAATTAACACCACTGATCAACAATTCACCTATATTAAAAAAATAAAAGTTAAAAATTAATATTTAACATGACAAATTTAAATCAAACAATGTAGAGAATAGAATACCTTCATCGTCAAACTCTATTTCATTGAGTAAAATAGCATTTTCATGATCCACTTTAGAATTTGAATCACCTATCAATATCAACATAGTACAATATAAACAACAATAATTTAAGATATACAAAATTATTAGCTATTTCAAATATATTAAAATTTAAATGAATAATTTAAAACAAATATCAGTCTTCTCAGCACTCCATAACCAACTTCTAGCACACATCAAGGCCACTAAAGTAGTCCAATGAAGTCGACTTCGATGAGGGCTTAAGATATGTCCGTCGGTACTGAATGCAGATTCATAAGCTACAGTAGAAATAGGAATTGTCAATACATCCTTTGCAATGGTTTGAAGTGTTGGATACTTAACACCACAACAAAATATCAAAATCATGACTTCTTGACAAAATATCAAAATCAGGACTTCTTGACAAAACTTCCTCCTCTAAATAAACATCCAACTCTGTTTTGACAAATGAAGTTCTAGCTTTTTTTTTTCTGACATACAAATCATAGTCTTCTAAACCACCATTCTCAACATTACTAAAGTGAACTTCCAACATTTGAGAATCACTACTAGAACCATTATTCATTTTCAATTGATATTCATAAAGCAAATCATAACACAACTGTCGAATCGACATAACTTGGTCATTAGCATCATTCTCATACAACTTAACATAATAATATTCAAGAAACTCTATTTTGTACCTAAGATCCAAAACAGCAGCAACTCCCATTATTTCATGAACAACATTCCAATATTTTTCAAATTTTCCCAATATATTCTCTGCCATTTTTTTATCAATGCATCAGAGGATTTAATCCACTCATTTATTGCAATTTTGATCATACAAATCTTAGGAAAATATTGATTGGAAGTTGGATAATTAGTGCCAGAGAACACTTCAAATTGAACAATTTCAATTTGCCACAAATATCTTTTGCAAATTTCCAATGTAAACTTGTAGGCAAACAAGTGTATTGGAATTCACGTTGTCTTAATCGACTAAATACATCTTCATACAAAATGGAAACATCAAGCATCTTATAAGTTGAATTCCATCTAGTCGGAAATCTAAAACCAAATTATTGGTGCAAGAGATTCGTAATTGTTTGACAGTCTCCTCAAATTTTTCCTTCCTTTTAGGTGATGCAGTCCAATATGCAACACTATCTCGAATCCTCTCCACTCCATCTTTCACAACTTCTAACCCATCTTTTACTATCAAATTAAGTATGTAGGCGCAACAACGCATTTGAAGTAAGACCCTATCCTTTAACAATGTATTCAATTGCAACTTATCCTTAATTTTTTTCAATCAATGCATCATTAGTGCTACAATTATCTAAAGTGATAGTGGATAATTTTGTATCAATATTTCAATCCATCAAACATTCAACCAATGCATTACAAAGTCTTTCACTTGTACGGGGGGCAAGAACATAAATAAACCTAATATAAGAAGATTCACATTCAATAACTAATATAAATAATATTCAATCAAACTAATATTATAAGAAATTATAATTACCTCAAAATTTGACTTTGTAGATTCCAATTTTCATCAATGTAATGAGCAGTGACAGCCATATACCTTTTTTTTTAATGTCCGCATCCATTAAAAACGGTTTTTCCCTGTTAAATATGGGGTGGTTTGGGTGGGTTCGGGTTCAAATGCCATGCTTAATAGTAACTTAAGATTATCATATTAAATTGCTATAGCAATGTTGTAGCAGTTATGAAAAGAGTGATCTTAGAAATTTTTCAACTCAATCATCATTATTTTCAAATGCATTAATGTCAGTTTTTGGTTCATGTTCATATCCAATCATACTTTTATAGTTCATATTTTGTTGGTTTAATTATAGTTTTGATCTCTATATTTATACTGATTCATGAAATTAGTCCCCTATTTTATAAAAATCGACAATTTTGGTCATTCTCTCATATTTTTGATCTAAACAAAATGTCAATTTGATATATTTTAAATAACGTGACATACAATTCTATGATATGAATTATCTAGATGCATTAATTATTCATACATCATTAATGAAATTAAAAATATAAAAAAATTTTAAAGTCGAAATTTAAATTTTCACAGCGTTTTATTTTAATTTTATAGATGTTAATCATTCTACATCATCGTGTCATATGCCACATTATTTAAAATATTTCAAGTCATTATTTTTTAGTTGAAAAATTAGAGGAAGGGACTAAAACTATCGATTTTTAAAATAGGGAGATCAATTTCGTGAATCAGTATAAATAGAATAACTAAAACCGCAATTAAGCCTATTTTATTTTATAAAACTTAAATGTTATTCCTAGTTATTTAATATCAATCACTTGTCTAAGCATCTTGACTTAATCCATATAACACAAACAATTCCATCTTTTTCCTTTTCCAAGTTCAAAGACTCACAATAAACCTAAATTTATCAAGTTCAAATTTAAAAATACTGTAAAAATAGTTTGCATAAATAAAAAACTAAGCACAACATAAATCATAAACAACAATTAATACTTCATTAATTCTTAACTAAAATGAGTTTAGTTTATAATGAACTTTAAGTCAAACATAAAAATGGAATGAAAAATTAACATAAATATTACTGAAATGTAATTATTTGAATTGTTGAACGCACAACGACTGTGGGCAACCGACAATGCACACAATAACTGAACTTATGACCATTTTAAACAATATATTGGAGGAATAAGTAACCGAGGTAAGAAAAATGAGATATTAGAATTTTTAGTGTTTGAATCTAGATATGAGATTATGTGATTTGAAGAAATTAGATTTGAAGGTGAAGGTTGTTGAATTTTTATTAAAATATTTAGAGTTGAAGATGAAGATTATTGAGTTTTTATTATTTAATTAATTTATTAATTAATTAATTAGTTTTAAGTTCTATTAAGGTCATACTAATACCTAAAACTTAAGCATATGATAAGCCACATGCCTTGAATTTTTTGACAAGTCAAGCTTATGCCTTGCAAAGTCTAGCTCGGCCCATACTATTTCCCCCCTATTTAACCCTTACACTTTGCAACCAAAAAAAAAATAAAAATTATTCTGTCGATCTTCATTGTTATGATAATTAATTGTTAAAAGTATTGTAAAACTATTGTTATATAAAACATAGAAATATAGTAAATTAGTTATTCATTTAACAATTGAGTATTTGTTAAAAAAAAAAATTAACAATTCTAACAATTGATTATAAGTAAGTGTAGTTCACTCCTTCCTCTCTCTTTTATTGGTTTATTTATTGAGTATAACAATTCTAACACTAATTCATTTATTACTTTTAGGTATACAACGTATGCAAAAATATTACATGTGATCTGAAGATCAAAGTGGAGAACATCTACTTTTGAAATTTACTTTGTAGTTAAAAATAAAAAAATAAAAGATAATATATTTATCTGTTGTTATCCGTTGTAATAAAAAAGTTAATGAAAGATGATATATTTATATGTACAAAAATATAATTTACTCTTACTATATTGATGCAAATCCAAACTTTTTATGAAGCAAACCAAAATATATTAAATTATTATTTAGAATAAAATGTGAACCAAATAAAAACAACATACAAAAATTATACACAAAAGAACTTAAGTTCCCAAGCATGGAGCCTTCGTTGAATAGATACGGTCGACGGATACAATATTAGTATAAGCATATACATGATTTAAAAATTAAAGTACATGTATGTTAAAGATATATAAGAAAATATTTATATGTTTTACAAGGAATGTCTTTCATAGATATCAAATTTCATAAGTATAACATTTAACAAAAATATACAACAAATGTCTTTACTGTTTGCTACATCATAAATAATAAAAATAAAATTATGATATAAATATATATATATATATATATATATATATATATATAACCTATAAAATTAGGATAGAAAGATGTTATTTACATAATAGCACTTGGAAATATTCTTTAAAAAAAGTAGTTTGAAAAATTAT
>JBBPBS010000207.1:561834-572796 GCA_037974835.1 Cicer judaicum
AAAAAAAATCATCAAATTTTTCAACCAAAACCCATAAAATTGATAATCATCTTCAATCTAATGCAAATTTTATCAAATTCATAACTCAAATATTCAAATACACTCATATTTTCATCTCCAACAACATCAAATAAAGAATGAAAATATGAGTTTATTTCAAGATTTAAGTTATGAATTTGATAAAATTTGTATTTTGTTGAAGATGATAATGAATTTTATGAGTTTTGTTTAAAAAATTTGACGATTTTTTTGAATTTTTGTAAAAAAAAGGACAACATTGTTGATATTTTAAAACATAAAATATCAAATTGTCACTTAAAATTAAAATAAAGGATCAACTCGGGAAAAAAAAAAGATAAAGGACTAAAACTTTACCTAAAATTAAGTTAAGGGACCACGAATGTAATTTAGCCATTATAATAATACCAACATTAGAGAATAGTTAAAATTATAAAATAAATAAATATAACACCAATATTAATTAAATATATAAAAATAAAGAAAATCAAACACAATATTACTACTATTTCAAGATAATTATATTTAAAATAATTAATTAAAATAAAATATATTTAGAATTAATTAAATGTATTTAAGTGCATATTTAATATTAGTCAAATGCATAAGAAAATATCACATTATTTACCAACTCACATATACACGTAAAATCGTCTAAATCTTGTCGTATAAAATATTTACATTAAAATACTATTATTTTTAGAAAAATATAAAAAATAATATTTATTATTTATATCACTCATTTAGTCCAATATGTACAGATTAACACATTATAGAAAACACACATATAAAGAAAACTAATCAACATATATCTAAAATAATTTCAACATCCGAATAATCATCCAAAATAATATTTAATTAACAGAATAGTTTGTCATAAAATTTGGGGTATTACAGATCATATATTTTTCCTTACTTCAGTTGTAGAGTTCCTCTATAAATAGAGGACTTTACTTAGTTGAAAAAGCACACCAAAAGTTATCCAAAAATCAGAGACTTTTCTCTACTTCTCCCTTTTTGCTTCATCTTCTTTTCTTTCTTTCGAGTGGTAATTAGTATTATATTACGAGTGACAATTATTAACGGCCATATTGAGGGTGTAATTTTTAGAACGGTTTTCTACGGTACAATAAAACTTTAATACAGTTTGTTTGGGTTGTTTTATCCTTGGGATTTCATGGTTGATAGTCTGCTTTGCACAATTTGGGAGTGTTGGGAAACATCCTAAGGAGAGCGACCTAGTATGCAACTCAACCCACTAATATCTTAGGTGACGTAAATTTATTTTGAAATAGTTTTCAAAACTCAAAAACAACAATTTTAAGATATTTACTTCTGCTATGTCTTTCTACGAAATTACTGGCACAAGTTATTCTACTTCTGATTTCAACAAATGGGTTTCAGTTTGAGGGATGTCACTTCAAACGATGGCATCAAAAGATGTTATTTTTCTTTACTATGAAAAAGGTTGCCAACAATCTAAAGGATGACATTCTTGTTGTTCTAGAAACAGGTGAACAAACAAAAAAGGATAAAAAGGCTGCTGAATTAACTCAATGGGAACATAATGATTACTTATGTAAAATTTATATTCTTAATGAATTTGTTGATGATTTGGATGATTACTGCAATTCCAACAATACTACTCAATAGGCGTGGGATGCTCTAAAGAAGGAATATGATACTAAGGAAGCCGAAGCTAAAAAGTATGTTGTTAGTCGCTACCTCAACTATCAGGTGATCGATGAGAGATCAGTGGAAGTTTTGTCCCATGAAATTCACACTACGCCAAAAATGACATTTTATAGCGCGCATTTTACAGTGCTTACTAAATACAAGCACTGTTGTAAATATATTTTAAAAATAACGAAACATATAACAAAACTTTTTTGACAAGCGCTGTGGAAAAAGCGTTTTTGTAGGATCATATAGTGTTTGCACATAATTTTTACAAGGCTTTTACAACGCTTGTGTACAAGCGCTGTAAAATGAAGCGCCCTCACATAATGTTGTACAACGCTTTTTGGACAAGCACTGTAAAAGACATGCACTATAAAAGACATGCGCTTTTTAAAAAAATAATTAAATGACCTATTAAAGCGCTTTTTTTACAAGCACTGTAAAAGAGATGCGCTTTCAAATAATTAAATGACCTATTAGAGAGCTTTTGTTACAAGCGCTGTAAAAGACATGCGCTTTCAAATAATTAAATGACCTATTAGAGCTCTGTAAAAGACATATGCTTTCAAATAATTAGATGACCTATTAGAGCGTTTTTTTTACAAGCACTGTAAACGCCTTGCGAATTCACATAATTAAAGGACCTATTAGAGCGCTTATTACACAAGCGTTGTAAAATTATTCACATTAAATAAAAATCATTTACTTTAAATAAATAAAAACAAATTTATGAACCCTCATCGTCTACTCTGGGAACCCTCATCTCCTCTACGTACTGTGCAGCCATCTACTGCTCCTCCTTTAAAAAAAATTGGATACATTGTCTCAGGTATTGTATTTATCAATTTGTTGTTGTCACGAAAACTAATAAATCATATAAAATCTTTTCTTTTTTGAAATTTAATGATCTGTTCTGTTTTGAAATATTTTATGTTTTGAAATTGTTAGATATGTGTACTATATAATGTTATCAGTAGCTTATTATTTTTCTAACTGCATTTATATAGGTCATATAATATGGACCAAATATGGATATCTGCCAATCGATAGTCAAAAGAGTATGAAAATTGAGTGAAGGAGTTTGTTGAGTTTGCAGTGAAGAATGCAAAAGATCCAAATAAAGTCGTTTGTCCTTGTTTAAAATGTTGTTTTGGAAAATGCGTTAGAGAAGATGAATTGGAAGGACATTTAGTATGGAATGGAATTGATCAAAGCTATACATGTTGGATAAGACATGGAGAGAAAAGAAAAGGAAACATTAATTTTGAGAAGGGTTCGACATATGCTTCAACTGACTTTGATACAAATACATATGAGCCAGACCGAGTTGAGGAGATTGCAAAAGAAGTTGAGGAAGATCTTCGGGATTGTCCTAAAATGTTTGAGAGTTTGTTGAGTGATGTAGAGAAACCATTATATAATGGTTGTATTAAATTCACAAGACTATCGGCTATATTAAAGTTGTACAACTTAAAAGCGAGTAATGGATGGTCTGATAAGAAGAAAGAATCTACTCCAGCAAAAGTCGTGTGGTATTTTCCTATAATACCAAGATTTAGGCGCATGTATCGTAGTGAAAAAGATTCAAAACACTTGACATGGCATATAGATGAAAGAATTAGAGATGGAAAGCATCAACACCATGCAGATTCCCCACAATGGGCAAAAATTGATCACGAGTATCCTAAATTCGGGATAGAGTCAAGAAATCTAAGACTTGCACTTTCTACTGATGGAATGAATCCACATGGTCTTCAAAGTATCTCACACAGCACAGGGCCTGTGATTTTGTTGATTTATAACCTACCTCCCTGGTTATATATGAAGCGTATGTTTATGATGTTGTCTCTGTTAATTTCTAGACCGAAACAACTGGGGAATAATATCGACGTATACTTGACTCATTTAATTGAAGATTTAAAAATTATGTAGGAGACAGGTGTGGAAGTTTATGATGGGTATAAGAAAGAATGTTTCAATTTGAGGGCTATGTTGTTCGGCATAATTAATGATTTTCCAGCATATGCTAATTTATCAGGATATAGCATTAAAGGTCAGTGTGCATGTCCTATACGTGAAGAGAGTAGAAATTGGATGCAGTTGAAACATTGTAAGAAGAATGTATTTCTTGGACATCGTAGATTTTTACCTTATAGTCATCAGTATCGTGGGTGGAGAAATGCATTCAATGGAAAATCATAGGAAGGTAAAGCTCCTTTAGCACCGATTGATATCAAATACTTGAAAAAGTACAAGGTTTGACCAATAAATTTGGCAAACCTTTTGCGGGAGAGCTGGTCAAAACTAGGTGGAAAAAAAAGTCAATTTTCTTTGAATTGCCATATTGGAAGTCATTGTATATAAGACATTTCCTCGATATGATGCATATTGAAAAAAATGTATTTAATAGTGTTATTGGAACGTTACTCAATGTTCCAAGAAAGTCTAAAGATGGCATCAATGCAAGATTCGACTTGGTCGATATGGGAATAAGAAATGAATTGGGTCCCGTAAAGAAGGGAAATCGCACATATCTACCTCCAGCCGCTCATACTCTATCTAGAAAGGAAAAAATTGTTTTATGTAAATTTCTACATGAAGTTAAAGTTCCAGAAGGATACTCTTCAAACATTAAAAATTTGGTTTGTATGAAAGACCTCAAGTTAAAAGGTTTGAAGACCCATGATTGTCATATTCTAATGGAGCATTTGCTACCATTAGGTATACGTTCCATTTTACCTGAAAAAGTTTGACGAGCCTTCAATAGATTATGTTTCTTCTTCAGGGAAATTTATAGTAAAGTGATCGATCCTAAAAAATTACCGTCATTGTAGAGGGAAATTGTTGTTACTTTGTGTGAGCTTGAAATGTATTTCCCACCCTTGTTTTTTGATATAATGGTTCACCTCACTGTTCATCTGGTTAAGGAGACACAACGTTGAGGGCCAACTTATATGAGATGGATGTATCCGATAGAATGATATTTGAAAATATTAAAAGGGTACGTAAAAAGTAGAAGTCGACCGGAAGGTTGTATTGCTGAACGGTACATTGTTGAAGAAGTTGCTGAATTTTGTATTAAAAATTTGTCCAATGTTGAATCCATAGGGCTTCCTATGTTTCATCATTCGGGAAGAATATCAGGAGAATGGATAATTGGAAGGAGACTAATGACGATATCAAGTACAAAATGGGAGTAGGCACAATTGTATGTTTTGCACAATGATGATGAGGTTCAACCGTATGTTGCAATACACATGGATCAGTTATCTCGTTTGAACATGAATAAGAATCAAAATTGGATAACTCGAGAGCACAATCGATGTTTTATAACATGGTTAAATAATCACATAAAGTCAAAGTTTGATATAGACCCCGAATCAATTTCATAGAGATTGAGGTGGTTAGCAAATTGTCTGAGTTTACATGTCTTTTCTTACACTGGTTATGAAATTAATGGCTACACATTTTACACCAAAGAACAAGATGATCAGACCACTATGCAAAATAGCGGAGTCACTCTCGTAGCTGAAGCGATGCATGTCTCAAGTGCAAAAGACAAAAACCGAATATATGCAAATCTATCATATTTTGGGGTTATTGAGCGCATATGGGAGTTAGACTACACAATATTTCGTGTTCCTATATTTGTTTGCAAGTGGGTGGATAATAATAATGGCGTTCGGATTGATGAGGTAGGGTTCTTGCTTGTCGATTTTAATAGGGTGGGATACAAAGATGAGCCTTTTATTTTAACGTCGCAAGCTCAACAAGTGTTTTATGTCACTAATCCTGATGATGATAAATGGTCTGTTGTCCTATCGACCAATAAAATAAGTGATGATAACAATAATGATGAAGATGTTGGTAATGATCTTTTATTTGCAACATCAAAACCACATGAAATTGATTCAACTGATAATGGTTTATATCTTATAGATGATTATGATGAGGGAATTTGGATTAATCCATCGTTTCGTATTGTTAATGGACAAACAAATGTGAATCCCACCAGGAAAAGACGAAGGGAATCTTAATGTACATGTTTAATTGTTTTATATAAGCCATGTAATCTGAACTGAGTTCATGAAATTTAATGTTTGAACATGTTTAATTGTTTTATATAAGCAGCTATGTATTTGATTTTCTGATTAATTTATTTTCTGCTTATATTTAGCTTGATTTTAGTGTTTTATACTAAGTTCATGTAATTTAATATAAACTAGTAATTTACATGAACTGAACTGAATATAAATTAGTAATTTACATGAACTGAACTGAAAAAGAGCCTTATAAAATAAAAATAAGGAAGCCTTTTAGAGCGCTTATTTGAAAAGCGCTGTAAAAGGCTTTTAAAAAAAAAAGTCATATAGCATAAGAAAATAAGGAGGTCTTTTACAACGCTTATTCTACAAGCATTGTAAAAGAGGCTTTTAAAAATAAAATAAGGAGGTCTTTTAGAGCGCTTATTTGAAAAAGCGCTGTAAAGACTTTTAAAAAAAATCAGTCATATAGCATAAGAAAACAAGGAGGTCTTTTACAACGCTTATGCTACAAGCGCTGTAAAAGAGCCTTTTAAAAATGAAATTAGGATGCCTTTTAGAGTGCTTATATGAAAAAGCGTTGTAAAAGGCCTTTTTAAAAAAACAGTCATATAACAAAAGAAAACAAAAAGGTCTTTTACAATGCTTATTCTACAGGCGCTGTAAATGAGCCTTTTAAAAATAAAATGAGGAGGCCTTTTAGAGCACTTATTTGAAAAAGCGCTGTAAAAGACTTTAAAAAAAAACAGTCATATAATATACGAAAACAAGGAGGTCGTTTACAGCGCTTGTAGAATAAGCGCTGTAAAAGAGCCTTTTTAAAAATAAAATATGGAGGTCTTTTAAAGCGCTTTTCCAACAAGCAATGTAAAAGGCTTTTAAAAAAACAGCCATATAACATAAGAAAACAAAGAGATCTTTTACAGTGCTTATCCCACAAGCGCTTAAAAAAGCCTTCTAAAAATAAAATAAGGAGGCATTTTAGAGCGCTTTTCCAACAAGTGTTGTAAAAGACTTCTAAAAAAGCGCTGTAATAGGGTTTTATATATAACAGTAAACCGCTTCAGTTTCCTCTTCATTACGTAAACTTCGCTATCATCTCCTCTTCATCGTTCTTCTCTTCCTTTGCGAACCCTATCATCTCTTTCATTATAAACCATATTTCCACGATCATCTCTACCTATTCGAACCATATTTGCATCCACGATCATCTCTCCCATTACACACCATCTCTTTTCATTGAAATACGTAACCCTTATTACGTATTTCTTCGAACCATATTTTTGCGAACCCTCATTTCTGCGCATTACGTATTTCTTCGAACCCTCACTATTCAAGTATTAATGTTATTAATTTTTTGTTATCACTAAAATGCATGTTGAACTTATACTGATACGTACTTAGACTACTGCATGTTGAACTTGTTGAAGTTATACTGAACTGCATGTTGAACTCGTTGTAGATAAATGGATACCACCAAAGATTTAGATTATCAAAATGAGGAAGTTGTCAACACTAAGACTTACGAAAGTGAAGTCAAACGTGGTGCAACCATAATGCAAAAGGTCATAAAAGTAAGGAGCAATGGCATAAAATTTGAGGTATACTATACTCCGTTTGCTGTTTATTTTATATCTTTTTTGAAAGCATGTACTTACTATATGAGTTTATTAGGTTGGATGGAATGAGAGTGGTCAGCCAATTGACCCCAACAGCTCCATGTTTGTAAGTTACATTAGGGCTGTTGTTCGTCAGAATATCCCCATTACCATTGATGATTAGAGAGATAAGGCGTTGAAGGATGCGAAAGATATACTGTGGAATGATATACAAGTAACTTTTTTGATTCACTCTTTTGTCATTTATAATTTTTTCCATTGTAATACTTTACTCTTTACTCAAACTATATCTTTATTTCGCTTGCAGACTACTTTTGTTCTTGATGAGGTGAGAAAGAATTACGTCTTGAGAGTTGCCGGGAAAATACACCGGGGTTTTAGATCTCGCCTCTTAAATTTCTATCTAAATGATAGTGAAGGAAATATGAATGCCGAAGCTCCAAGAATATCGAACAAAGTTCAGAAAATTAAGAGGACAACAAAGCTAGTTGCAGGGACATTCTCGGTAAAGTGTTTAATATTCCTGAATATTCCGGTCGCGTAAGGGGGAAAGGATTTGGTGTAGCTCCTAAAAGCTATTTTTCACAAGAGAAGCGCCAAAATCCATCCAATGAGGAAGTATTAGAGAAGCTCAAACTCCTATCAGAGCAAGTGGCACTCTTGGTGAAGACGAATAAAGACAAGCAACTTCCGGATCAGCTCCAACGTGAAATACAAATGGAGAGTAAAAACGCGAGTTGCAACATTGGTCTCAAAAGTCTTCCCGAGGTAATTAATTACTTACTTATGTAATTACTTATGTATTAACTATACTTATGTATTAACTATACTTATGTATTAACTATACTTATGTATTAACCATACTTATGTATTAACCATTGATTTAGGGTGTCACTCCTTGCGTGTTGTACTTATCCTCCCCTACTCATCGGAAGGTCGAAAAAGGAACATTGTACAATACTTCAGGAGAAGTATTGCACAACACACCGATCCCTGCGAGCCATGTCAAAGTATCAACAATTATTGCTTTTGAACCGAATGCACCGTTGCATATACCGGACAATGATGCAGATATGAAGTTTTTGGGTGAAGCAGTTGGTAGTTACGTGGTATGGCCCACATATCTTGTTGCCCTTGATAAGGTATGTTTAATTAATTGAAATGTATGTTTAATTGATATTTATATTTATTTGCTGATTTTTTTCCGCCGCTAACTTTAATTTCACATTTATATTTAGATTCTGAAAAAGCCTAAAGGGAATGATAAAAAGATTCCCAGAAACGAGTCAATTACATCGCCTGAAAAGGTTTGTCACATTTATTCCCTAAGGTTTGTCATTTTTTCAGATTCAATAAACTAACATTTTACCTCATTTTTTCAGATTCAATCAAATAAACCACCCGTACATCAAAATAAAGCCGGAAAACCTAAAAAATTGGAGGGTATTCAAAAAAAATTTACTTAGTTTATTAAGAAATGTGTCAATACTTGTGTGCAACTTATTCATTTGTTTTTCCTCGTAGTTTCGAGGACGAAACTATTTTAAGGGGGTAAGTATTGTAACACCCCAATATTTTTATATATATGCGTCTTTTAGTAATTTTTGTAATTTATCATTTAATTAATAATTTATTCTACATGTAAATAAATTAAATTAAAATTTACCACTCCCTATTTTACTTGAATAATTATAACCTTTATTTTTACTTCGTTATTTTAGTGTGACGATTACATTAGAACAATTTATGGCATAATTAATTTCTACATGGATAATTGTGTATTTTGCTTATTTGATTAGTTTCGATAATCACGCAATTGATGTGTTACATATGTTTGTTTTATTTTGCTATGTGTGAGTGGTATTTTTGTCTTGCTTGATTTATTTTAGTTGATAAAATATTAGTTAAATTATTAAATTAAATTGAAATTTATAAAATTTATATTGTTTGTTAATTTTAATTATGACCAAATAAGTACTCATTTTAGATAGAGATATTATAGAGTTAGTGAAATCCTTTTACTCTCTTTATGACAAGATTTTATGACGATTCATTGTGTGACATAATGTGCATTAACTCATTCTTAACACCTTTAATTTATTTTTTTAAAGAGATGATTATAAATTTAATAATGAGTTTTTGTGCAATTAAGAGGGGACTATTCTCCTTTTTGTATCTCATGCATTCATCTCTTTTAAACTAAAATTATGATTTTATTTTAATTGTCTATAAAAATAATTTTATGATATTTTGATTTCGTAACTATTAGATAAAAAATTAAAAGGGTGATGTGACCCTCTACATTATTTATTTAATTAAAATAAATAGTGTGACACCCTGTAATATATGATTAACTTTATTAGTTAATCCTAATTAACTCATACACATAAATACACATGATTTTAATTGACTTTGTAACAACCTAATAAAATTAAATAAATAGTAATTATTGGTAGCATATTTTGGAATTAAGTGCACTTCAATTTCAGACAAGAACTCAATCGTAATATTGCAACGTAAATAGCTATTATGTTCATACATTTTCATCAGGTCTCTTGCTATCACACCTATTTGTCATTCCTACACTTCTAAAATATTTTTTTACATCGTAAATCCCAATATCTATCGGTGTTGAATTCATCATTGTCTCATGAGCTATTTCTCGTGCGAATTTAGAGATGTTAAGGAAGAAAGCGCCTAAGGTAAGGGCTTTTCCCCATGCAGAGTTAGGCTAGATATTAAATTAGCAGTTCGTTGGATATTGATATGATGTCTGGATGTCTTAAAAGAAAAAGGTTGATTTTATTTTTGTCGTAAAGAAATTAACTATAATGTTTTGATTGTCTCTTTTGAGTAATACATCTATCTTAATGAACTTAATTATAGAGTTATATTTTATTATTATCCCTTGATAAATAGGTTTGTAGTGAAAATATTTAGTGCTTTACGTGTTTTAGAGTATTTAATTATGAAGTTATAATTTTTATAATGATGTAACTAGTAATATGTTTATTATGATGTATTTGATTTTATTTGTTGACCTTTGAGTATTTTAAATTTAAAACTTGGCTTTTATGAACAATATATGTGTCTTGAGAAAATTGATGAGAATTTTATATTTCTTTAAATTTAATAATATGAGAAAATTGATTATTGAATGCATTAATGAATAGTCCATTTTTAGAATGCTGAAAACTTTATAGGGAAAGGAACGAAATTTATGTTGCTATTGTACTCTTGGTGATATGAGTTTTAATGGTTATCAATAACATGTAGTCAAATCGAATCTTAAGGATTATTAAAATGAAAGTAGTGATTTTGTGATATTTGTTCACGTGCATATTTGATGTGTTGAAGTTATTGAGTTATAACTATGAACATCCATGAGAATATAAATTTAATGTTTTATGTGACTAAAAAATTTAATCTAAAATACTTTGTCCTTGTGGTTGCCTAAGTGGCTGGTGGTTTGTGTTTTAAATATAATTATCTTTATGGTTGCCTAAGTGGCTGGTGATTTGTGTTTTAAATATTTGTTATCTTTGTGGTTACCTAAGTGGCTGGTGATTTGTGTTTTAATTATTGTTATTTTTGTGGACTGC
>JBBPBS010000207.1:575540-842475 GCA_037974835.1 Cicer judaicum
AAACTAAATTGATTCTGATTTTATTTCTTAAATTAGATTTATTAAGACCAATTTAATGGAGTTATGTTTCTTTTTGAATTTATATACATATACAATTTTTTCCTTATTTTATGAATGTTGTTTACACACTTTAAGATGAATAATTAAAATAGTATATTTTTGTGATTATTTTATCATTATTATTATTTATTAAAATTTAGATTTTTATTTTATGTTAAAAGTTACACACACAAAAAAGAGACTAAGAATGGTTTTCCTTGTCAACAATCATTGAATATTTTTATTACTATAAATTGAATTTTGTCTAGTTACCTAAATTAAATATTTTCCGGTATTTATTATTATAATCTAAATACCACAAATTTTAATTATAAAATTACGTTTTATTTTCTTATGTGATTAATTTGAAAAGTTTTATTCGATTAAAAAGAATTAACATGGTTGAAATAAATGGGAGACGTGAAATTGCAAATGTAATAAAAAAATTTAATAGCTTTGATTTTTTCTAAAAAAATAATATGATTATTACTAATTGAGTTAGAGAGGTTAATCACCCTAGCGACTTAATTTCGAAGAAGGCGATAACAATTATTTTATTTTACCTATTAAAAAGTCATTCAAGATTTATTTTCTCTTGCATTGTTTTATAAGATAAGTTACAATATGTGTGCACTATTAATAATAATAAATGTATCGAATTTATGGAATTTAACAAGATTAAATAGGTGAGTTTATGAAAATGTTGATTTTATTTGAATTTCTATCATTTTTAATTTCTTTAACAAGTTTTAAGTGTTATATTATTATTATTGTTATATTGTGATTATTATTATTGTATATTATTATTAATGAATTTTGCATATTGGTATTGCATTGTCAAATTCTATTGTATAATAGATAAATAAATAAATACAAATAAATCAATTTCTTTATAGAAATGATTTTTATAAAAGGAGCTATGATATCCCTCTTGTTCTATTTTTCAAATTTTAAAATATTGTTATCAACATATAATTCTAAGTTTGTTGTATTTTAACAAATGATATTCTCAATTTTTTGCTTGTTTTTCTTTATGTGCTCATTGATTTGCTTTAACTAGTTCATGTGTTTAGCAACTAATTTTTGTACGATGCAATTTGTATATTTAAGTCGAATTATTGCTAATCAATAAATTTTTGTCACATTATTGGGGATTCAAAAAAAAATTTACTTAGTTTATTAAGAAATGTGTCAATACTTGTGTGCAATTTATTCATTTGTTTTTTCTCGTAGTTTCGAGGACGAAACTATTTTAAGGGGGTAAGTATTGTAACACCCCAATATTTTTATATATATTATATATGCGTCTTTTAGTAATTTTTGTAATTTATTATTTAATTAATAATTTATTCTACATGTAAATAAATTAAATTAAAATTTACCACTCCCTATTTTACTTGAATAATTATAACCTTTATTTTTACTTCGTTATTTTGGTGTGACGATTACATTAGAACAGTTTATGGCATAATTAATTTCTACATAGATAATTGTGTATTTTGCTTATTTGATTAGTTTCGATAATCACGCAATTGATGTGTTACATATGTTTGTTTTATTTTGCTATGTGTGAGTGGTATTTTTGTCTTGCTTGATTTATTTTAGTTGATAAAATATTAGTTAAATTATTAAATTAAATTGAAATTTATAAAATTTATATTGTTTGTTAATTTTAATTATGACCAAATAAGTACTCATTTTAGATAGAGATATTATAGAGTTAGTGAAATCCTTTTACTCTTCTTTATGACAAGATTTTATGACGATTCATTGTGTGACATAATGTGCATTAACTCATTCTTAACACGTTTAATTTATTTTTTTAAAGGGATGATTATAAATTTAATAATGAGTTTTTGTGCAATTAAGAGGGGACAATTCTCCTTTTTGTATGTCATGCATTCATCTCTTTTAAACTAAAATTATGATTTTATTTTAATTCTCTATAAAAAAGTTTTATGATATTTTGATTTCGTAACTATTAGATAAAAAATTAAAAGGGTGATGTGACCCTCTACATTATTTATTTAATTAAAATAAATGGTGTGACACCCTGTAATATATGATTAACTTTATTAGTTAATCCTAGTTAACTCATACACATAAATACGCATGATTTTAATTGACTTTGTAACAACCTAAAAAAATTAAATAAATAGTAATTATTGGTAGCATAATTTTGGAATTAAGTGCACTTCAATTTCAGACAAGAACTCAATCGTAATATTGCAACGTAAATAGCTATTATGTTCATACATTTTCATTAGTTCTCTTGCTATCACACCTATTTGTCATTCGTACACTTCTAAAATAATTTTTTAAGTCATAAATCCCAATATCTATCGGTGTTGAATTCATCATTGTCTCATGAGCTATTTCTCGTGCGAATTTAGAGATGTTAAGGAAGAAAGCGCCTAAGGTAAGGGCTTTTCCCTATGCAGAGTTAGGCTAGATATTAAATTAGCAGTTCGTAGGATATTGATATGATGTCTGGATGTCTTAAAAGAAAAATGTTGATTTTATTTTTGTCGTAAAGAAATTAACTATAATGTTTTGATTGTCTCTTTTGAGTAATACATCTATCTTAATGAACTTAGTTATAGAGTTATATTTTATTATTATCCCTTGATAAATAGGTTTGTAGTGAAAATGTTTAGTGCTTTACGTGTTTTAGAGTATTTAATTATGAAGTTATAATTTTTATAATGATGTAATTAGTAATATGTTTATTATGATGTATTTGATTTTATTTGTTGACCTTTGAGTGCTACTGTCATCAGCTTATACATTAGGTAGACAAATACTTTTAATTGCATTTATTTGTATTTAATTAAATTTATTGGTAATTAATCTAAATTAAAATTTTCATTGAAGGTTTTTGTATGAGAAGTTGGTGTGCACGCGCAGATTGTCAAATAGATATTAATTCTTGTATCCGCCTAATCTTTCGATGTGTAAACTCGATCCAGTGAATGTAAAGAAATACATTATAGATATGTTATTAGAAAATATAGAGAAGGATAAGTTGTTCTTTGCACCATATAATTCAGGGTACATAATTATATATTATTTTTTATATCTTTTTTAATTTATGAGATGTTAATTTATTAGTTGTGTAAACAAAATTGCCAACCAAATTTTTGTTGTTGTAGGGCACATTGGATGCTATTTGCAATCAATGCGACCTCTGAATTTATATACTATTTAGATCCTTTGCATGGCAATTACAACAATCACTCCGATATAAAGACTATGTTGGACACGTAAGTAATGTGTTTGTTAATGCTATAATAATCAAATTTTATTTATTCGATAGTGCTTTACAAGTTTTTTGAGCTCAAAGAGGTGCTACAGTGTCGAAGCAAAAGTCTAATAACATCACACGGATTCCAATAAAAGTTTGAAATATATGCCTTTATACTTTCATTTACAAATATATGCCTTTACAATCAATGAACAAATATTTTATTGACTTATATGTTTTATTTTATAGTGCTCTCGTCAAACTAACAACATCGACTGTGGGTACTATGTATTGTGATTCATGAAGGAGATTGTTGATAGGAATCAAACTATTATCGTAGAAATGGTACGATATTTTCATTATTTGATTTTCATATATAAATTATGTATATATTTGATTCTAACTTATTTATGTTCAATTTTTATATTGCACAGTACTTTGAAAATTCCAGTCCAACATACTCTGAGAAAGATCTAATTGAATTAAAGGAAGACTGGTGTTAGTATGTGCTTGAAATGAAAATTATTTGAATTTATGGGAAATAGCATGCTGCAAGGGATCTGAATATATGGTAGCTAGTTCTGTTCTGTGTAGGATAAGTTAGTTATATGTATATGAATAGGGCACAATATCTGAATATGTATATGAATATGTGCTATTGTACAATATCTAAATATGTATATGTAGTTAAGTTATATATGTATCTGAATATGTTATGTTGTTGTGTAAATTAATATATAAAGTTAAGTTATATAGTTCTGTTTGTGTACTGATTGTGTGAACTAATTTTGAATATGTTTTGTTGTTGTGTGAACTAATTGTGAATTGATTCTGAATGAAAATGATTTTGGAAAAAAAATTAAAAGATAGCGCTTTCTAAAAAAATGCCATAAAAAACCAAAAAGCGCTTTTTAAAAATTTCATTTACAACGTTTTTAAATAAAACTAAAATAAGAATGCACCTTTTACAGCGCTTATTTGAAAAAGCGCTGTAAAAGGTGAATAACAATGCATATATTGGATGTACCTATTACAACGTTTTTTCAAAGAAGCGCTGTAATAGGTCACATTTTACAACACTTTTTCAAATAAGCGCTGTAAAATGTGCAATATAATGCATATATTGAGTGCACATTTTACAGCGCTTTTTCAAATAAACGCTGTAAAATGTGCATTATAATGCATATATTGGGTGCACATTTTACTGCACTTTTTCAAATAAGCACTGTAAAATGTGCATTATAATGCATATATTGGGTGCTCATTTTACAACGCTTTTTCAAATAAGCATTCTAAAATGTGCATTATAATGCATATATTGGGTGCACATTTTACAGCACTTATTTGAAAAAACGTTGTAATAGGTGAATTCCAAATATGCATTATAATGCACCTTTTACAGCCCTCTTTTCAATAAACGCTGTAAAAGGTGCATAATAATGCATATATTGAATGCACCTTTTACAACGCTTTTTCAATAAGCTCTGTAAAATATGCATAACAAGCGCACAATATATCTACATGTGTTTGCCAAAGTTGACAACTTTTTGGTAATTTATAAATAAATAAATAAACTAGTTTAGTTTTGGTGACTTACTTGGAGTAGAAGTAATCGATTTTTAGAGGTAGCAAATAATGAAAGAACTAACTTGGCTACATCCAATCTCCTCACTTAGAAGGCTTTAATCCACTAATTCAAATAAATTCAATTACAAAGCACCTGACCCTCCAAGTCAGTCTTCCAAGACAGCCTCACAACTCTAGACTTTTGAGGTACTAACCACATTGACCCTACTAACCAAGTCTTTTCGTAATAACCTGACAACTACATACTGAACAAAAAACTAAACCACAATCGGGTTTGATACAAAACATTGGAACTTGAGTAGTTGCTTCAAAAAACTAATGATAATAATAACTCTCACATTCTAAGAAAAGAACACTCGAAAAATATTTCTAACTCGAAGAAGTGTTTCTCTCTTTAAACTCTAAGACTATTTTTTTTGCTTTTCAATTATTTTCTTTTTCAGCCTTGAGTGGCTATTTATAGTTAAAATTTCGACTTCAATGTAGTCCTTATTTAATTATGAATTGTATTTTGTTTAGATTGCGTTTGTAAATTCTTCAAATCGATTATGTTCCTTTTTTGTTTAGACTGAGATTGTAAATTTTTCATATTGATTACGGTTGTATTTTGTTCAGATGTGCGTTTGTAAATTCTTCATATTGATTCTGTAGATAAATCTTGATCAAATCTTCTACAAATCTTGACCATATCCTCTTTCATACTCTTTGAAGTCAAATATATTATTCTCATAAAATGAGTTTTGTAACACCCCGATTTTTAACAGCGAGAGTGTATTTTTTTTTAAAACAAATTCATAAAAACAAAGAAAGAAAAAGAAATAAATAAGGAAATACTTTTGGATAAATATTTAAGTCGTACACAAGGACAAATGAGTCAACAAAATTTACAAGCAGCAGAATAGTTTTTGAAATACGAACCCAAAGTATTTACACATCAAAAAGTGGTACATGGACCCATCAAATAAAATGTCAAGGGGACAATATTGGTATAGGTATAGTCTTCCAAATTAAAATAGATACCACCAAAAAGAAAGACATCTAGTCCCTATACATCCACCTAATCTGATCATACTACAAAAACTGTACAACTCGAGTGATCTTCATGTGCCTCGCAAGATCCTCTAACGCTGCTCTAGTCAGGTATGTCCAATTACATTCCCATCCATAGGGTACTAATCGGTAGGACGGCCCTGGTTCTCATCTAAGGGCAAAAGCCCAGATTTCCACAATACTTATAAAGGGTCACGAACCGAAATTAACAATTAACACATAACATTTAAGTTTTTAAAAGCACAAAATAAATTTTCAACTTAGTATGCACCTTAAAAGGGTTTCCATATGCCAAACATTCATAAACAAGGTTGAAAAATGAAGTTTTTAACAAAACAACACTTATGTATTCGAATACAGCATCTCTGTATTCGATTACAAGGCTGTTTCAGCATTCAGCAGCAAAAACAACATGTCTGTATTCGACTACAACAATCTGTATTCGACTACACACCAAGTCATTGGCAAAAACAGCATGTCTGTATTCGACTACAACAGTTTGTATTCGACTACACAGCAAGTCAGTTGCAAAAACAACATGTCTGTGTTCGAATACAGCTTGCTGTATTTGAATACACATCAGACAACAACAGAAAAACAACAAAAATCAGCAAAATTCAGCTTTTTAAAGGGTTCCAAAACCAATCAACACTTACACACAAAACCAAACAATCACAATTAACAATTATAGCATAATCACCACGACATATTGAGTTTCGAAACGGTTTTGCAATCAATCACACTTACACGCAATTCCAAAACCTCCACACTTGGCAATCATAACAAAATCACCATGACTACTTGAGTTCAAACACTCAATCATAATCTTAAATCAAACCTAACTCGCGTGCCAAGCACCCTAATGCAATGCGTATATGTCAAAATGCATGGACTCGGAATTCCAAACCAAAACCCTCCTCGAAGGGCTGTAAATCATAATTGTACCGCCTATCACAGGTCGAAGTACTAAATTACCGAGGTGCTATCTATCACGGGTCAGCACGATTTACTAAAAACGTAAATCGTAAATGTACCGCCTATCACAGGCCGAAGTACTATTTACCGAGGTGCCACCTATCACGGGTCAGCACGATTTACAAAAATGTGCAGCCTATCGCAGACCTTACACGACGTGATGTACTATGAAATGCATGAGCATACTCTGACTTTATCCACGACAATCGTTAAGTAAATGCAGATATTAAAAGATTCCTCATTTTTAATACTCATTTAACTCTAACAATTTTCACGATAATCATTAAGTAAACAAAGATATTAAAAGATTCGCCATTTTTAATACTCGTTTAACTCTAATGATTTTCAAATTCCACACAGAACATACTCAGAAATATTCTCAAATTCAATCCACAATTCACACCAAATCACATCAATTCATTTTCCACAATATCCACATAAACACATCTCAAAATTTATAAATATTAATTATGAACATGTCAAACACGACAACCACAAATCATCACAATCCACCACTCGAACATATCAAATTTCATTTCCTCAAAACCACACATAAATGAGTTAAATTCATTTTCCAAGAAACACTCATCAATATCACCAAAAACCAACTCTAAAATTTCACCCATAAAAGCATTAAATTCATTTTCCCCAAATCAACACTTCAACCCGGACAACTTTCTTTTCCACACAACCACATATAAGTCCCTAAATGCAAACTAAAAGTTTGGAAGGAGCCCTTACATTAACGATAGCTTTAACGAGCGATTACGGTACCACGAGTAATTCCGATAAAATCTCCGCTCGCGATGTCGCTTTCAAAGTTAGTTCACTAGCACCGTATCATGGAGATGAACAACTTTCTCTTCTATCTCTTTGCAAAATGAAGCTTAGATCTAGAAGAAAAGTGAAAGATTGTGTTTGACGGTTTGAAAATTCCTCACACCATTTTTCTTCGTTTTCGAATCAAAGGGGAAGAATGAAGCTGAGAAATCCTTGTCTCCTCACCCACGAAGCCTTGGGTTCCTTTTCTTGAAGCAAAATAAAACAAAAGAAAAGTAAGAAGAATGAGGGAGAACGAAGAAAAGGCTCACGATGCAGGGAGGGAAACGTTTATGTCTTCTCTGTTCTTCTTCCTTTCTGACATATATACATATATATTACTCATAATATTACTGATAATAATGATATATAATATATATATATATATATAATAATTAAACCTAAACCAATAAATATCTAAATATCTAGATATTTTAGATATTTATGAAAATCATCACTTCTCAAACAATTTTGATAAAAATATCTACTCTCGTCGCAACTCAATTGACTGATAAAATTTTCTGCAATCAGATATATTTTTAACAAAATTTTCCGGTATTAAATTCTTCGTAACGTAAATAAATTATTTTCCGACAAATAATTTTAATCCAATTTCCAAAAATATATTTTTGGCTTTTGACTCACTAAATAACAAAAATTGGGCTAACAGCCTAAGAAACTCAACACAAAATACCCTAAAATTGTATAATTTAGGATTTAAAATTAAGGTCTTACAAGTTTGGTTCCAACAATCACCCCATTTTTTATGATGACAAAACTTGTTTTTGATAACACTTTTTTTTTTGTATTTCTTTGACTCCTTGTAAGTCTAAGTATCATTTTCTCCCCAATTTATCAAATATATTTCTTCCTCTTTTGTCATCAGATAAGAAGACTTCAAAGTGAGAATTTTTTTTTTGAATAAAATGAATATAACATAGTATAAGAAAATATAAAAACTAATATAAAACTAAACTACTTTAAAGCTATCACAACATCACTCAGGTATGAAGGTAAGGATTAGGTTTTTCTTTATGAATTCAAACCTATATTCAAGTAGTGGTTTTGTGAATATGTCAGCCTATTGGTGTTCAGTGTCTACAAACTGAATGTTTAGTACCGCTTTTTGAACAAAATCCCTCATGAAGTGGTGTTTGATCTCTATGGGTTTAGATATAGAATGTATGATAGGGGTTTTGGTTAGACAAATGGTACAAGTGTTATCGCAATAGATGGGAATGTTGAGAACTACAGCCAGTTGTTGAAATGTACTCAACCTCTGTTGTTGACATTGCAATGGTGTTTTTTTCTTACTTGACCAATATATTAAGTTGTCACCTATAAATGTGCAGTTACCACTAGTTCTCTTTCTCTCAAGTTTATCTCCACCGTAATCAGAATCACAATATCCACTAAGTTCATGCTTAGGAGATTTCTTGTAGAACAAGGTAAGGTTGGTAGTGCCTTTTAGGAATCTAAGGATTCTCTTAACAACAATTAAATGTGATTCTCTATGGTCAGCTTGAAATCTTGCACATACACATACACTAAATATGGTGCAAGGTCTTGAAGCGGTAAGGTAAAGTAAGGATCTTATCAGTCCTCTATCGGCTTTTTGGTCAACTTTTTTGCTTGAATCATCTTTTTCAAATGAACAAGTAGGATCCATTCGTGTAGTCATAGGTTTGCAATCACTGATCTTAAACATCTTAAGAAGCTCTTTTGTATATTTAGTTTGATGAATGTATATACCTTTTTAACTTTTCTGAATTTGTATCCCAAAGAAGAACTTAAGTTCTCCTATCACACTCATTTGAAATTCAAGCTACATCAATTTAGAAATTTCTTGACAAAGAGTGCCATTAATAGATCAAAAAATAATATCATCAACATAAATTTGAATAATATGAATGTTATCTCCTATTGATTTTCTAAAAATGTATTATCTACTTGTCCTCTTTCAAAGTTATTTTTAAGGAAGAAGTTACGCAGTCTATCATACCATTCCCAAGATGCTTGTTTTAGACTATACATAGATTTCATAAGTTTGAATACATAATTTGGAAATTCAGAACTTTCAAAACATGGGGGTTGTTTAACATAAACATCTTCACTTATATAACCATTTAGAAAAGCACTTTTAACATCCATTTGAATTAATGTAATGTTATTATTTGCAGCAAAAGAAAGTAGGATACAAATAGCTTCTAACATGGCCACTAGAGCAAATGTCTTAGTGTAATCAATGTCCTTTTGCTTATTGTGGCCTTGTGCAACAAGTCTTGCCTGGTTTCTGACCACTTCACCTTTTTCATTTAACTTGTTTATGAAAACCCACTTGGTTCCAATAATATTCTTCGATGGTCTAGATACTAGATCCGAAACATCATTCTTGTTAAATTCATTTAGCCCTCCTTGCATTGCAAGAATCCATCCATCATCTGTCAATGCTTCATCAATAGAGGTAGGCTTAATTGATGAGAGTAAGCCAAACAAACTGGTATCTTTAAGTGATGATTTGGTCCTCAAAGGATCACTTGCACTTTCAATGATTAGAGTTTCAGGATGAGATGTTTGGTACTCTCATCAAGATCTTTCTTCTGACTTATCTTGACTATTTTTGACTTGATCAGATCCATCCTTTGAAGATTTTTCATATTCTTCTGATTTTCTTGTATCCTCTGATTTTTCAAGTTCTTTTGTTTTTTTTTTTTTTGCATCTACTTCATGTGGTTATGATAAATTTGCACTATATGAGTTTGTTATCCCATTTAACATATATGTATTCTACCACAATATGAGTTTCCCTATTAAACACTCTATAAGACGTGGATCTTTTAGAGTATTCAATGAAGGTATATTTTTGAGATCTAGAATCAAATTTACCGAGGTTATCCTTAGTGTTTAACATATAACATGTACAACCAAATTGTTTAAAATAAGAGATGTTAGGCTTTTTACCTTTCCACAATTCATATGGTATTTTATTCAATATAGATCTAATATAGACTATATTTTGAATATAGCATGCAATATTAACTGCTTCATCCCGAAAGTGTTTTGCAGCATTCATATTATTTAATATGGTTCTGGCCATTTCTTGTGAGAGATTCCATTCTCATCACAAAAACTTTCAAAGAACTTGTTTTCAAATTCTCCCCTTAGATCACTTATAATTGTTACAATCTTAAGACCCTTTTCATTCATTATTTGTTTGCAAAATGTGATAAATTTTTTGTGGGATTCATCCTTACTTCTTAAAATTTTTACCCATGTCCACTTAGTGTAATCATCTACTATTACAAAGCCATATTTCTTTTCACTTAAAAAGGGTGTTTTCACCGGCCCAAAGAGATCTATATGTAAGAGCTCAAGGGGCTCCGAGGTAGAGACTAAGTTCTTAGGGGTAAAGGAGTTTTTTTGTTTGTTTTCCCTTTTGACAAGCTTCACACATAATTTCAGTTTTGTAACTAAGCTTAGGTAGACCTCTAACTAAACTAGTTGAAGTTTATTTAATTTTGAAATTAATCTAAATTTTGCATGACCTAATATTTTGTGTCAAATTAGTTTCTCTTCATTTACTTACATAAGATACTTAAACTCTAGACTAAACAAATTTATCATATAAATGTTGTTTTACCTCTAACCTATAAAAAGTATAGAGCCATCCTTCTGATTAATTTCCTTGCATATTTTTGGATTGAATATAATATAATATAATATAATATAATATAATATAATATAATATAATATAATATAATATAATATAATATAATATAATATAATATAATATAATATAATATAATATAATATAATATAATATAATATGTTTGCTTTGGCATTACATATTTTACTTTCCTTTGTTGCTTTCAATAATATCATTCTATATCAAATGAATGTGAAAAGTGTATTTTTGAATGGTTACATAAATAGGAAGTATATGTAAAACAATCTCTTGATTTTGAAAATGTTGAGTTTCCAGACAATGTCTTTAAACTTAAAAAATATATTCGTAGTCTGAAACAAGCATCAAGAGTTTGGTATGATAGACTAAGCAATTTTCTAATTTATAGTGATTTTGAAAAAGGCAGGTTGACATTACCTTATTTGGACCAAGAAACAGAGGAAACAATATTAGAGGAAGTGAAGATGTTAGAGGAAACGAAGACATCATAATCAAGTGAAATCAAAGGAAGTCAACACAATGTTCAGACTTTCGTTATTACATGCGTTGTTAGGTGCACGCATCTATCTCTGAAGATTTGCCTCTAAAGCATTTGCCCAGTGTGCCTCTAAAGCTTCTATGCGTTAGGCTTTGTAAACTGAAGCATTCATCTTTTTAGCATGCCACTGAAGTTTGAAATGGGCCTTTAAGGCGCCTACTGTAGTAACTCTAAAGCTACTATTTGAGTTTCCTTTAAAGCTTAAGTTTTGCTCGCTCTCAAGACTGCAACTTGCTCAAAGATAACGCCTCTGATACTTAACATGCTCTAAAGATGCAAAAAGGAGACATTTCTCATGCCACTGATACTAAGTCATACAGTTCTACCAGTAACAACCTAAACCAAGCAACGCATGCGCTAACTCTGCTGATCAAGTTCTGTTCTAATAAAGAAAGTCAACGGCTTTGATGGAAATTCAACGCTCTGATAAAGGCTGAGGTTTTTCATGATTCTAATGGTCAAAGAATAGATTATGAAATGTTCAACTACTCTTAAACAAGTGTTTGAAAGAAGATTCAAGGTGAAATATTTTCACGCACTATCTGGACAATCTCATATAGTATCATTTTAGAAGGTTTGGTTGAAGATTCTTTTTGGAATTAATCAAGTTTCAACGGTCATATTCCCAAACCATATCTATCAAGTCTTACTTTTTTGTGAAGATCTTTGTTGACCTCTCACAAGGAAGACATACTCAGAAAATTCCAGAAAAATTATTTTCAAGCGCTACCTAGACATTCTCACACATAATAATTATAGAAGATTTGGTTGAGATTCATTTTGGAATTAATCAAGCTTAAACGACCATATTTCGAAACCATTTTTATCAAGGTTTATTTTTTGTGAAGATCTCTGTTGACCTTGAACAAGGAAGATACACTCTAAAGATTCAAGGAGAATTACTTTCAAGCACCATCTAGACATTCTCGCACATAATCATTCTAGAAGATTTGGTTGGAACCATGTTATTTTTATACAAGTTTTGATGTCAACAAAGATATTTTATGAGAAAAATAAATTTGAGTTCATAGAGTATGAAAGAATATTCGTGTTTTTGAAGACAATATAAAATAAGATTTGATTCAAATTTAAACCAAAGAAAATCTTTGACCAAATTGAAAAGAAGATATGGTTAAGATTTGAAGAAGATATGATCAACATCTTATCAACAAGAAGATATGAATTATTTATAATAAAATTTGATCAAGATTTATCACAAGAAGATACAAATTATTTACAAGAAGATCTCATCAAGATTTATCTACAAGAAAATATGAATTATTTACAAGAAGATATGATCAATAATTATTTACAAGAAGAAACACTTACAAAAAGATACATTTATCATTTGAAAAGATATTATTCAAATTTTGACATAGGAGAAAAATATTGAATTGAACTTAGTCGTATTCCTAATTTTGAAAGTACAAGAACCTGTCTAACACTATGTTCCCACCTAGATCAAAGTGAGAAATAGGAAGGAAATTTCATCTAAAGAATTTGCAAAAGAAATCTTCACAAAATACAAATAGTACCAATTTGAAGAATTTACAAATTCAATCTAAACCAAATACGAATAATATCAATTTGATGAATTTAAAAACTCAATCCAAACAAAATATGAATATAATCAATCTAAGATAACTACTTAGATTCGATTCAGAAATAAAGAATTGGCTAAAGAACATATTATCAATATTATAAAATCTTATAAAAATTTGTGAGAAGAATTTAAAAACTCAATCCAAAAAAAATACGAATATAATCAATCTAAGAGAACTACTTAGATTCGATTCAGAAATAAAGAATTGGCTAAAGAACATATTATCAATATGCATCTTTTTCAAAATTTCTTTTTAATAAGATCATTTTTGACCAAGCATGGAATTAAGATACAATTCAAAATTAAACAATGACTAAATTGAACCCTTAACTTTATCTATAAATAAATACTCAAGGCTGAAGAAGAAGATCATAAAAAAATTAGAAAAGTGTATAAGAAGTTAAGCTCAAAATTTCAAATTCATCTTAGAGTTCAAAGAGAGAAACACTTGTGCAAATTAGAAATATTTTCTAAGTGTTCTTCTTAGAGTGTGATATTCATTGTTATAATCAGCTTGTTAAAAGCAACTAATCAAGTTCCAAACCTTTGTATTCAAACTTGATAGTGATATTAGCGTGCCTTCAACAATCTAGGGTTGTCATATTATGTGGAGAAGACTTGGCTGGTAGAGTCAAGGAGTGTGTATTCCTCAAAATTTTGGGGTTGTCAGACTATTTTAGAAGACTGGATTGGAGGGTTAGGTAGTTTTAAATTCAAGTTATTGAATTAGTGGATTAAATCCTTCTAAGAGAATGGACTAGATGTAGCCAAGTTAGTAGTGAACCATGATAAATTACTTGTGTCACTTTATTTATGCACTCCTTAGTTTTGCTATTGCTTCTGCTCCAAGTAAATTATCAAGTTCAAACAAGTTTAATCAAATAATGAGAAATTTATCAACTAAGTCAAACACAATTCAACTTTCACCCTCTTCTCGTGTTTGCACATTCAATATTTCCAAATTGAATCTATCGAAGTTTATTTATGTGAAGATTTATCAAAGTCTTCACAAAGTGTTACGAGTTTTTCCATCATTCTAAAATGGGGAGAATTTTATTGTTATGCTCACTTATATTAGACTTAGTGTTTTGAGTGACGTCAAATGTAGATTTGTCTATATTAGATGGTTTGTGTATGTCTTTGTTGATTCCGATTTCTAAATATTTCATGTTAGTGTATGGTATCTTAGGCCTAGACTTACTTTATTTTGAATGGTGAGCAAATTATGTTTAGTTTAAATGGTGTAACTTAGGCTCTCTAGCTAATCTCGCACATCTTAGGATATGAGAAAATTGACATTTTAAGTATACATTAAAATCATTTTAAAGTCGTATTTATGATTGTAACGTGTCTTCTAGTTAATCCTAGAGTTATTAATTTAAGTGATGTTAACTTGCTTAGCCTATATGATGCTTTGAGTGTGTACTTTGTTGATTCTCATATTCTAGTTGCTCTTGCATACACAACTTGATCAAGAGGGATTGCATAAGAAAGAAGTTTTTATCATGCATGAGCTTATTACATGAGTTATAGCATGCATTAAGTTTGAAGCATGGTCATAATGCATTGATAGCTTTTGAAACTCATTTCAAATCATTTTCTAAGTGCTTTTTGACTTTCCAAATCGACTTACCAACTTTTGAATCAACTAGTGAACTTCAAGAACGGAGGTTTTGAATTCCCAGTACTATGAATTGACTCACAATGAGTGTGAATTGAGTCATCATTAAGGCGACGAGTTATTTGAGTCGACTTACTATTGAGTGAATGACTTACACAACTTTGAACATTATATTCCTATAACAATATTGAAACATAAACATATATTTTGGTTTCAGTAGCTATAGCCTATTTCCCAATAACGAAATAATTTCTAGGTTCAATTCTATGGTGATGAAGCAAATAAAAGTATTGAGAGCTAAAATATATGAATAATCAAATATGTTGTAATTGCATAAATAACATCTGAAACGAGGACTACATGAGTTCAATAAGGTTCATCTAATCCTTAATCAATTGAAAAATTTGTTCATGATTAAGAACATAGTAATAATTAAGAAGATGAAATTACACATATGAAATGTAGAATGAATCTTCACTTCTTGCTTCCAAGAGTGAAATTTTCAAGTTCTTAGCCTCCAAGATGTGTCCAATATGATCTTCAATGCCTCTTAGGTCAGAACCATTGCAAAATAAGATTTTTTTTAGCTTAAATAGGGTTTTGGGACGTCTGCTAGCGTATTGTTGCGATTCTCAGCACATTGCTATACTCTGGATAGAAACTTGTGCCACCAAATGCACTGTAGCGCATGGTTGGACACGATGCACTACCAAGGCTCAACAATTGGTGCAATGTTTTAAAATGTTAAATAGACGCATTTGTTCTTATAAAATTATTCTCCCTCTAATTTGACTTGCAGTTTTCACCATTTTACAATCTAAATTGGGTTTCAGTGTCATCAAAATCATAATAAAGGAAGAAAAATCTTATTCTTTTGAATGGGGACAAGATGTACTCTACATTAAAGAATGAAATAGAGGAAACTATATAAATCGTCGTGTGAATGTTTTTATCTCTAACTCTTTATTTTCTACATATTTACTCTATTTTTTATTTTCTATTTTGATTTAAATTTTGCTGGCAAATTCTATTATTGTGCAAATTGATAGAAAAATTGTTATAAGATTTTTCTACTTTAAAATCATGTCTTGGTTTTGAATGTTGAATAAAATTATGTTTTGAACATTGCAACTCACCATTCAAGATTCATCGAGTCTTATTTTGATGATCTTTGTTGTATTTGATTGAAGTATTGAAATCATTTTTTTTTTCTTAACTACATCAATCAATTTGATATTTTCTTGTATAAGTCTCTATTGAATTTTGCATTGTTTATTTCATATACCATCATCAAATCAATCTGAATATCTTATGTGTATAATCAACGAACCGATAGCATTAAAATATTTGTACTTTTTGTTATGCGATTTGAAAGTTTTCAAAATCACAAATTTTACCGTTTTTGCTTATGTGATTTGGATTATTTGAATTGAAAACTATGTTGATTCGAATCACCAATTATTTTTTGTTTTTAATCACATGCATGATTTGAATATTTTGAATTGAATTTATGTTGATTTAAATCACTAGTTATATTTTGTAAATGTGATTCAAAACATCCTATATCTGATTTGAATCACTCAGTTTAAACGGATTTGAATTGGATTCATGTTGATTTAAATTAACATACTAATGTGATTCGAATCGCCCACATGTTTGTTATTTTTTATTTTTTAGTGCATTAGATTTGTTATCTCACTATTAATATATAAACATTTTTCTCATACATCACAGCTTTCTTTCAAATTCTCATTTATCACAAACTCTCAATCTCTTTGATGTGTTTGATTCTTTTGTGAGAAACAATGATAACAAGATCTTGTACTATGAGTGTTCATAGTTTGTGTAACTTGATTGAAATTAATAGCAAAATTATTTGAAGAAAAAAGAAAGAAATTATTTTCACCTAGAATCGAGGATTAAAGGTTTTTAGGTTTTCATTGATCTTCAAAGTTGAAGGTGGAAACATTCATGGGCGTTGAAGATTCAAGGTGTTAGAAATCTTCAATGTTGAAGTGTGTTACATCATATTGAAGATTCAAGAACAAATTTACAGAGCTACAAATTTGGTGTTTTTGTTGAAGATTGTTTAGAACTAGAAGGCAATTGGTTCAAAATTTTAAGGATCATTAGAGTTCAAGGAAATTTTATTGTAATCAAATACATCCAATTCTATAATAGTGAAACAAAATCTCTTACAAGCTGTGAGGGGACTCGTGTAACAATCCAATTTCTTGTTATTATATTTTAATAATATAATAATACACCACTATTATCAAGTTTTTGTTTCACATTTACGACAAATTTCTTCGTATTTGTCATGTGTATATACCTTAATGATTTATTTAAATTATTAATATCTAATATTAAAATAAAATAAAAACAAAATATATATAGTAAAACAAGAAGTAAATGTGTGTTGTTGCACTAGTCTATTAACTTTAACACTAATATAGTGGGTTCAGGATAATAATAATAATAATAATAATAATAATAATAATAATAATAATAATAATAATAATAATAATAACTTCTGAGGTAAATGCACATGCTCACTTTTAGAGACTAATAGGTATATAAGTGTTGATTAGGTTAGCCGCTTACCTAAAGAAAAGAAAAAATCAGCTTGCTCTGTTGCCACAAGCTCCTACTTTCTAATACCAAAAGAGTATACCCGAACTCCTACGATCAGGTACACCATTCTCATTATCATAGAGTTGATAAATTTTAGTCTTAAGAAAAAGAGGGGGAACCGGTTCTGTTGATCCATTCGTTAGCGTGAAACACCTATTAACCCCAATTAGTATTTTATTATTTTTACCAATATAACAATTGCCTATCATCATTTCAATTTTTCAGTGAAATGAATTTGACCACTTTCGCACGCCAATCACATTGAATACCTATTAGTATGCATAAAATAAAATATGATCAATCTATAAAGATAGTATATACTATATATATGTCAACGGTTTACAATTTATATTTTAATAATAAAGAATCTAGTTTTATTTTGCTTCCAATAACTTTGTTATTTTATTATAAGTACGTGTAATATATTGTTAGACTATTGTGATATCAAAATTATACATACATTATACTTATTCAGCTATATAATTTTTTTTAAGTAAGATATTCGGTTATATTAATATAATCATAAGTATGCATGATATTAAATATATGTTTGGATGATATTGTAAATAGTAAACAATTTATTTATCTATTGTAGTAAATAATTAATCTCTACTTGGATGTTGCATTATTTCATTTCTTTTGCAAATCATATTTCTTTGGAGAAATCTTCAATTAAGGTAAGGGAGGTTCTATTTTTTGAGTATAATATAATGTGGGGTGAATAGGTGTGTTGTAATTCCCATATATTTATCAAGGGTTTATTACGTACGGTCAAACCCTATTGAGTAATAATAACTAATTAATAACATATGAATGGTAACAATGAGGACTGAAATGTGATTTGGAAACCTATAGAATTGTTGTGAATTAATTTATGTGAAGTTGCATACTATTATTGTATGGATGATGTGTATTTGAGTGTTGTTGTTTACTTGAATGAAATTATGATTGATTTTACATGAATGCACCACTTGTTTGATTTTTTATTATATGATTGATAGAACTAGACTATTTATTGTGAATGGTGTGGAGCAAATGCTGGTACTTGATTGAGATTGATTGATATATATATAATGATGTAAACTTTGATGATTATTGTGGAATGACTGATATTTACGTAGATGTAAATTTTAATGAATATTGTGAATTCAAATTGAGAGTTGTCGAGTGGTGATCATCAAATATATATGATCTAGATATTAGATCTAGAGACTTTTGAAGTGAAGACTACTTTGTCACCATATAGAGGGTTTGAAAAATCTAGTTATTTTAGGGAAGTACAACTGAATGAGTTTGATCATGGAGGACTACAGTCAAAATGTAAGGTAAGACTGATAAACCATGGGAGTATCTCTGGTAGGGGTGTTCATGTTGTAAAAAACTAAATCGAAATAGACCATATTAATAGTTTGGTTTAATTTTTAAAATTCACATTTGAAACAAGTTCAGTGCAGTTCTGAACCGATTTGAAACTTATATATAAATATAAACTAGTTTAATATTTTGAGCAAGTTTTTGGTAAATATAGATTTCGACTAGTTCTTCGGAAAAAGAATTTTGAAATTCTTTCAAAAAGAAAATATCAATTTTTTTGTGAAAAAAGTTTATGATTTTTTTCGAGAAAATGGATGTAAAAAATTTATAGATAAAAAAAAATTTTGAGATAAAAATTTCGATTATTTTTCAAAAAACAAATTCAAAATTCTTTTGGTAAAAATTTATTGAGTGGAGAATTTTTTTAAGAAAAAGTATTAGATGTTTTCCTGGTAGACCTCATGATGAGATTAGATTGAGTTTGATAATTGTCAAAGAGATGTGAACATCATGTATTTGTTGAGAAGACAAGGCTTCCATTTGGAATAGAATTTGGTGGTTAGGTGTCAACGAAATAGGCTTGTATTGAAGTTAAGGGGTGTTACACATTAGGGGTGAATACTACCTTGAGTAAATAAATGACACTTGAGGAATAGTCGATATCTAGAGGGGTAAGGTCGAGCATTTAAGTTAAAACTAGATTTCCGACTTAGATTGTTAAGTATGAATCTCATGACTATCATAGGAGTGAGAGTATATATTTTGTTTGTAAGTGACAAATTTCTACGTGGTTTAGGAGATAAGAAGTATGGATAGTGATATGGATGAAACTATAGACGCGTAAGTGTGAATTTTGAGTGATGTCTGGATAAACATAGGGCGTTAAGCCTTGATGTATTGAATCACATGTTCCTATTAAATGGAATTGGAAGTTCAAAGTACAAGAATACTTAGAGATTGTAGCAAATGTAACCTTTGAGAGTCTACCCCTAAACTTGTGTAATCGAGGGAGTTGAGGTAGGCAACTGATAAATAATTCATGTTATGGACATAAGTGTTTGAAGATTTATTAAAAGCGTTGTGCTTTTATTATAAGAGTTTTCATTAGTGATATTACTAAGACGGTTAGAGTCAATGATGAATAAGACCTGTTATTTTATCTTAAGATGAAATGAATGAGTTTAGACGGTGTGATGAGTATTGGAGATTTCGAGGATCAAATTTTAAAATTTTATTCAATGATAGAGAGTGAAAAAGAAGAAATGTAACAAATGATTTATGGTTTAGTTGTTGGTCTTGGGAAGTCATGCGTTAAAATTTGAAATGAGTGTTTCAGCGACTAGATAGACGATGAAAGGTATGAGGGTCTTGGAGATATTTTACTACAAAGTTATGAGGATGAGGGTTATAGATAATTATTCCTTATTAGATGCTTATTGAGAACATTTGAGGAATAGTTCTTTAGAATGTTCGATTGTTGGGACTCTTTCAGTTTGTACTTCGGTGAAGGTTGGGAACGAATAAGAATCCAGCGTGTGAACCAAATTTTGAAAAACATGTCATGGAAATTGGATTAAAATTATTTGTCGAAAAATAATTTATTTATGTTGTGAAGAATTTAATACCAGATAGTTTTGTTAAAAATATCACTCATTGCTGAAAATTTATCTGTCAATTGAGTTGCGACAAAAGTAGATATTTTTATGAGTGTAAGGGTTGATGAGTGTAAGGGTTGTTAGATATTCATTTGGGTTTGGTTTTAAGTATAATATAAATCAATATATATATATATATATATATATATATATAATAAGTTATACATATATGTTGGAAAGTAAAGGAAGGAAAAGAAATTGAGGAAGCCAAGATGCCTCCCTCATGCCTCGCGAACCGATTTTCCTTCTTCCTTCTTTCTTTGGCTTTTTTTTTTTTTGCTTCAAGAAAAGAAACCTAAGGTTTGGTGGGTGAGAAAGAAAAGATTTCCCAACTTTCTTCTTCTTCTCTGATTCGAAAACGAAGATAACTGTGTTATGGGTTTTCAAAACCGTCAAACATAAATCTCCGCTTTTCTTCGACTTATGAGCTTCATTTCGAAAAGTGACAGAAGAGAAAGATGCTCATTGCCATGTTGCGATGCTAGTGAACTAATTTTCAAAGTGACGTCACAAACTTAAATTTTTCCGGAATTAATCGCGGTGTCGTAATCGCTTGTTAAAGCTACAACAGAGGTAAGGGATCCTTCCAAATATTTAGCTTGCGTATAGGATGCTATATGTGTATTTGTGGAGTTGGAATTTGGTGAAATTAATGTGTGATTTTGTGGAAAAGGAATTTAATTTATTTATGTGTGTTTTCGAGGAAATTAAATTTGATGTGTTTGAGATGTGGTTTTGTGAAAATTAATTTGGCATGAGTTATGTTTGAATTTTGTGGAAATTTATGGGTGATTGACGATTGAGCTTGGTGTGGTTTTTGTGAAATATGAATTGATCGAATTTAATGTGAATTCTGGATTAAATTTGATGTGAGGTGATGGAAAATATACGTTTGAGTATGCTCTGTGTTGAATTTGAAAATCATTAGTGTTACATGAGTATCAAAAATGGGGAATCTTTTAATATCTGCATTTACTTAATGATTGTAGTGAAAAGAGTCAAAGTATGCTCACGGATTTCATAGTACATGGTGACCGCGATGGTGCCATGGTGATAGTGGTGACCGTGATGGGGCATGAGATGATGCCACGTAATCTGTGGGTTCATCTTATCCTTGTGGGGATTTTCGCGTCGTGTAGACCTGTGATAGACGACACATTTTTAGGAAATCGTGCTGACCCGTGATAGGTGGCACCTCGGTAAACAGTACTGGTGTGTGATAGATGGTACGTTTACGATTTACATTTTTTAGTATATCGTGATGACCCGTGATAGGTGGCACCTCGGTAAATAGTACCGGTTTGTGATAAGTGGTACGTTTACGATTTACATTTTTTAGTAAATCGTGCTAACCCGTGATAGGTGGCACCTTGATAATTAGTATTGGTCTGTGATAGGCGGCAAAACCGTGATATACGCCCCTTCGAGGAGGGTTTTAGTTGGAATTCCGGAATTCATGTATTTTGGTATATACGTATTGCATTAGGGTGCTTTTCCGGAAAATATATGTTTAAGTATGCTCTATGTTGAATTTGAAAATCATTGGTGTTAAATGAGTATTAAAAATGGGGAATCTTTTAATATCTGCATTTACTAAATGATTGTTGTGAAAAAAGTCAGTGTATGCTCACAGATTTCATAGTACATGGTGACTGCGATGGTGCCCCCATTATAGCGGTGACCGTGATGGGCCATGAGATGATGCCATATGATCTGTTGGTTCATCTTATTCTTGTGGGGATTTTTGCGTCGTGTAGGTATGTGATAGACTACACATTTTTAGTAAATCATGATGAACCATGATAGGTGGCACCTCGGTAAACAGTACTGGTTTGTGATAGGCGGTACGTTTATGATTTACGCTTTTTAGCAAATCGTGTTGACCCGTGATATGTGGCACCTCGGTAAACAGTACTAGTATGTGATAGACGGTACATTCACGATTTACGCTTTTTAGTAAATCATGGTGACCCGTGATAGGTGGCACCTCAGTAATTAGTATTGGTCTGTAATATGCGGTACAATTATGATTTACGCCCCTTCGAGGAGCGTTTTAGTTGGAATTCTGGAATTCATGTATTTTGGCATATACACATTGCATTAGGGTGCTTGCCACGCGAGTCGTGTTTGATAGTATTGTGATGATTTTTTCTGTATGCTCAGTTGTTGTCGTGATTGTGATGTAATTTGCAAGTGTTAATGTTTGGATTTGTGTGTAAGTGTTGATTGATTGCGAAACCCTTTCAAAACTAATTTCTGCATTTTTCTGATGTTGTATTCGAATACAAGAAGATTGCATTCGAATACAGTTGTAGTGATTTTGCTACTGACTTCTGAAACAGCATTGTATTCGACTACAAGAATGTTGTATTCCAATACAAATGTCATGATTTTGCTAGTGACTTGTCAATTAGGATTGTATTCGAATACAAGGATGTTGTATTCGAATACGACAATGCAGTTTTGTTAAAAATATCATTTTTCAACTTTGATTATGCATGTTTGGCATATGAAAACCCTTTCAAAGAGTATGCTATGTTGAAATGTTACTTTGTGCATTTAAAGTTTAAATATTATGTGATATTTGTTAATTTCGGTTGGTGACCTTTACAATTATTGTTAAAATTTGGGCTTTACCCTCAAATGAGAATCAGGATCATCCGACTGGTTAGTACCTTGGAGATGGGAAGGTAGTTAGGCATACCTGACCAATGCAGTGTTAGAAGGACCTTGAGGGGCGCATGGAGATCACCCAGACTATATAGTTTTTTTTTTTTGTAGCATGATCATATTAGAGGATTGTATAGGGTTTAGTTGTCTTTCTTTTGTGGGTGTATTTATTTCAATTTGGAAGACTGTACCTATACTTGATATTGTCAGCTTTACTTTTATTTTGATGGGTCCTTGTACCACTTTTTAATGCAACGTGGGAAAGTTAAAATTCTTGGGGCAGTGCTTTTGTACAGGTGTCTACCGAAAATACCCCAGCGGTATGAGCATTGTCTGGAATTGTGGTATCAGAGTTTTGGTTTGGATTTCTTTCTGGCTGTGGAGCTTTTGATTTTGATTATAGGTCAACCTGTTGGTCAACCGAGATAACCACAAGGTTGGATGGAGGACCAAGTGACGCCTTAACCTTGTATAATTGAGGTAGTTGAGGTAGGCAAGGGATAAATAATTCAGGTTATGGATGAGAGTGTTTGAAGATCTACTAAAAATGTTGTGTTTTGATTAGAAGAGTTTTTAACTAGTGAGATTACTAAGACGATTAGAGTCAATGATGAATAAGACCTTGTATTGTATCTTAAGATGAAATTAGACGGTGATGAGTATTTGGAGATTTCGAGGATCAGATTTTAGAATTTTATTTAATGATACAAAGTGAAAAAGAAGAAATGTAACAAGTGATTTGTGGTTTAGATGTTGGTCTTGGGAAGTCAAGTGTTAAGATTTAAAATGAGGGTTTTAGTGACTAGATGGATGATGAAAGGTATGTGGGTCTTTGAGATATTTTACTGCAAAGTTATGAGGATAAAGTTTATAGATAATTATTTCTTAGGAAATGCTTATGGGACACATTTGAGAAATAGTTCTTTAGGACATTCGATTGTTAGGATTCTTTCAGTTTGTATCTCGGTGAAGGTTGAGAAGGAATAAGAATCTAGCGAGTAAATCAAATTTTGGAAAATGTGCCAAGAAAACTTGTTGGAGCAGCACATAGAGATGTAGCTTATGACAATTAAAGATTGATGAAAGGAATTATCCCACCTACAATTCAGACATTGTTATTATAAGGGTATGTCAATGATATAAAGGCACTACTTGAGTGCATGTCATGGAGGTTGCTACTGTGTTCGTCAATCAAAAGAGTTAAATGTTTGTTTGGTAGGGAAGAATTGAGCATGAAATGGAAAAAGTTTGGTGGAAATTAGTGATGATTGATTTATTGAAATCACTATAATGAAGATGTATCAAGGTAGAAATTTAAGGTTTGTATAAATGGAAAAGTGATGGAATGAATACAATTTGTTTGACATGTCGTAATAAAAAGATAATCATCAAGCTACAAATAAAGGATGTGGCGAAATTGAGAAGTACCAGAATGAATGCTAGCAGTAAAATTATTTTCAAGTCTGTGTAGAATTGCGAAGTATGTAAGAAATTGTCTAGTGAAGCGTGAATTTGAGGTGTTAGGCATGAGACAAATGTAGACTTTGATCTGTCAATTAAATTCAAGTTTCATTTTGTTGGAGACATGACTCTTGAAATGAAGTACTAAACCAAAAGGAAGTTTGTGTGTCCTATGTAGTATAGTTTTTGGCATGTTACCCAAAATATTTGAGGAAGCTTGGATCACCAAGCAGATGTGGGAATAAAATTATTAGAGTTATAATTATAATAAAATACTGATAGGAACACTAAGGTTTGAGATAGTTGTATGACTAAAGAAAAACTGAGGATTTGTGGACAATGGAGAAATTTAGGAGTTCTCGAAGGTAGTGATTGTTTTGTGCTCAATGGGTTGGTGTCATACTCAATGTTTCGGTTTGGTACCAAATGGATGTTTCGTACCAAGTGGACGTATATGAGGCTATGTGACATAGCTATGGACGATTGTACTTCGTTGATAGGATCAAAGTTATAGGAAAATAAGGAAAACTCAGTGGATGTTGAGAAGATTGTTTGACCGCTTGTGCATTAGAATAACCTTAAGTGCAAGTCGCAAAGAGTGCTATTACAGTTCGGTTAAGATAGTCTAAGCCACCATCATTGTTGTTGGCTACTTATTGACAAATTGAGGAGTTCATCATCCTTATTCTCTTATTGATAGTAAACAAAATCATGTTGAATAGAACGGACGAATCTTACCGGCTATGGTAGTGTGTAGAGTTATTAAGCACCCTATGAATAGGGGTAGGCAACACTTTTTTCGAGTAGGTCGGGTGAAACAAGTTGTGACTTGTATGTTGAATTTGAGTATAGACCTAGTGTTGATTGCTACTCGTACTTTAAGATTCGAGGACGAAACTTCTTTTTGGAGGGTAGTAATGTAAGACCCTTAATTTTAAATCCTAAATTATACTATTTTACGGTATTTTGTGTTAAATTTATTGGGCTTTTAGCCTAGTTTTTGGTATTTAGTGAGTAAAATGCCAAAAATATATTTTTGGAAATTGGATTAAAATTTATTGTCGCAAATTAATTTATTTAAATTACGAAGAATTTAATACCAGACAATTTTGTTTAAAATATCACACGAGATAACGCCATATAATCTGTTGGTTCGTCTTATCCTTGCGGAGATTTTTGCGTCGTGTAGGTTTGTGATAGACTGCACCATTTTAGTAAATCGTGTTGACCCACGATAGGTGGCACCTCGGTAACAAGTACTGGTTTGTGATAGGCGGTACGTTTACGATTTATGCTTTTTAGTAAATCATGCTGACCCGTGATAAGTGGATCCTCGGTAAACAGTATTGGTCTGTGATAGGCGGTAGGTTTACGATTTACGCTTTTTAGTAAATCATGCTGACCCATGATAGGTGGCACCTCGGTAAACAGTACTGGTATATGATAGGCGGTACATTTACGATTTACGCTTTTTAGTAAATCGTGATGATCCGTGATAGGTGGCACCTCGGTAATTAGTACTAGTATGGGATAGGCGGTACAATTATGATTTACGCCCCTTTGAGGAGGGTTTTAGTTGGAATTCCGGAATTCATGCATTTTGGCATATATACATTGCATTAGGGTGCTTGGCATGCGAGTCATATTTGAGAATGTTGTGATGATTGTATATGTATGCTCAATTGTTGTCGTGATTGTGCCGTAATTGGTAAGTGTGATTGTTAGGATTTGTGTGTAAGTGTTGATTGATTGCGAAACCCTTTCAAAACTAATTTCTACATTTTTCTGCTGTTGTATTCAAATACAAGAAGGTTGCATTCGAATATAGTTGTACTGACTTTGCTACTAAATTCTGAAACAACATTGTATTCGACTACAAGAATGCTGTATTCAAATACAGATGTTGTGATTTTGCTACTGACTTGTGAATTAGCATTGTATTCGAATACAAGGATGCTATATTCAAAAACGATAGTGCGATTTTGTTAAGAACTTCATTTTCAAATTTGATTATGCATGTTTGTCATATGAAAACCCTTTCAAAGAGTATGCTAAGTTGAAAGGTTATTTTGTGCATTTAAAATTTATTTGCTATGTGATATTCGTTAATTTTAGTTGGTGACCTTTACAATTATTGTTGAAATTTGGGCTTTACCCTCAAATGAGAATCAAGATCATCCGACTGATTAGTACCCTAGAGATGGGAAGGTTGTTACGCATACCTGACCGATTCAGTGTCAGAAGGATCTTGTGGGGTGCGTAGAGATCACCCGGGATGTATTGTTTTTTTTTTTTTTGGTAGCATGATCAGATTAGAGGGTTATATAAGGTTTATTTGTCTTTCTTTTATGGATGTATTTATTTCAATTTGGAAGATAGTACCTATACCTCATATTGTTAACTTGACTTTTATTTTGATGGGTCCTTGTATCACTTTTTGATGCAATGTGGGAAAGTTAAAATTTTTGGGGTAGTGCTTTTGTACAGGTGTTTGCTAAGAATACCCCAGGGTATGATCTATGTTTAATAGGTCTCATAGCCCTGGTGTATTTTGTTGTGTAAATACTTTGTGTTTGTATTTTAAAAACTATTTCCGCTGCTCGTAATATTTGTTGCCTTTTGTCGTTATGCTACGACTTAAATATTTTATTCAAAAGTATTTCTTTCTGAATTTATGAAATTCAATTTTAGATTTTTGTCTTAAAAAAAGGGTTGTTACACTTGATTTATTGAAATCACTATAATGAAGAAAGATGAAGTACGATGGCAGATGATCTAAGCAAATAAAGGACTCTAGATGTTAACCACATGGACGGTTGAATGACAGTAGAGGTGAAAAGTGTTTTGAGATATATTTTAGATGTAGAATATTTCATAGGAAATGTGAAAATTAGGAGGAATTAAGATTTTGTTTAAATTTTTGAAGGAATACTTAATGACCAGGATGACAAGCTTATTCGAAGGAAAGAAAGTTTAATAGTAAGAGGAAAGACAAAAGAAAATCAAGTTAGGCGGAGGATATTTTGGGATATGATGCATTGTGGTGCGTACCAATTGTGGTTGTCAAAGAAGAGAGCAATTTCTGGAAAAAGACATACGAGTGTAAGTTAAGTAATGATTTCGAAATAATGGAGATATATCAAGGTTGGAGATAGAAGTTTAAGGTCTGTATAAATGGAGAAGTGATGGAGTAAATACAATGTGTTTGACATGTCATAATGAAAAGATAATCATCAAGCAACAAATAAAATGACGCTGCAGAATTGAGAAGTATGAGAATGAATGTTGTCAGTAGATGTAGGAAAATTATTTTCAGATGTGTCTAGAATTGCGAAGTACGTAGGAAAATGGCTAGTGAAGTGTAATTTGAGGTGTTAGGCATTAGTCAAACATAGGTCTTAATCAGTGAATGAAATTCAAGTTGGATTTTTGTTGGAGATGTGACTCTTGAAATGAAGCACTAAACCTGAAGAAAGTTTATGTGTTGTAGGTGGTATAGTTTTGGCATGTTGTCGAAAATATTTTAGGAAACTTTGATCGTAAATTGGAAGTTGGGATGTAATCATTAAAGTAATAATTAGACCAACATTTTGATGTGTACACTGTGGTTTGGTGTAGTTGTGTGACTAAAGAAAATCAAGGATTTGTGGACAGTGGAGAAATTAGGGAGTTCTCTGTAGTAATGATTGTTTTCTGCTCAGTATGATGGTGTCATACTTAGTCTTGGTTTGGTATCTAATGGATGTGTTTCGTACCAAGTGGACGTATATGAGGTTATATGACATATTTTGAGAAATTGTACCTCGTCGATAAGATCAAAGTTATAGGAAAATAAAGGAAACTCAGTGGACCTCGAGAAGATTGTTTGACCGCTTGTACATTAAGATAACCTTAAATACAAGTCGCAAAAAGCGCTATTACAATTCGGTTAAGATAGTCTAAGCCACCATCATGGTTGTTGGCTACTTATTGACAAATTGAGGAACTGATCATCCTTAATCTCTTGTTGATAGTAGACAAAATCATATTGATAGGAACGGGCGAGTCTTACCAGCAATGGTAGTGTATAGAGTTATTAAGCATCCTATGCAAAAGGGATAGACGCCACTTTCTTCACGGAGGTAGGACGAAACAAGTTCTATCATGTATGTTGAATTTGAATGCAAAATTAGTATAGTTATTATTCTTACCTTAAGTTTCGAGGGCGAAACTTATTTTTGGAAGGTACTAATGTAAGACCCTTAATTTTTAAATTCATAATTTATGCAATTTCAGTGTAATTTGTGTTGAATTGTTGAGGCATTTAGTCAATTTTATTTTATTTGGTGAATTAAGTACGAAAAATATATTTTATTAGAGTTATTAATATGTTTAATATATATATATATTATAATTAAATCAATTAAACATATATCTAAATACTCTTACACACATTACTTCACTCACATCTCAAATTATTTTGATAAAAATATCTATTCTCGTCGCAACTCAATTGATAGATAGATTTTTTTGTAATATAATTAAATTATTAATCGACACATAATTTTAAATCAAATCTCAAAGCATATAAAAATATTTATCTACATTAAAACATATTAATAACTCTAATAAAATATGTTTTCGGTATTAAATCCACAAAATAAAATAAAATTGGCTAAATGCCTAAAAAATTCAACATAAAATACCTTAAAATTATACAATTTAGAATTTAAAATTAAGGGTCTTACAAGATGCGTTCAACAACGGCGTCAATATAAAATATGTAATAAAAATCTTCAAAATAAAACAACGTCTGACACTTTAAGAGTACTAATTATCACCTACAACTCGTGACTCGTTTGCGTCCATCGCAAACGCCAAACACAAATAACAAGGGGTGAGTTTTGTAATTACATTATAGTATAAGATAAGCAAGAAGAACACACAAGTAATAAAATTGGCATAAGCACGAGATATATTGAAAACCATAATATCAATGGTTAATTCAAATCAATCACAATAAACAAGCACAAGGATGCAATGCTATGAAGGTCTTATACTCTATACTTCTTCATCATTTGGTACCATTGTATTTTGAAGTACTTGGCTATGAGTCTTGGTACTATGTCACTACAGGAGTGGACAAGCCCTCAAGGATCCCCTCAACTCAACACGAGACACATATATGCGACGATCGGTGTAACACCCAGATTATTAATTGTGCGGGTGTATTTTAAAAAAAAAACAGATTAATAAAAATATCATGTCGTAACACAAACGACAAAAGTCATAAATAATTACATCATAATAAACAATCTACCAAAAATAGTTTGTTTCAAATACATAAGTTCCATTGCCACAACAACACGACAATAGGGAAGGGAGAATAAATAAAATTCATAAATAACAACCTAAGTTGATCATTAATCTAATTGAGGGTGACTAAGTACTGAGGATCCACAAGCGGCATCAAGTTTCACTGCTTTCGATTGCAAATCCAAATCATCGCTATGCTACGTCTTCGACATCATTGCAATTCCAGTACGACTTCAAACTCTAATAACCCGGGGCGTAAGCCCGATCCACAATAATGTAAAGGGTCACCAACTGAAATTAACAAATAACACTTACTACAATTCTTATATTTTCAAATGCTCAAGAGAACCTTTCATCTGAGCATACTCCTTGAAAGGATTTTCATATGTCAAAAATGCATAAACAATGTTGAAAAATAAAGTTTTTGACAAACTGCAATGTCGTATTCGAATACAACATTTTCGTAGCCGAATATAAGTTTTGTTAATGGCAAAAACAACATATGTGTATTCGAATACAACATGGAAATTTTACATAAAAACTGAATGTTAGAGATGTGTATTCGACTACACACTGCATGTAGCCGAATACAACTGCTAAATATTGTAGATTTTCAGTTTTAAAATGCTCTGAATCAATTAACACTTACAATACAGAGCCCATCAATAATACTTCAAACATTCATAATATCAATTATGAACACATAATTATATCGAAACTTAATCAACACAAATTCACACCTCAAAGCAATTACGACACAATAACAAACAATAACCGAGTATGTATATACAATCACCATAGTATAACAAACATGACTCGCGTGCCAAACACCTTAATGAAATGAGTATATGCGAATGCGCATGATTCCATAATTTCCAACAAAAACCCTCATCGAGGGGGCGTAAATCATAATTGTACCGCCTATCACAGGCCTTACTACTAATTACCGAGGTGCAGTCTCTCACAGGCTAGCTCGATTTACTAGAGTGTAGCTTGTCCAAATCACACATACACACAGTCGACTATTAAAGCACCGAAATTTGGAGTTAATAAAATACTGTAAACTTTTTCTTTTTAAACTCAGCCCAAGAGTAATTAAAGAGTAACATTTTAAACTCTACCCATTTTAATTTCAATCTAACTTTTTGCTCGAACTCTTTAACTTAGTTAAAATTTGAACATTTTCACAACTTTAACAACTCTAAATTTTTGTTTGTAAAATTTCAACTTCAGTTCAAACTCATTTATTTGAAATAGGTCATTACGTTACTCAAACACATCAAATTTAATCTCCACCAAATTAACTCCTCAATCACACATAAATCAGTTTTGAAACACATAATCGCATCAAAACTTAATCTCCACAAATTCATACATAATCACACATTAAACACATCAATATTAACCATAAATTCATAACATGTAACAAACCGTATTTTCACTTAAAATGTATGTATTTACATCGAAATTAGTTATCACTTAATCACACATTAATTTTACATCAATCACACTTATAGAGTCCCTATATGAAAACTAATAATTTGGAAGCAGCCCTTACCTTTGTTATCGCTTTCTCAGCCGTTTTCGCTACCGCGATCAAATACAGAGGAAACTCTCGCTCATGTCGACACCTCAAAGGTTAGCTCACAAGCACTGTAACACAGAGAGGAGCAACGTTCCCTCCTAACACTTCTCGAATGGAAGCTTAGATCTAGAAGAGAACTGGAGGTTTAAGTTTTATTTGGTTTTGAAATCACCAACATAAGCTTGAAAAAGAGGAAGGAAGAAGAAGAAATGTGAGGCGCTGGAGGAAAATGTTTTCCTTTTATTAGTTTTATGTTTCCTTTCATCCATATATATATATATATATTATAATTAAAACCAACAAAATAAATATCTAAATTTTATAGATATTTTAATAAAAAAAACATGATTATGCATCACTTCTCAAATTATTTTTTCAAAAAAATATCTACTCTCGTCGCAACTCAATTGACAAATAATTTTTTTTAGCAACAAGTGACATTTTTAAAAAAAATCTCTCCGATATTAAATTCTTCGTAACATAATTAAATTATTCTTCGACAAATAATTTTAATTTGATCTCAATATATATATGTGAGAAGGCAAGGAATCAAAGCAGAGAAATAGAATCCCTTTTCACGCCTACTCCATCTTTCTTCTTCTTCTTCTTCTTCGATGCTTCCTTCTTCTTCAAGAAAAAAAAACCAAAGGATGGAAGAAAAGAAAAGAAAAGGCAAAAACATTTCCTCCAGCCACGCCTTCCCCTCCTCTTCGCCTTTCCTCTTCCTTTTTCTTGGTTTTCGAAAGAAAAAAAAACAGTGTGGGTAGTTTTAAAAACCTACAAACACAAACCTTCACTTTTCTTGTAGATCTAAGCTTCGTTTCAAGAAGTGATAGAAAGGAAAGTTGCTCACCTCCATGCTACGGTGCTATTGAAATAACTTTGGAAGTGACACTGCGAGCGGAGATTTTATTAGAATTAATCGCGGTACCGTAATCGCTCATTAAAGCTATCGTTAAGGTAAGGGCTCCTTCCAAATTTTTAGCTTTCATATAGGATGATATATGTATATTTGTGGAGTTGGAATTTGGTAAAATTGATGTATGATTTTGTGGAAAAGGTATTTAATTCATTTACATGTGTTTTGAGGAAATTAAAATTGATGTGTTTGAGATGTGGTTTGTGAAAATTAATTTGGTGATTAATGTTTGAAAATCTTGGAGATTAAATATGGATGATTAAGTTGGATTTGGGGAGAGTTAAATTTAATTTGATTATGTGTTCATAATTGGTATTATGAATATTTTATGTGTTTGAGGTATATTTGTGGAAAATGAATTTAATTCAATTTATGCGTGAATTGGTGGAAAATAAATTTAGTTCAATTATGTGCAAGTTGAATTTGGAGATGTGTTTTATGTGTGGATTTTTGAAAAATGAAATTAAGGTGATTTAACTGTGGTTGAGGAAATTGTTTTGATGTGTTTGAGGGGTGGTTTGTGGAAACTAATTTGGTGTAAAATTATGTTTGAAATTGTGGAAATTAATGAGGGAATTATGGTTGAAATATGTGGAGTTGTAATATGGGTGATTTGCGGATTAAATTTGATGGGAATTGAGAAAATTAAAATTGATGTGTGAATTGTTGAATTAAATTTGAGGTGGTTAATGGGTGAATTTGTGGAGATTAACTTGGATCTGATTATGTGCTCATAATTGATATTATGAATTATTGTGGTGTGATTATTTGTGATGTTGTGGTGATTAAGTTTTGATGTGATTATGTGTTCAAAACTGCTATATGTATATTTAAGGTGCATTGAGATGCGATTAAGTGGTGACCGCGATGGGCCACGATGTATAAGTGGTAGTCGTGATGGGCCACGATGTTTGAGTGGTGACCGTGATGGGCCACGATATTAAGTGGTGACTGCGATGGGCCATGGGATGGTTCCATGAGTGGAGTGGTTCATCTTATCCTTAAGTAGATTTAACTATGGTGTTTATCTGTGAGAGAATACACCCTAGTAAATTGTGTTTGTCCGTTAGAGACAGCACTGGTGTTTGTCCGTCAGAGACTACACCCTAGTAAATTGTGTTTGTTCGTGAGAGACTGCACTGGTGTTTGTCAGTGAGAGACTACACCATAGTAAATTGTATTTGTCCATGAGAGACTGCACTGGTGTTTGTCCGTGAGAGACTACACCTTAGTAAATTGTGTTTGTCCGTGAGAGACTGCAGTGGTGTTTATCCGTGAAAGACTACAACCTAGAAGGTCGTGTTTGTTCGTGAGGAACTTTACGTTTAGGATTTACGCCTCTCGCGGAGGGTTTTGTTTGGAATTGAGGTGTAAGACATGTGTTAGGCTATACTTTAATAAATCATGCGGGTTTGTGATAGATGGAACCTTGGTAATTAGTGTTGATCTATGAGAGCCTGTACAATTATGATTTTTGACTCTCGGGGAGAGTTGGATTTGAATTCGGAATTCATGCATTTTGGCATATATGCATTGCATTAGGGTGCTTGGCACGTGAGTCATGTTTGATATAATGTTATGATTGCGTGTGTATACTCAGTTATTATTGTGATTGTGTTGTAAATGGTTAGTGTGTTTGGTTTGGAGTCATTGTAAGTGTTGATCGATCGCGAAACCATTTTGAAAACTGATTTCTGCATTGTATTCGAATACAAGGAGCATGTAGTCGAATATAGATGTTCAAAATTGGCTACTGACTTCTGAATTCGCACTTGTATTTGGCTACAAGGATGTTGTAGTCGAATACAATTGTGCTATTTTGTTGTTGTCATCTTGTCTCGTAGTCGACCACATCATGTCTCATAGTCGACTACATCTTGTCTCATAGTTGACTACATATGTTCTGTTTTTGCTACTGACTTCTGAATTCACATCAGTATTCAACTACAAGGATGTTGTAGTCGACTACATATGTGCTATTTTTGTTGCTGACTTATGAAATAGCATTGTATTCGAATACAAGGATGTTGTATTGTAATACAACAATGCATTTTTGTTAAAAACTCAATTTTTCAACTTTGATTATACATGTCTAGCATATGAAAACCCTTTCAAGGTGCATGCTAAGTTGAAAGGTTATTTTGTGCATTTGAAACTTAAATGCTATGTGTTATTTGTTAATTTCGGTTGGTGACCCTTTACAATTATTATAGAAATCTAGGTTTTGTCCACAGATGATAACCAGGATCGTCCTTCCAGTTAGTACCTTGGAGATGGGAAGGTAGTTAGACATACCTGACCGGAGCTGTGTTAGGAGGATTTTGTGCAGGGAGTGTGGAGACCACCTGAGTTGTATAGCTTTTTGTAGTATGATCAGAATAGAGGATTGTATAGGGTTTAGTTGTCTTTCTTTTGTGGATGTGTTTATTTCAATTTGAAAGACTGTATGTATACCTCATATTGTTAGCTTGACTTTTATTTTGATGGGGCCTTGTACCACTTTTTGATGCGACGTGGGGAAGTTAAAATTCTTGGGGCAATGCTTTTGTACACGTGTCTTCCGAGAATACGTCAGGGGTATGAGCTATGTCTAGGTCTAATAGCCCTAGTGTATTTTGCTGTTTAAATACTTTGGATTTGTATTTCAAAAACTATTTCCGCTGTTTGTAATTATTTATTGACTTTTGTTGTTATGCTACGACTTAAATATTTTATCCAAGAGTATTTATTCCTTCATTTCTGAAATCTTATTTTAGTTTTATTTTAGTTCCAAAAAAAAAAAAAACGGGCTATAACACCTCTTACTTTGAGAATTTCCGCTCTAGTAGTGATATTGGGTTGAGACTATTTTTACTTTTATTTTACTAAACTTATTTACGTCCATTTCAAGGAGTTTTGGTTGCATGGTATTGTGACTTCGAGTTGTTAAATGTGATTAATTCTCTTTTAAGGGTTAACATGATGTGCTAAGTGACTACGTGATGCTCTTTATCTTGTAAATATTTTTGAAAGTTCACATTTTTATTTATAAGAAATTTCTCTTCTAGATGATAAAATTCAAAATATTATTTTGGTGTTTAGGGAGTTATCACTGGAGTAGAACACCAACAAAGATGAGTGTAACACACCGATTTTTAATAGTGAGAGTCTATTTTTTTTAAACAACTAAACATTTTAGGCTAAAAGATTCATAATCATATTTAATTTAAATCAGAGTAAAATATTTAATTGTAAAATTATTTTCCAAAAATAACGATTATAAATTTTGTTGCATTATATAAAATGGTTTCGACATAAATAACTTACTTACAACCGAACAATTCACATTGGCAAAAAAAAAACTGCAATTATTTCAAATACATAAATTCCATATCAAGAACAACATTGCAATAAGGAAGAGAGAATAAATAAAATCCTTAATTAAAACCCTAACCTGATCTTGAAGTATAACTGAGGATGATTGGATATTGAGGGTCCACGGGATGCATCAAGCCTCACTGCTTCCGATCGCGGATTCCAAAATCATCGCTCTATCTGTCATGTCTTTGACGTCGTTGCAATTCTCGTACGAATCAAAACTCTAATAACATGGGGCGTAATCCCGGTCCACAATAATAGTAGAGGGTCACAATCTAAAACAACATACATACAAAAATACAAAGCACGAAAGCATAACATGACATGTCATGACATGAATTGATAAACAAACATGCATATAATTATGATCATATAACAAACATGACTCGTGTGGTAAAGCACCTTAATGCAATGCTTATATGCTAATGCACATGATTCTAGAATTTCTTTACCCTCCTTGAGTCCTTGAGGGGCGTAAATCGTAAATGTACCGCCTCTCACAGACCAATACTAACTACCAAGGTGCCGCTTATCATAAATTAGCACGATTTACTAGAGTGCAATCTATGATAGACCTACACAACTCCAAAATCATTGTCAGGATAAGCTGGATCAATCAACTTAAGAAACCACCCCATGGTCTATCACGGTCACCACTAACATCGTAGCCCATGACGATCACCACTAACTATGAAATGCAAGAGCATACTCTGATTTTTTTCACATCAATCATTATGTAAATGCAACTATTAAAGACTATTCTTTTAATACTCATTAAACACTAATAAGTTTTGCTTTTTTTCAATAGCATACTCAAAACCTATTTTCATCAATAAAATTCATAACACATATGTCATTAGTTATGAATACGTAACCATGTCAAATACATAACACAATCGTGCACACATTTATTCACCACGAGCACAAAGAACATGTATACAAACACATTTTGCAGTCAAATATATATAATATCGTTAGAGAGTGCCCTTACCTTGACAATACTTTATAACACAAGCAACTTACACTACGCCAACATAACCTATATGACTATTCCAATGACACCTCTCAATTTCCTTGTACCCTAAGCCAGTCAATTAAGTTAATCAATACAAGTTTCTAAACCAACCCCCAAATGAACTCTAAGTTCATACACTATCCAAATCAATTAGGGTTTGACTTTTCTCTTAAGTTCCCTAACTTCAAAAAGACTTTGGTTTTAGTACTTTGACGAAAACGAATTTCAAAACATTTATGCCACACTTTAAAAATCTCGAAATTGTTTTTCAAACTTATTGAAGTTCAATTCAAATATTTGTCTTTAACAATTTAGGATAAAATATTTTCTTAACAAAATCAATCAAAGACAAACAAGACAAACATACTCGCACGAATTAAAATTTCAATTAAATAATCAATCAACTACATAAATTTCAGCATTTTAATATTTAAAAAACTAGTAGAAAGTTTGTATCAAGAAATCTTATAAATAAAATAACTCAAATACTAAGAGTTCCAATGTTCTAAATATTCAAAATCATGATTCTTCCATTTTGACATTTTTCAAACTTTAGTCTTTATTAATTATGGTTTGTCTATAAACTTTCACATAAAAATTACATTTTTACATCAACGCCAAATATTTTCCAAGTTCACCATTTTCTCTTAAGTCTCCAACTAAATTCTTCATAAAATCATAAATCAAAACCCAAAATTATAATCAATTATTGTTTTCTAAAATACCTAAATACTTTTTCAACCTCGAATTTTAACATAAAGTTGACATCTCTACTATAAAATTTAAAACTTTTAACTTCAAAAGTTAACATTGAATCTTTGTTCATAAAGTGAATATTTCTATTTTAAACCTTCTAGATATACAAAATTTGAACCCTTATAAATATTTTTTATATGAAATATTCTCAAAGTCCAGAAGTTTGAAACTTTGTTTCTCAAAGTTAAATATTTTCATAAAAATTGAGTATTTAATATCAATGAGTAAAACATTTTAGTTCAATCTATAAAAGTGGAAACATTGTTTTCACAAAAACCCAAAGAATAATACCTTACCACCTTAATAACAAAGTAAACTTAAAACTATTCTTTAAACAAAATTTCAAACTCTCTTTCTATATATATATATCACTCGGCTAAAATCCATTTTACTCATCAAAGTCTCTCAAAAAATTTTCCAAATTCAAATATAGTTTAAAACACCTTAAATAATCAAGGACAACAACTCATATGGTTTCAAACTTTAAATGACTCAAAATTTTAATTTATACCACTTTTAAAATTATAAGAGATATTTTCCTAACTTCTGTAAAGTTTATAAAATTTCTACCACTCAAATACCTTTAAATTGAAACAAACCACAACAATTTCCACTTTATTTCAAAACTTATTCCAAAAGTTTTGCCATGACCTTTTTGTTCCTATCTATTTTCCTTTAACATAAAGTATTCAGAGTTCTCCCCACCGCTAACTCGGTGTCAACAATCTCGATTTATTTTCGAAACTCAATGAGCTAACTATATAAATATAGGAAATTATAAAAGTTGCTTCAAGGTTACATTATTCAAGAAAACTAATCAATTTTTTTTTTATCAATTACTCACTTACTTTAAAATCCTCATTTCACAATTTTGAGTTTATTTTTTAAAATTACATCACTTTGGTCTCCAAACACCTAACATCTAGTTTCTATTTTAATTATAAAAAAAATATAACCAAACACACATGCAAAAGTCTTAACTTTACTAACTTAAACTCTCTAATAAAATTTCTATTATCAATTCAAACTCATTTATTTGAAAACGACTCATTATATAACTCTATCACATACAAAAAATCAAATTTTCACATTAAGACATACCACATTTGGTCTTACTAAAAATTTGGGGGTTTGATTTCAGTTTTTGTTATTCAAGTTATTAACTCCTCTAATTTCAATATTAACTAAGTACCAAGGAAAAAACACACTTTTCATTTTACTCCCTATTTAGGGTTTTTTATTTTTGAAAGAAAAATATTTGAAAATGTTTTCTTTAACTTCCTAAACATTAATAACAATCATAGTAGTGATAAACAAGCAAGATTAAAGCTCAAAACATACATAAATAAAAGGAACTAATATACTCAACAACACATTTTAATTAAAAAACTAAACTAAATATACTTAATTAAGAATTTATTTTTTATGGATCTTACAATGAGGTAGTTAAACCAAGATAAACTCGGGTTTCAATTTTTCTTACCTTGTCTCTTTAATTTGTTTGATGCAATTTGTTAAATTTGATTGAGAACTTTTTGGTTCTCGGACAATTTTTTGGATGTTAATTCTTGTACTTTAGATAAAGAATTTTGATTGATTAATGTTCAGAAAATTGTAAATTTGTTAGTGATGGAATAAATTAAAACTCTGTTGTACATTTTAAGAGCATCTCCAACGGTGAACTTAACATAGGGTTCATTAGATAGGGTCCACTGTGACACATCATTTTGGAGCAACTCGTTCATTTTTACTCCAACGGTGAACTCAACGTGGGTTCATTAATATGACTCACTAACTATTATAAATTTATTATTATTAATAAATTAATAAATAAATAGGTAACAGTTATAATTTTATTATTATTAAATTGTGAACGTACCGTTCCTTCCTGAGAGCACCGTCATGACCCCTTGACACAACTCCAACCGTGAACTCGCCAAGAATTGAAAGTTACTTAAGAACATATCCAACGGTAGCCAAAATGAGATCGTCTACCAAGTGTAATTACGTTACCTTCAATTTTTGGTGAGTTCACTGTTGGAGATGTGCCAAGCTGTCATCACCGTTCTCTCACGAAATAACGGTACTTTGATACGGTTACCTTTTTTTTGTATTAATTTATGAATAATAATAAATAAATAATTTGTTAGTGGTAGACCCTATTTAATGAATAAGTGAGTTCATCGTTGGAGTAAAAAATAAATGAGTTCACCCACTTAATGAACCCATCTTGAATTCACCGTTGGAGATGCTTTGGAAACTATTCACCCCTTCTCCTCTAATTATGGGTAGCCACATAGTCTAACATTTCGTAAATGAAATTTGAATTATAAAAAGTGAATCAAAACCATATTTTAACATGCATATCTAAGTTGTTAAACTTTGAAATACATTAAAATAATTCGTAAGTAATTTTTAACTTTATTAATTGACTCGTATGTTAGTAAATTAATTTATAGAGGTTTAAAAGACATTCCAAGAGTTTTAAATCCTATTAATCGACTCAAAGGTTTTGTGAAATCGACATTGTAAGACCCATAATTTTTAAGCATATTTTATGTATTTTAGTGTATTTTGGTATTGAACTCGGAGGCTTTTTAGCACAAGTTATTAATATTTTGTGAGTTTAAAGGACCAAATAATCATATTGATGCTCGATTAAAATTAATCGTCGATCAATAAATTAAATTAATTGCGGTGGATCTTTTACAAAGAATTTAATTCTAGAGAGTTTCGTTAAAAATATCTTGGGCTGCTAAGAATTGCATCCGTCAATTGAGTTGCGACGAGAGTAGTTATTTTTAACAAAAAGTGGTTTGGGAAGTGATGGGCGAAATGGTAATGTTAATAAATATCTAGATATTTTGAGATATTTGTTAATTATAATTAATATATATATATATATATAGATATTTGTTTTGAGGAAAAAAGAAAGGAAAGAGGATAGAAAGAAAAGGATATAAAGAAATAGAAAGGAAGGAAAAAGTAAGAAAGGAAAACTGAAGGGAAACAGAAAACATTTTCCATCTCCTTCCTCTCACTGCCTCGCGAAGCTTTCTTTTCCTCCCTTCCTCCATTTTTTGTTTTCTTGCTTCCTTTGAATTCGAAAATTGAAACCCAAGGCTAGTGGGTGAGAAAGATCAAATTCCTAACTCCTTCCTCCTTCTCGAATTCGGAAACGGAGTTTGGGATTTCAAAATCTTCAAACACAAACCTCCCTGTTTCATCTAGATCTAAGCTTCGTTTCATGAAGAGATAGAAGGGAAAGTTGCTCACTACCACGCTACGGTGCTAGAGAACCAACTTTGGAAGCAACGTTGTGAGCGGAGATTTTTCCGGATTTACTCGCGGTACCGTAATCGCACGTTAAAGCTAACGTGAAGGTAAGGGCTCCTTCCAAACTTTTAGATTGCATTTAGGGCCTTACCTGTGGTTGTGTGGAAAAGAATTTTATTAGGGTTGGAGTTGATTTGGAGAAAATGAATTTAATGCTTTTATGGGTGAAATTCTAACGTGGGGTTTTGGTGATATTGATGAATGTTTCGTGGAAAATGAATTTAACCCATTTATGTATGATTTTGAGTAAATGAAATTTGTTGTGTTTGAGTGGTATGTTGTGATGATTTGTGTTCATCGTATTTGTCGTGTTCATGATTAATGCTTGTGAGATTTGATATGTTTATGATTGGATTTTGTGGAGAAATGAATTGATGTGTTTTGTTGTGGATTGATAATATGTTTGAATTTGTTCTGTGTGGAATTTGAAAACCATTAGAGTTAAACGAGTATTAAGAATGAGGAATCTCTTAATGTCTCGTTTACTTAATGTGTGTTTGTGAAAATTGGTTAAGTTAAACGAGTATTGAGAATGGGGAATCTCTTAATGTCTTGCTTACTTAATGTTTGTTGTGAAAATCGTTTAAGTTAAATGAATATTAAAAACGGGGAATCTTTTAATATTGCATTTACTTAACGATTGTAGTGGATAGAGTCAAGGTGATGCCATGTGATTTGTGGGTTCATCTTGTCCGTGTTGGGATTGTCGAGTCAAGGTGATGCCATGTGATTTGTTGGTTCATCTTGTCCATGTTGGGTGTGACACCCTAAATCCCAAAATAACATTTGTAATAATATATACTAAATTATATAAAAAAAACTTGCAGCGGATAAATAAATTTGTTAAAGAGAATAAAAATTTAATATCTAATTTAGGATATCACGTTTCTCAAAAATAAAAATAAAAACACTTTAAACTTATTTTGTCAATTAAAATAGTGCAATCTCGATAAGATTGATTTAAGTATAATTACTTTATTTAATTCTAAAAACTTACTAGTACTTCTAAGGTTTTCATACAAAAGTTCAGTTCAAATTAAATAAATAAAATACAAGTCAAAATCCTTATTCCCGGTATCACCTATCAGAGCGGGGTTCCTCCCAAACTTGAACTTCAAGACTCATTAACCTGTAATAACTGCGATTTCGCAAACGCAGGGCCTAGCCAGTCAAACACAAACAACGAAGGAGGTGAGTTTTGAAATCATGTTAATAGTATAATATGAGTAAGAAGAACACGCAAACAATTATAATAGAACCGTATCATAATCACTTTACGATGTATCAAAATATTTAATTAAATAGTATCATACTATAACATCAAAGTCACTCAAGTAAAATAATCATCAAATTATAATATGCATCAAATCATCTAATTAATATTACCTTTAAAACACATCAATCACAACAAAACAATCACAAGGAAATGCAATGCTATGCATGAGCTTAGACTCTACTTCACAATGTGGTACCATTCTAACTCTGAAGTACTTGATTAGGAGGCCATGATACTATGCCACCATCCCGGTGGACGGACAATTCAAATTGGCCCTGTCCTCATAGATCCCCTCAACTCAACCCAAGACACATATACGTGACAGTCGAGGTAAACGTGTGTTGCATGGTAGCTCCCGACATTTGGAGTGCTACCTCCAAGTCACCTAGGAATTCCCCACCAGAATACCTCCAAGGTCTAACAATCTTGCCTTAAGGCTCGACAGCAGACCGCCACGATCAGGCTCATTCAGTTGTACTTCCCCATAATCACTAGGCTTGTCAGGCCCTACCTATATGATGACAAAATAATCTCCACTTCACAAATTCACAATATTTATTTTCTCCCCTCGTTGGTTTATGATACTCCATTAAAACCGTCATCTCAAACACAAATTGAAATCATAATTATTTCACCAATTATGGGGTTACTTCAATATTCTCATCACAAATTCACAACATCACTATCATTAATCATATCTCATCACATAAACTCATCACAAATTTATAGCATCACTATCATCAATCAAACATCATCACATAAACTTCTCACAAATTTATAACATCACAATAATTAATCATACATCATCATCATCACATAAAACTACCACAACACATCCATCTTTTATTATCACATCACATAAACTCATCTAATCACACACACACACACACACACACACACACATATATATATATACATAAATTTAAGTCGACACCCAATATCACAATAATATCAATTTCACACATTCAATGAAATTAAATCAATCAACACCCTACAAATGTTTCTATTCTATATTTTAATCTCACAATTTCAATATTTGTAAATTAATTAATTTATCCCTCAAAGGGCTTCTGCCATACGTAGCGAACCCCGGATGAATCGTTGGGAAATACGGTTTTCCCGTTCATCTCACAATATATTATACTCATGAATTCAAACGCTCTCTCACCCCTTACCTTATTTTGAAGCCTTCACACACGAATTCGATTCCACGAGCAAACAACCTTTGTTCATTGACTCTTTGTCCTTCAATCGATCTAACTCGATAGTTTATGGGTAAACGTTAAAAATAAATTATGAGAAAATAGTCTAAAAACTGATTTTGAAATTCGGTCAAAGAAAATTACCATAAATCAGAAAACCAATCAGTGGATAATATAGCCACTTTTTACACGGTCGTTTTGGCGTTGGTTTCACTAAAATCGGACTTACAGTGAAGGAGAACGGTGCAAAATAAGGATTTCTGTAAACGGAGAAATCGGGTATTTTAGGGAGAAATTCGGGTTGTTAAAAATATGAAAAATTGTGTTTAATTGAATAGATAAATGAGTAAAACAACATACTGAAATTTGGACGAAAACAGATGAACTTTTCTGGGACGGCTCACTAGTGTCAAACGATAGGCTGTTGTTGTGTTTACTCTTTGGTTCTAATGCTGCCTGTCCAACTCCCTTCCCTTTTCTTTGTTTTATTTTATTTTAGTAAAAATCAGGGTTCACAAGGTCTCTTTATTTATATTTTTGTTTTACTATTATTATTTTTATTTTGTGGAAATAAAATTAATATTTGTTTAATTTTCTTTTTAGTATTTCACCAAGCACCATTTAGTTTTCCAAACGTTACTAATATTTATAAATTAGAGTAACTAAAATAATCAATAAATAAAAAAACATATTACTAATGACTGAAACTTTCACATTCAAAATAATCTCTACAATTATACTTATTTCTCAAAATACTCACATTATAATAATACCAGCATAGTAGGAAATAGTCAAAATTATAAAATAAATAAATATAACATCAATATTTTATATTAATTACTAAATTATAATAAATATATATAAAATCACAATGTCATAACAAGTATATAAAAATAAACAAATCAGACATAATATCAATTCTATCTCAAGATAAATATTTATAAAGAAAATAACTAAAAATAGAAAATAGTTATAAATAATGGAAATATATCTATGTGCATACTTAATATCAGTCAAACGCACACAAAAAAATATTATATTAGTTTGGTACGCGTATATACTCGTAAAATCACATAAAATCTTTTTCTTTAAAATATTACACTAAAATACTATTATTATTATTATTATTAATTGAAATATATATCAAATAATAAAATATAATATTATTTATGTCGCACATTTTGATCTAATATTTTTAAAACTAGCACATCATAGAAAACACTCATATAACGAAAATTATCCCAAAATTTATCAATATGTATTAAAAAAAATTTTACATCGAATTAATTATTTAAAATCCTATTTAATTAATAAAATAGTTTATTATAAAATTTGGGGTGTTACATTGGGATTGTCGAGTCAAGGTGATGCCATGTGATTTGTTGGTTCATCTTGTCCGTGTTGGGATTGTCGAGTCAAGATGATGCCATGTGATTTGTTGGTTCATCTTGTCTGTGTTGGGATTGTCGCGTCAAGGTGATGCCATGTGATTTGTTGGTTCATCTTGTTTGTGTGGGTATTGCGTTGTAACCGTTAAGCGGTATGTTTTGAAATTGTGTGTAAGTGTGTTGATTCAAGTTTATTATTGAGTATTTGAACTTGAGATGTCATTGTGATTGTGTTGATTTTACTAAGAGTTATGTTTTGGAATTGTGTGATAGCATGTTTGATTGCAAAACTATTTCGAAAACCAATTGTCGTGGTGTTTGTGTGGAAATTGCTAAGTGTTAAGATTGGGAGTTGTGTTGAATGTGATTGAGTTAGTTTATGTAATTTTGGAAGAATTTACAGGGGAATCGATTTACCCAATCGATTTGGCAATGTGTTTTTTTTCAAAAGCATTTAAGAAATCGATTTAGCAAATCGATTGGATTCATTACAGGGGCTCTGTCGTTCAGGAAATCGATTTGCCCAATCGATTGGATTCATTATAGGGGCTCTGTCTTTCAGGAAATCGATTTGCCCAATCGATTGGATTCAATACAGGGGCTCAGTCTTTCACGAAATCGATTTGCCCAATCGATTGGCCCAGTATAAATTCTCATTTTGAGTTAGATAATCGATTGCTCAATGGTTTTATCAATGTTTTGGCTAGATATGCATTACTTGATGGATTGAGAACTTTATTTTGATTCCATTTTCATTTGGTAAGCATTATATGAACTTTTAGCATATGGAAAATCCTTTAAGATGCATGCTAAGTTGAAAAGGTTATTTGTGCATTTAAGAATTTAAATGTTATATGTTAACTGTTAATTTCGGTTGGTGACCCTTTACAACTATTGTGGAAATTTGGGCTTTGCCCTCAGATGAGAGCCAGGACAATCCTACCGGTTCGTACCCTGTAGATGGGAATGCTCGACTGGAGCTATGTTAGGAGGATCCAATGGGGCGTGTGGTGATTACTCAGGGTGTATAGCTTTTTGGTAGAATGATTAGATTAGGTTGACATAGAAGGAACATATGTCTTTATTTTTGAATTGCGTTTTATTTTAAATTGGAAGATTGTAACTTTACTAATATTGTCAGTATGACATCTTATTTTGACGAGTTCCATGTAACACTTGTTGCTGTATAAATCTTTTGGATTCATATTTTGAGAAACTTTTCCGCTGCTTATAAATTGAAATGACTTAAATATTTATCCAAATATATTTCCTCATTTATTTCTCTGTTTTATTTTAAATTCTTTTAAAAAAAAAATATACACCCTCGCTTTGAAAATCGGGGTGTTACAGACATACCACAAAATACTCGTATAAATTGACTCAAAAGCTTCATGAGTTGACTACAACATATGCAAAGTTAAATTTTTTTACACTGAGTATATATTTCTGTTTGTTTCTGTATAATTTAAATGTTTTTAAGAATAAAGGAAATAAATTCTGCATCATTTATTTATTACACCCTTCGTCCCAAAATAATAATACATTTGGCCATTTTATAAATAGTAATAAAAGAGGATAAATGAAAAAGAAATAATATGAATTTTACAAAATTATCCTTATCAATTATGGTGTATTCTAATTATGATGAATACAAAATAAAAAGAATAATAAATTAATAATATTAAATAAAAAATATGATTAAAAAAATTGTTTTTAAGACAAATATTTTATTTTTCAAACGTCATTCTTATGGAGTCCTATTTTACAAGTGATACATATGTGGCAAGCAAGTCACCATCTATACCAAAACGGCAGCGTTTGAAACCCAATATAAAATCAAAATGAGTTTGACATGGAGAGTGCAAACCGTAACCAAAACTTAAGAGTTCCAAATTCCACGTCCTCAGATTTCATAACCACTTTCTCATCATTCATCAAACCTCATTCTTCTTCCCTCGTTCCAACGGTTTTCTCTCTCCATTTTCCATTTCTCAAATCTACATTCAGAACTTCATTCCATCCATTGCAAAAGAAACAATGTCGCTATCGGATTCTGAAACTTCCTATGGCGGTGGTGCATCGGAGTATAAGCCTTTTCGGCATATCAGCCGCGATAGTGAGATCCCTTTCGCATCTCTTTTCTCTCTCTATTTTTCCTTCATTTTCATTTTGTTTCTAGAGAAAAGTGGGGAAAATGTACATGCAATGTTTTTGTGGCTCTGAATGTTCAAACTATATATTTTGCCATTCTGAGCTGCAAAACATAGCTCAATATCGACATCTATGTAGCACAGTTCTAAGTTACGGTAGCGATGTTGCAAATCTTGATATTGCTACAAAATGCAGACAATTAGAACTATTCTATATAATGTAATTGGGGAGACCAGAGACTTTTAAAAAATTTATATAACGACTGTATATCACAATTCACAATTTATAACTATGCTTTGTAATACTGACATTTTATATGGAATGTGTGTTTAGGTGTCTGACACATTGTCCGACACTAACACTACACCAGGACACAGTTACAATCCATCACTTTTATTTTCTTAAATTATTATTGATGTATATGTGTTAGTGTTTGTGTGAGTAACATATTTTGTTGTTATGGTTAGTGCTACACAGTTCAAAACTCCTCCATAATGGGAACACCGTAGACCATCTGCATTTCATTTGGTTATGAAGTTAAATTTCTGAATCTATCAATTGAAACTAATATGAACTCTTCAAGTTTGTGTTGTTCACGTGTTTTTCTTCTTTTTCTCTAATGAAAGAAAAGGTAGGAAAAGAAATGTGATTTTATAGCCTACACTTTTTTGTGCTCTCATAGTTCAGAATATAAGATAAAATCCAACTTTTTAAAGAAAAACTTAGAGATGAGTAGTTTTTATTTTATTAAAGTGATATTAATGGTCATTTTACAATTGTCATCGATGAGATTTGAACTTTGTCCTTTGAGTTTATAAGGTCAAACTTTTATTACTAACTAACCTTATACTTTGTGGACATAAGACAAAATCCAATTAAGGAGGCATTTTTAGTAAAAAAAAATGTTTCTACGATATTGTATTAATACCTAAGTATAAATATTGCTTTTACAATAGAATAGTGCATGAAAGGAATGGCTGAACATAAGTAATGTATAATCTATTATGGTAAACTTATAAAAATAAGTTGAAAAAACTTATAGAGTATAGACATATTTTAACATTTAATTTTTTTCATAAGCACTTCTAAATGCACCATAATATCTTATTAAGTATTATGCATGTGTAGCCTTCACTTTTTTTACTTGGTTCCTAATTATTTTCATGGTTATATGTTCATAGGATTATTATACGAAATGCTTAGATCAGCAAAGTCAGGGGATTCAAAAGCATGGAAGGTGGGAATTTAATATGGATGTCTAGCACTTCTCCTGTGTGGTTCATCTTTAGATAATTCAACTTAACAGCCGATGTTGGTCATTTTTTCTGATTTTCACAGGTGCTAATTATGGATAAAGTTACTGTGAAAGTTATGTCACATTCATGTAAAATGGCAGATATTACAGACCAAGAAGTTTCATGTAAGACCTCTTAAATGATATGGCTTTTTTGAGTTTACTTCTTTTTCTGCATTTCTTTTTTGAGAACCCATTTTATCCGACTAATGGAACAGGAGAAAAATTTAACTTGCTTCATAAGAAACATTTCTCATTTTCAATAAATGTACAAACACTTTAGAAGTGAGTGTTGGTGCTAAAACTCTGTACTTCCTATGTGTGATTGTGTGTGATTCTAAGTGAGTGGAGAAAAACAATAAATCATTCACGACAACATTTATCATTCATTTAAGTCATATTATCATGTTGCACATGATGTTAGTTAATCTTATACTTGAATATTGAACACTGGTAAGATGCTTTCTGTTGTTTGTTGTCTTTTTTTATGTTTTTCTCTGATATTCAACTAACAATTTTCTGCATTACAACTTCTGTGGTTAATTTGTTAAAATATTGATGTAATATAACTTGTTGGTATCTCAATGCAGTGGTGGAAGACCTTTTCCGAAGAAGGCAACCATTACCATCATTGGATGCTGTTTATTTCATCCAACCATCGAAAGAAAAGTAATTTTGTTTCTCAATTAGAATTATACATTTTTTATTCCAGCAACTAATACAGAAAATCATCTAAAAATAAAAAATAAAATTGTTTTATCGTTCAAGGAAAAGTCTTCCTTAATAATACAACATTAGTTACAATTTCATAGATTTATAACACCACTGTTGTCTTACACTTGCTTCCATGTACTCATAGCTAGCCTGACTGCTTCTTTCCCATCACTACTTCAATATTCATATAAGAGAAGGGTTTCAAACTCTATCAAAATAGGAAATTCCATCGTTATGTTTAATTATTTGTTTTGAGAAAGATTTATGCAAGAATCTTGTTGGAAATTTGCATTATATTATCAATGTTGTGATAGGTTGATATAATTTTCTATAATTTTATGACAAATGTCTTTGTAAATAATAATGATTAGAGAGAGGGTATGTTAAATAAATAATTAAAAGAATAAATATGATTCCTGATGTATCATTCTTCTTATTAGCTTTTAGAGACAGACAAAGATTAATGGTCAATCCTCACGAAAGGATTGTCAAGTTGTGAGGATTTTGTTATTCAAATATTTTCTTGTATTTATTTTAGGCAAATGTTAGTGAGTTATTTTTTTTTTTCTTCAGGATTAGAACCTTGAGTCTCCTAGTTAGTACTTCTTTGGTGCCCCACAGTCCCTTAACTCACCAATAGAGCAACCTATTTTGGACAAATCGTTTCTTGTATTTAACATAGAAAACTTCCTTAAGTATTGTTGTTTGCTCCACAGTTTGCGAATTAGTAAGATGTGACACACACTGCATGTTTATTTGGAGTGCATAGGATGTTAGTAGAGATACAAAGAATTACAACAGAAGGACAACCTTTGCCACGAGACTTGTACAAACTAACATATTTGTTGGTGCATGAATTTTTTTGTCCTTCATAAATACCATGTTGATGTACATTGTCCCGATTTCAGGTATTACAACACGCGTCTCTATGTTCCCTGTCTTGAATAATACATTTGTCCCTTCCTTTACAATCATTAAATTAGACCAGAATCCATATACTCAACTATCCAAACTTGAATCTAAGTGATATTCAGTTAGCAATGGAAATGTTGATCCACTGTAGTATGGTAAAATCGAGTAAAACAGAATGGAAGGGAGGATTCAAACAAACTCATATGTCTAATCCAAACACAACACAAAAATAGACTGAAAATATAATAATTGTGAAAATGGGTCTTTTTAGCCATTTAGAAATAAATGTGATATTGTAATCTGCAATAGTTTAAGATAGTTGAAACTTGTGAAGCACTGGCAACTACATACAGACTATTTTTTCCAATAAATGTATTTCTATTAAACTTTAAATTAACAAAAATGAATATTTATTTATTACATTCAAAACAAAGACAATTCTAGATCCGTCCTTTTCCATCTTAGATCTATTGGTTTTACAAGAGCACAAGTATTTTTATTTTTGTTCATTTTATATTTTAAATCTGGGTCAAATTATATTACTGATCCTCCTTATCACTGATTTTTATTTTATTTTAATCCAATCATTTGTCTCACACTAGCAACTACATATAAATAATTTCTTTCAATGAACACATTCAATCAAACTTTAAAATATGAAAATTACACCATATTTGTCCATAACATTCATCAATATCACATTTAAAACAAATCAAATTGTAGATATTTGTCTTTGTCCATCTTATATTTCAGATTCTATTTAGGGGGTTAAATTATATGTCTGATCCTCTTTATATCGAATTTTATTTTCATTTTAACTCAGTCATCTGTGTCATCTTCCATGCATTGTTTACAACTGATTTTTTCTGATATTTTTTTTCCCGCTTGTATACTGTATCCATATTAAACATCTCTTTTGCTAGCATGCAGTGTGGTCATGTTCTTGTCTGATATGTCTGGAAGGGAGCCCCTGTACAAGAAGTATGCATTGACTTTTGGTTTCATAAATACAGTAACGTATCATCTTTTATACACTTGGGACCAAACTGATTGTTTCATTTCTGTTCTCTTTTTTTTCTTCTTTTGGGGGTGGTCCTTTGTTCCTATGATACTTTTCAGAGCCTTTATATTTTTCAGTTCACCGATCCCAAAGGAACTTGTAAACCACATCAAGTGTGATACAAGTGTCTTACCTCGCATAGGTGCATTGAGAGAGGTCAGAATTTGTTTTAACCTTCTATCTAATAATTATGAGCAGGTAATCATCGTCAAGTTGTTTTTGACTGATTACTTTTGGTTTTATTTTGCAGATGAATTTAGAATACTTTCCAATAGATAGCCAGGTATATAATGATAAATATATTTCATGTTTCTAGCAATGTATTTCACTCATAAGATATTGGATTTGCATCATTTATTAATAGTTTAGTCTATTAATCTGTCAACTCTCAATCTAGATAGAGTATCATAAATCCTTCTATAAGTATTCATGCTATTGTCTAAGATGTAAGAATAAACTATCTGCATGAGTTTACTGATTAATGAGAGAAAATTCTATAGGCATGATTTTGCCGTATGATCCCAAGGCTTCATTGCTTTTTCACTTTTGAAATCTCGATATTGCAATGTTCTCATGGAATTTGAGATTGCAGTTTGCAATGAGACCATAAAATAAAGTCTTATGAAAATATGACAAATAAAGTAATAGAATACGTTATATCTGCTCTTTAGGGATATTGATGGACTCTTATTAGCTTCTTTAGTTCTTATTTTATCATGTGTGGACAATCAATTGTTGCCTTTTCTTATGTTATGATTATCTTTCCTTAGTTTTGCACCGCACTGATGAATGTTAAGAGTTGGAGGTTTCTTTTGGAGAATAATTTGATAAGTTGAAGAAGTGAGAAAGTATCAGTTCCTTTACGATCATAGTCAATCATCCAATTTAGTTTCTAGCTGGTAAAACTTTATGATAAGGGGTGTGATCTTTCATATATATGCTAGTATGGTGTAAAAACTTTGAAAATTCAGTGGTTACACTTGTTTTTGTATTTATTTTAAGAAAGAGTCCCTTTGACCTTTTTACACAATGCTTGAATGAGGAAAAACATTGATTTTTCGTATGAACTCTATATTGTATAGGGATTTGTCACTGATCAAGAAACAGCATTGCAAGAACTTTATGGAAATAATGACAATGCTCGAAGATTTAATACCTGCTTGAATAATATGGCAATTCGGATAGCTACAGTTTTTGCTTCATTAAAGGTATTACTCTAATTTAATGAGAGAATAAGATGGTTGAAGTTACACCACCTCCGGATTCAAATATCAGTACACTAATTAAGAATGTTAGTAATCATATTTAAAAAAAAAATGTATGTTCCAACTACCATTTCTCTTCATTTAATTTTTATGAGAACTTATTTCATGAAAACATTATTTGAAAGGTATAGTTGGAATGATAACATCAAATATGGAGAAGTTATTTTTAAATTTGCTTATATTTGAGTTTCACCAAACATAACTTGTTTTTTGCTTATATCGAAGGTTATTTTTGGGATGATAACATCAAATATGGAGTAGTTTTTATTGTTTACATTGTATCCTATATTATTTTTCTCCATTTTCCTTTTGCATCTTTTTATATGATATACTTTTTTTCTTCTTCTAATCTTCATGTACTTATGAGTGCGCATATATTGTAATGACTTTTTTCTTCCCACTATTTTAGTTCAAGCATCTCTACTGCATATTTTTGGAATTCTGATATAAAATTCATACTTGGTTCTCCCTTAATTTACTTTGTTGTCTCGTATGGTATATCTTAATTAAAACTTGATCTTCATTTAAATTTGAAACAAATAATGACGCCAAATTGTTTAACTTCTTAATGAATTCAAACTTAACTACTATTTAGTAGATTTTTTGAAAGAACTACTGTTTTACTGCTTAGAACTATGTGCTTCCTTTTTCTTTTGGTTAGTTATCTCATAGAAAATATTCTCTAGGTGGGATATGTCAAAATTTTCAATTCAATTTATTTACAAAATGATGTGTATTGTCTTATGTTGAATACGAAGAGTATTGAGAGATATATTGAATAACCTGTTTGTTTCAACTACACAACGGAATTTCTTTATATAGATAAAGAGTATTAAACAACCTTAATTTACAGTAATACTAACGGGCCGGAATACTTACAGTCCATCTAATCTAATTATTTACATTCTAATATAATATTTTAACACTCCCCCTCAAGCTGGAGCATATAAATCAAATGCACCCAGCTTGTTACATACATAACTAATTCTAAGACCTCGCAATGATTTTATAAAAACATCTGCTAACTGAACATTGGAATTGACAAAGCTAGTGATGATGTCACCCGATTCAATCTTTTCTCTAACAAAATGATAGTCAATTTCAATATGCTTGGTCCTCTCATGAAAAACAGGATTTGAGGCAATGTACAATGCAGCTTGATTATCACATATTAGTGTCATTGTGTTGGCCTCTTCAAATTGAAGTTCTTTTATTAACTATTTCAACCAGATGAGTTCATATGTTACTAGTGCCATGACCCTGTATTCTGCCTCAGCGTTGGATCTTGCAACAACATTTTATTTCTTACTTTTCCAAGATATTAAATTTCCTCCGACAAGTACACAATACCCGGAAGTTGATCGTCTATCTATGGGTGAGCTTGCTCAATCGGCATCTGAGTAGCCAACTATTTGAGTATGTCCTTTATCTTCATAAATGAGACCTTTTTCAGGTGCACTTTTGATGTATTTAAGAATCCGAATTACAGCATCCATATGTTCTTAGCAAGGAGAATTGAAGAACTGACTTACTACATTGACATTTGGATCCAGGTCAGGACGAGTGACTGTGAGATAGTTTAATTTTGCAACTAATCTCCTATATCTTCCGGTATCTGATAGAGGCCCCCCCTGATTGGGTAGGAGTTTGACATTTGGATCCATAGGAGTATCAACTCACTTGACATTCAATAGACTTGTTTCTTCAAAAATATTCATAGTATATTTTCTTTGTGAAATTACAAGGCCATCATTGAATTGGGCTACTTCAATACCCAAAAAATAACGAAGTTTACCAAGATCTGTAGTCTGAAATTTATTTGAAAGATGTTGTTTTAACTGGATTATTCCTTGCTGATCACTACCAGTTATAACAATGTCATCCATGTAAAAAATAAGATAGATGCACCATTGGACTGAGTGATGATAAAATACAGAGTGATCGGCTTCACTACGGATCATACCAAACTCCATAGATCACGAGAAACAGACTCCAAAATTTGATCACGAGTTGCAGAGTACTCTTAGGGTAGACCATAGAGTGCAAGGAGGATGAAGAATGTGTTGCGTTGATCTAACTTCTTCTTCTGTTCAATTGTATTACTTGCAGCAGGAGGAAGAAGCTCCTTAAAATCATGAAGTGCGCTATGAACGGTGCCAAGATATGACGAAATAGAGCCATCGAGTGTCTTCAGAGTAATGATATTCAACAAGCGATGACAAACTCCATAGAGACGTTGTGTGTCATTAGTATAGAGTGTCTTAGTTTGACTCAAAACCGATTCACATGTGAGATGCGGACGGAAAATCTGTTAAACAACTAGATGAACTGTAGACTTAATGACACTACACAACTAAGCATCAAACTGTTTCCATTTGGATGTTTCAGTCACACTCACCTTTTCAGGGTTTTGAGTGAGATGGTCCTTGTATCCTTGACCACATAGCCATAGTTTGATGTCGGCGGCCCAACAATCATAATTTGATCCATTCAATTTGTCAACAGAGAGAGGAGAAGTGATGTAGTTGGTGAAGATGCTCTTTGTTTCAGAGTGAGACGTCATGGTCAGTAAAGAGTGTCATAAAACGAGTCGGAACCGGGAAAACAGGGGTTGTTTGAACTGGAACTCATATATCCGTAACTCGAAACTGAAAACTGAGGGAAAATATGGAAGCAAGACGCCGAGGCGAGTGCTATGGAAGAAGCGGCACCGTGAACGACTACCGGACGTGATTGAAGGGTTTGGCCGATCTGGGGTGTACGACGCTACTGGAGTTGTCGTTTGTCGAAAAAAATCGTCAGAAACAGTGACGGTAGTGACGACAGCAATGGTAGAGCATGAACAGATGGACAAAAAGTGAAGAATTAGCGTATCAAATGCAGAGAGGGGAAAACCGGAATTGAGAACACGGTTTGCCGAAAAAAATATTCACCGGAGAGAGTGGGTCCACTGGGTAGTTGACGATTAGGGTTGTCTCTCAATAGACTCTAGATACCATGTTGAATACGAAAAGTATTGAGAGACATATTGAATAACCCGTGTGTTTCAACTACACAACGGAATTTCTTTATATAGACAAAGAGTATTAAATAACCCTAATTTACAGTAATACTAACGGGCTGGAATACTTACAGCCCATCTAATCTAATTATTTACATTCTAATATAATATTTTAACATCTTATAATGCATACCTTTCTTTATGACTCGTGCTACAAATTGGTGTGTACAGAAAGTATGAGATAAGTCCTGTCTCATTAGCTTTATTTAATGAATGGAATTTTGTGAAATATCTAGTTGTAGTCCTATAATTTATGATTCATTATATAAAGGAATAATTTGACAATTCAGTGTAATTCATTAATGGGTATTTGTGTATTCTATAACTTTTGAAAGATAATATCTTAATATCTCTATCTGATTAGGAGTTACCGAATGTGTGGTATCGTGCTGCTAAGGATAGTGACGAGTCTACACCAACACCAAATCGTGAATTAGTTCCTACCAAACTTGCGGATGCAGTTTGGGACATGGTTTCTAAATATAAATCTACTATTCCCAACTTTCCACAAAGTGAAACATGCGACCTGCTCATTGTAGATAGATCCATTGATCAGGTTAAAAACATTTCTCTTCACTATAAATCTTTCATTTTATATCTCACTTTTGATAACAGTGATGAATCTGCACCACAGATTGCTCCTGTCATTCATGAATGGACCTATGATGCTATGTGTCATGATTTGTTGAATATGGATGGAAACAAATATATACATGAGGTATGACATTCTCCTTTCCTCCCCTTATCTTGTAGGCAAGTTTTACATTTTGCTTGTTTTGATTGAGATAGCAATCCTTTTAGATTCCCAGCAAAACAGGGGGTCAACCTGAGAGTAAGGAGGTCCTTCTAGAAGAACATGATACAGTCTGGCTTGAACTTCGCCATACACATATAGCAGATGTACGTCTTATTCACTCTTTATCTACTCACATTTTATTTGTCTTAAATCAAATATCAATGTACTTTTACCAACTTAAATTCCAGGCTAGCGAGAGATTGCATGAAAAGTTTACCAACTTTGTATCAAAAAACAAAGCAGCACAAATCCAACAAAGTGGAAGGTTCGCACATACCCTAATCCATGCTTATGGAAAAATAGTGTCCATTTTGTGAAATACCAGTCTAAATTAAGGTCCTAACTTTCATTGTATTGTCACTATTTCTTTTACGTATAGTATGTTTGGGCAAGCCTTTTTGTTGGAAAATAACCTCTTGTTTTTATTGTAAGATCTCTCGTGAGGTTTATTTATTAAAATTTGTTTTGATTCAACAGAAAACATGTCATTTCAAAACACACCTAGTTTTCATGTGAAATATTTTTATTGTTTTATTTATATAACAAGACTTAATGGGGAGGGACCCATATTGAGATATCCATGTTGGCAGAAATCTCTGATATATAAAATAACTTAAATAGCCCTCTATATATAACGAGATGTGTCATAATAGTTTCTAATAGTTTCTTTCGGTGTTTTTAACCACTACTATTTTCCCACTACTACCACTGTGTGGACTCGTGCGACTTAATGTACTAAATTTAATTTCGTAATTGAAGTATTTTAATTATTAATGTGCTGATTGAAGTAATAAATTAGGTTTTTATTGTAATTTGATATTTTTTAAACTTTTCATGTTTTAAAATATATCCATGAAGACCAACAAATGTTCATCAAATTTGATTAAAACTCGTATATTGAACATTCTAGATATTCACCCGAAAAGGCAGGTGGCAGCGGGATTAGTACCCGGCCCAGCTCCATTACCATCCCTAGACACAGGCACACATTGAATGAGACTTTTTGTAAAAATTATTTTTAATGGATATATTTTTACTCTACAAATCAGTATTAAATAAATTATGTTTGTCCAAGCGAGAAATAGTTTTGTTTATTTATCTATTAAATGTTACAAGCATAGATATTATTAGTACTTACCATAATATATTTATTATATTTTGGAGTAGATTATATACATTTCTCTCCTCTTATTTTAAAATAAAACATTCCCTTTAGAGATAAATATGAATTATATTTTAGTTATTTTAATTTCAACAACCCTTTTAATTATACAAATGACTATTAATGATCTTTCTGGTGAATATAACACCTATTTTATTGACTTTTAAAACTTTCCCCAAAGCATTTATTTTATCTTCTAATATCTCATAGTTGTTTTGAAATTACTACTATATGTTAATGATGAGATAACTGCACTTATGTGCTGTTGGATAAGCACTTATGACCTATACATTTGATACTTTGCAGAGATGGTAGTGAATTATCTACACGAGATTTGCAGAAAATGGTTCAAGCTTTGCCCCAATACACTGAGCAAGTGGAAAAGATTTCACTCCATGTAGAGGTGATTGAGTTTTTCCATCTTACCTTTGTTGTCTTTTAATTTTGTCTTTATTGTTATCGGGGAGGAGTGTTTGATTGCAGCTTAAGAAATAAGAATAAGGGCAGTGGAATGTAAGAGGACTGAAATTGCTTAGTTTTTTGATAAGCCTTTGCGCATCTAAGACACTCAAACAGCTTTGTAAATACAACTCTTTTAAGTAGATAAGGGTCACAGCTGTTAGAGTTAGTCACATGTAAATATGCTCTTGTGTAGTTAGTTGCTAATGAGATTGGAATTAGCAATCACATTAACTTGTATATATGGTGAATACTTTATAAATACAATCTTGTGTAGTCTAATTAGACATACAAAAATACAACTAACAAGAAAAAAAGGAAACGTGTTTCTATTTTGACCACACTGGTTGATAAATTCAAAGCAGATTGCTGGAAAGATCAACAAAATTATTAGAGATACAGATCTTCGAGAGCTTGGGCAGTTGGAGCAAGATCTTGTTTTTGGGGATGCAGCAGCCAAGGACGTTATTAACTTTTTAAGAACAAAACAGGTCTTGTACTGAATCCATCTGTTCGACTAGACAAATATAATATACTTCTCAAATCTCAACGTACAATGTACAATTTTGTTTATAATTTTTTTCCACATGCAGAATACGACTCCTGAGTATAAGTTGCGGTTGTTGATGATCTATGCATCTGTCTACCCTGAAAAGTTTGAGGGTGATAAAGCTACAAAGCTAATGCAGGTCGGTACCAACCTCTACAAATCATACATGGTTCATAAATTCTCATAATTATGTTTCTTTATTAGGCTTATGATTTAAAAATATGCCCAATATCCCTGCTTTCCCTAACTCCAGAATCGGTAAAGATGTTCAAATTCTGATCAGATTCTCATTCTTTGGAAGGTTGGTAGGTAAAATTGACTGAATTAAACTTGTGTGACTGTGCTTAGCTCTTAATTGTTAGATATTCATGTCTCATTTAGTAAATGGTCTTTGTGCATGAGTTTGGCCCACTTTATTTATAGCTTCCTCATATATAAATTTGGAAGAGGTGTCTATGACACTGGACAAAGTAGGTTGCCTGTCACTTTTCTCAATATGTTTGATTTCTGAGGTCTAGTCTGATTTTCATTTTATAGGTGTGAATTATTGAAGAAATGATCTTTTCATTTCTTGAATCAAAATGGTTACAATTCTGGTTTAAATACAGCATTCCTAGTCTAATAAATAAATCAGAATTAAATAGGAGGGAATAATTGTACAAGTCCCTTGATATTCACTACAGCTGTCCTATATAATATAATAAATTAATTACAGAATAATCAGTCAATAAAGGACTTATTCTCAGCCACAATTTGGAATTCAACAATAGGCCTTCAGCATCTATCAATGATTGCAATACTATACTTCAAAGAAAAAGAATTTACCGTAAGCAAGCATTATTGATGGTTTTGTTTATTTATCTAGTTGGCAAAACTATCACCCGATGACATGAAAGTTATCAGTAATATGCAACTTCTGGCGGGATCGTCAAAAAAGAAGGCAGCTACTAGTGGTTTCTCGCTGAAGTTCAGTAACCAGAAGGTAAACCTTTATATTCATTTCAAGCAGAAGTCAAAAGGAGGAAATATGTTAAAGTGTGGACTTATATACTTAAGAAATAAAAATAAAAATGTATGATCTATAGATTTCTTTTCGTTAAGGATTTTAGATATTTCAAGCTGTTGTGTTACAAAATGTTATATTGTGTGCCCAAGTGTGAATTCTTTATTTCGTATCAAACTATTTTGTAATTTAAAAACTTCGTTTTTCTTGCATAGACAACACAAGCAGCTCGCAAAGATCGTACTAACGAAGAGGAAGAAACATGGTCACTATTTCGATTTTATCCCGTTATAGAGGTATGACTAAAGATCATGCAAGCCTCTTTTCCATCATATCCATTAACATTTATTGTATTTAGGCTATTTGAGTGGGTGTTGGTGGGTAGCAAACTTATTACGATATATAAATACGGATAATAAGCAGTTAGGAGTTTGTTAGTAGTTGTGTTCCAAGGTTATTAGTAGTTGTATTAGTTAGTTACCTTAGATCTAATTCATATCTTAATGTATTAGACGTCTTTAAATAGAGGCTTCTACCCCTTTAGAAATTGAGTGGTAGTGGAAACCATGGTAGAAGTGTATCTACTCTTATATATTATTTTCGTTGGAGAGATTCTCTCCTATTATTTCTTATCTGTTTTTAAATATTAGTGTTCCTCTGAATCCTTGGAATCCAATTCTTGGGTTCCTAACAAAACCCCTGGTATATGTTCCATTATTTTTATTTTTATAATAGAAATTTAGGGTGACGGGTGGTGAATGTTCCATTATGTTTGTGCCTCATTTTTAATTTTTAAAGATAGATCCTAAATTAAGATGCAATATGTAGAAATATTATAGACATGGAAAGCTTTTGCATATGGAATAAGTTACGGTGTATATTTATGTTGGAAGGAGAAAGTTTTAGGAAACTTTTAGAAGGTGTGAAAGACGAGAGGATAATTTGGTAGAAGGGTACTTCCTATTGATTCTTGAAATTTTTTGGCATTTGGCTTGTTCTTAAAAATTAAATCATCAACTGTTATTACTAATTTGAAATTAGATAATTCTAGAACCATGTAGAATTCCTTGTAAAAATCTAGAAGTGTTTTAATTACAAAAAATTGTGGGAAGCTCCTAGAAGTCACTATTAATTAGGAGGCTCCTAGAATGAGGTATTAATTAGGAAGCTTCTAGAATTGTGTCTAGAGTTTTCTATTTGTACCTATAAATACCTACTTGTACTTGACGTTAAGCATCAAGCAAATTGAGAGTTTTCTATTAGAAATACCTCATTTCTCTAACAAAGTGGTATCTAGAGCTTGGTTGTGAGAGTTGAGAAATGGCGACTCGTGATTACACCACTTTTCACTTTCCTCTTCTAAAGAAAGAGAATTATGAAAAATGGTGCCTTTGTATGAAAGCATTGCTTGGCTCTCAAGGTGTATGGGAGATTGTTGAAAAAGGCTATGATGAGCCACAAGATGAAGAGGCATTGTCTCAAGTAGCGAAGGAGGCTTTGGCAAAAACAAGGAAGAAAGATCAGCAAGCTCTTACTCTCATTCATCAATGTTTGGATGATTCTATGTTTGAGAAGGTTGCCGATGCTACAAATTCAATGGAAGCTTGGAAGATTTTGGAAAAATCACTCCAAGGCATTGACAAGGTGAAGAAGATAAGACTTCAATCTCTAAGGGGAGATTTCGAAACTTTGAAGATGAAGGATACCGAATCAATTTCAGATTATTGCTCAAGGGTGAAGACAATTGTTAATCAAATGAAGAGATATGGAGACAAGATAGAAGATGTTCGTGTAGTGGAGAAAATTCTTCGTTCCTTGACTCCTAAATTTGATTATGTGGTATGTGTTATTGAGGAATCGAAAGATCTTAACTCAATGTCCATTGAGGAATTAGAAGGTCGATTGAGGAATGAAGAAAAGGCAAGAGGAGCCATTAGAGCAAGTTCTCAAGATCAAAGCTTCGTTGAAGGATAACGGAGGATTCAATAGTCAAAACGAACATGGACGTGAACAAGGAAGAGGACGAGGACGTGGTCGTGGCCAAGGAGGAAGAGGAAGAGGTTTCAACCATGAATCAAACTACGAAGAAAGAAGTCACTCATCACCAAGAGTTCTTGGAAGAGGAAGAGGTTATGGCTATAATCAAAGTGAAAGGAGGTATGACAAATCTAAAGTTGAACTGTCATGAATTTGGTCATTTTTCTTGGGAATGTCGTAATGCTCCTAATCAAGAGGAAGAAGAGGCTAATCTTATTGACGAAGATGAAGAGTCAACTTTGTTGCTAACACTCAAGGAAGAAGAGAGATGCTTATAATTCATGGTACTTGGACAATGGTGCAAGTAACCATATGTGTGGATGCAAAGAGAAATTTGTGGAGCTTAATGAAAAGATGAATGAAAATGTTTCCTTTGGAGATTCATCAAAAGTGAAAATTGAAGGAAAAGGTACAATTCTAATCTCTTCTAAAGATGGGAGCCATAAGTTGATTAGTGATGTATATTATGTTCCTAAATTAAAGAGTAATATTTTGAGTTTGGGTCAACTTCTTGAAAAAGGATATGAAATTCTCATGAAAAATAAATATCTTTGGCTTAGAGATCAAAATAACAATTTAATTGCTAAAGTTCTTATGTCAAAAAATAGAATATTTATCTTGAACCTAAGAACTATTGAAGCAAAATGTTTGAAGATGAGTGTCCAAGATGAAGCATGGCGTTGGCATATGAGGTATGGCCACTTGAACTTTAGTGCACTTAAAATTATGGGAAAAAAAGGTATGGTGAAAGGGATGCCCTCAATCAATCATCCAAATCAATTGTGTGAAGGTTGTCTTCTTGGCAAGCAAGCTAGAAAAAGTTTCCCTAAAGAAGCCACATCAAGAGCAACTAAGCCATTGCAACTTGTGCATACTAACTTGTGTGGACCAATCAATCCATCTTCATTTGGTAAGAGTAAATATTTCATTCTCTTTATTGATGATTTTAGTAGAAAAACTTGGATTTATTTCTTAAAACAAAAATCAGAAGCTTTTGTTGCTTTCAATAACTTTAAAGCTCTTGTAGAGAAGGAGAGCGGTCATGAAATCAAAGCTTTGAGATCTGATCGAGGAGGTGAATTCACTTCGAAAGAGTTTAATGAATTATGTGCAACTCATGAAATTCGTCGTCCATTGACAGTTCCAAGATCTCCGCAACAAAATGGAGTGGCTGAGAGAAAGAACAGAACTATTTTGAACATGGCAAGATGCATGCTAAAATCCAAAATGGATGCCAAAGGAGTTTTGGGCTGAAGCAGTTTCTTGTGCGGTCTATTTGGCAAATCGCTCTCCAACTTCAAATGTCAAAGACCAAACTCCGCTAGAAGCATGGAATGGAAGAACGCCTAGTGTTAATCATTTGCGTGTCTTTGGGAGCATAGCATATGCACATGTGCCACAACAAGAAAGATCCAAACTTGATGATCGAAGCATCAAATATGTCTTTGTTGGATATGATCCACATTCTAAAGGTTACAAGTTGTACAACCCATGCAACAATAAGGTAATGGTGAGTCGTGATGTTGAATTTGATGAAGATGCTACATGGAATTGGGAGGATCAAGAAGAAACAAACTATAATTTCTTCCATATTTTGAAGAAGATCAAGAGGCCACAACACCAGTTCAAGATGCAACTCCACCTTCTTCACCTCCGTCTTCACCTACTTCTCTAGATGAAAGTTCAAGAGAGAAACCAAATAAGATGAAAGATATAGAAGACATTTATGAAAGGTCAACTGAAATTACTCTTGACCTTGAAGAGTTGTATTGTCTCTTGGCGGATAGTGAGCCATTAAATTATGAAGAAGCAATGAAAGATAAAAGGTGGAGACAAGCCATGGACGAGGAGATCAAATCAATTGTGAAGAACAACACTTGGAAATTAGCAACTCTTCCAAAAGGCCATGAAGCAATTGGAGTCAAATGGATGTACAAGACTAAAAAGAATGCTAATGGAGATATTGACAAATACAAAGCAAGACTTGTTGCAAAAGGCTACAAACAAAAACATGTAGTTGACTATGAAGAAGTTTTTGCACCAGTTGCTTGCATGGACACTATTCGTTTGTTAATCTCTGTAGCAGCTCAAAATAAGTGGAAACTTTATCAGCTTGATGTAAAATCGGCATTTCTAAATGTCTATCTTGAAGAAGTGGTCTATGTTAAGCAGCCAATGAGGTACGTGATTAAAGGACATGAAGATAAAGTTTTGAGATTAAGAAAAGCGTTGTATGGATTAAAGCAAGCACCAAGAGCATGGAATAGTCGCATCGACAAATACTTCCAAGACAATGGGTTTGCTCGTTGTCTCAATGAATATGCTCTTTATGTTAAAATTTGTGATAATGGAGATATTTTGATTGTTTGTCTTTAGGTGGATGATCTTATATTCACTGGGAACAATCCAAGTTTGTTTGAAGAGTTCAAAAAGGCCATGGCGCTTGAGTTCGAGATGATTGATATTGGACTCATGTCATACTACTTAGGCCTAGAAGTAAAGCAATTGGATGAAGGTATATTTATTTCTCAAGAAAACTATGCAAAGGAAGTTTTGAAGAAATTTAAAATGTTTGATTGCAATCCGGTGAACACACCAATGGAGAGTGGATTGAAGTTGTCAAAGTTTGAAGATGGACAAAAGGAGGACCCTTCTTTTTTCAAAAGCCTCGTTGGAAGCCTAAGTACTTAACATGTACAAGACCTGACATTCTATATGCGGTTGGAGTAGTGAGCCGTTTCATGGAAGCTCCTACTACTACACACATGAAAGTCACTAAGAGGATACTTCGCTACCTTAAAGGTACGCTTGATTATGGACTATTTTACTCTTCTTCTAATGATTTTAAATTTTTTGGATTTTGTGATAGCAACTTTGCGGGAGATATTGATGATAGAAAGAGTACTAGTGGCTTTATATTTTTCATGGGAGACTGTGCTTTTTCATGGAGCTCAAAGAAGCAACCTATTGTCACACTTTCAACATGTGAGTCAGAGTATGTAGCAGCAACATCTTGCACTTGTCATGCTATTTGGCTAAGGAGATTATTGGAGGAACTTCATATACCACAAAAGGAAGCTACTGATATTTATATAGACAACAAGTCGGCACAAGCACTTGCAAAGAATCCAGTGTTTCATGATCGTAGCAAGCACATAGACACAAGGTAACATTTCATTAGAGAATACATTGCCAAGAAAGAAGTTGAGCTTAAATATGTGAAGGCTCAAGATCAAGTTGCAGACATTTTTACAAAGCCGTTAAAATTTGAAGACTTTCAAAGGCTTAGAGCAAGACTTGGAATGAAGAAGAAAATTTCAAATTAAGGGGGAGCAATGTTATTATTAATTTGTAATTAGATAATTCTAGAACCATGTAGAATTCCATGTAAGAATCTAGAAGTGTGTTAATTACAAAGAATTGTGGGAAGCTCCTAGAAGTCACTATTAATTAGGAAGCTCCTAGAATTGTGTCTAGAGTTTTCTATTTGTACCTATAAATACCTTACTTGTACTTGACATTAAGCATCAAGCAAATTGAGAGTTTTCTATTAGAAATACCTCCTTTCTCTAACATCAACTTCTTGTTTAGGCCTTAAGAAAGAGTTCTACACACACTTCTCCCAACTAACCATTCAAATATCGCATTCCACCTAATTTCTACTCATTTAATTAAATACCAACTAATATATCTTCTATCCATTAAATTAACACAAACTCTAGAATTTTCCTAGAGCCAACGATTTATTTAGACACAATGGGCCGAACCTTTTTGATAAGTCCAATGGACTAAAACATGTTGCGATCTAATAATTCCTTCCTCTGTGTAGGTAAAATTATATTTGAGTGAATTAGGACAAGTTGATGTGAACATATACAAAGTCGTTCATTAATCACACCAAATGAGAAAAGTTTTTCTTGTCGTTGGAATTTTATGAAATGAATCTGAGTTAGACTTACTAAGGAAATTGCATAGGAAATCTTATTGTTTGATTATAGCATGACTAGTTTGTATTTTATATTTGTCAGGAGGTAATTGAAAATCTTAGTAAGGGTGAATTGCCAAAGAGTGATTATGCATGTAAAAACGAACCAACAATTCCTACTGTCAAAAACTCTACTCGAACCAGCACACGCACTCAGACAGCTCCAGCTCCAACTACCGCTCCTCATTCAATGAGATCTAGGCGGACAGCCAACTGGGCGCGGACTGGTACTTCTGACGATGGATATTCAAGGTAACATAAATTTGCTTCTTTAACGGAAATGAAATATGCTTTCTAAATGGATACAGTTTTAGCCTTGAACTAATATCTTTTCTCATCTTTCGTAGTGACTCCACGTTAAAGAACATATCTTCTGATTTCAAGAAGATGGGGAAGAGAATCTTTGTATTTATTATTGGCGGGGCTACTCGATCTGAGGTGAAATATGATAAAGAATTTTTGCAACTATTCCCAGTATGTTGTAATTGCAATCCCATCTAATGTTCTTATTTTGTTATTTTCAGCTACGTGTTTGTCACAAACTGACAACAAAACTAAGAAGAGAAGTAATCTTAGGCACTACTTCCATGGACGATCCTCCACAACATCTTACGGTAATAACTCCTCAATCATTTTTGGCAATTTCCTCCAAAGAGGTAGTGCAGAGCTCTCATAATGCAGATTTTTATCTGAGCAATGTCCTGATTATATTTATTGATTATTTTTTAAGCAGTTTTATCACTTTTCGTTGTTGAAGGTTTATTTCTTTTCCCATTAATGAAGTGAAAAGTTATTTTATGAATTAAATTCATCTTGAATGACAGACTACCTTTGACATTGCCAGGAAATTTTTATGATCTAGTTAACAGGATTACTTACCTTCATTTGAATCACTACTGTGATTCCGCAGTTACACTTTATACTATCGCATTCTATAGTCAGTGGCTTATCTGCCATCTCGATTGGGACTACATTTGGACCTTTGGTTTTATTTTTTTTTATTCTTTTCTTATGAAAACTTAACATTATATTAATTACTCACCTTTAGGGAAAAAAAAGGTATCGCGACCCTACTCCTTTAGGGTATAGTAGGGATACTACCACATCACTGTTGAGAGTCTTTGAGCTCAATGTTGTCTGGCTTGTACCAATGTCATGGTTGAAAGGGTCCTATGACATAATATGTAAGGTACGAGTTACAACCAGAGCAGACATGCGTCAACAGAGGGGAATCAAGTATAAGAAGGTGCGATCCTCCTTAAGATAAGATAAGAAATCATACTCTTACCTTGTCATAAGGACAAAGACCCTCTCCCTGACAGTAAGGGTAGTGCCATAGACTCTCTCTTTGGCTTAGAGGTCGCTTCAACGGCTGAGCTGCTTAGGCTTGGTGCAGGACCAACCGATGACTCTCATATAAGAGTAACCCGGGGATTCTTTTCTTTCGGCTCTCGTCCTTACCTGGAAATGAAAACTCAAAATAATGTTGCCCGCTCCGTAGCCTCAAACGAGGAAGCAGCCCAATCTATTCCATACGATCACTGATCGAATCGGGATTCGGGGCTTTTTCATACTCCTCCAAGTCAGCAACGGGCACTACGGGTACTAGTTTAATGGTGATTAGTTTGAGCCTCCTTCCCCTCCCACCTCTATGGCAGACTGCAACCACAGAAGCTAAGGGATTCCTAGGGAAGAATGCCCGAGTTTCAGAGCAGAGGTGAAGAAGCTTTCATTCGAGAAGAGGAAGCATCGGGGATAGATGGAACTATACTTTACAAAAGCTATTTAGAGCGATCCCCGTAGATTAGAGAAAACAGGGAAATAGAAAGGAAAGCACAGGACCTTTAGCCGACAGAGCTTTACGCCCTCGTAAAACCTTACGCGGATTCTCCATCAATCAAAGACAATTATCAGAGGGGAACTTGCTTCGGAAGAAGGATTAGGCGATGACTCAATGACTGGTGGAAGGATTGTTTGCCGGGGACAGAAGTTAGCCTCTGGGCTCCCCTATTACACATGACCATCAGCGGCAAGGGTTACGGAAGAGGCCCACCCAGGTGCATCACAAGTAGAGTAGGATGGAGCAGCAGATCCTATAGAAATAAAGATAAAGCCCGAGGCTGATCCAGACGCGTACCTAGGCGGCGCAGGCGTTATCGGGAATTGAGACAACCCGAAGAGGGACTGGGACCGTTCACCATAATATTTTTACGTATATCAACAAAGAGATGCGTAAAAAGCTTTTCTCAGGCGTCCCGTCTCTCGGTTTCGTGTTGGACAACACGAATACGCTGGATCAGGTGCCCTAGCCGATCAAAAGTCTGATTTGATGAAATCCTTCGAAGACAGACTATTCAGCCCGAACAACAACAACAAACTGCGCAGAGAGCTGGGAGAAATGCGGGGGTCCAGGTAAGACGACCCAAGGAGATAACCGACGGCCTGCCTTAGGAAAGTTGCTGGTTATATAGAGTGATTGAAACTAGTTAGAGCCGGGGTGAGGGGAGGGAGCGATACAAGACTCTTCCTATAGCTTACGAGTCACGGGTGTGGCTAGGAAGCGGTCCTTTCTTGTCTGGTAAGACACCATGCTCTCGGACTAAGTATACCCATTCAGACTCGCTTTTGTTCAATTTAAAATAAATTACAAGCAAGTTTGATGGAGATTTGTAGCATCATTCAAGTAAATACAGATTGAGATCGTAAAAACATGAGCTTGTGATATAGCTACACCTAATTCAGGACCGGTTAATGCAAGAACTATAAATAAAGGACCAAGATCTCCTATGAAATATAAAAGATCATTCATACATAGCATAGTCCAAGCGGACCCACTTAAAATCTTTATTGAACTATGACCGGCCATCATATTAGCAAATAAACGTATTCCTGAGCTTAATGCGCGAAAACAATGAGGGATTAGCTCAAGGAGTACTAAACAAGGTGCTAACGGCAGTGGCACTCCTGCGGGTAATGAGAAGCTTAAAAAATGAAGCCCATTTCTTTGAAATCCCACTATAGTAATGCCAATAAAAATCGAAAATGAGAGACCCAAAGTAATGATAAAATGACTTGTAACTGTGAAGCTATAAGGTATCATACCCTGGGGATTACAAAATAACGATAAAGTAAAAGTGACCGAGATGCAAGGGAAAAACTGTTGTTTTACATTTCCACTTATTTGTTCGTTTACCAGGTTCGGCACGAAATCATAAATAAGCTCTACCAAGGATTGCCAAGCATTAGGTACTGACTTTCCTCCTCCCTTTTTAGTAACAAAATGAACCAGCAGTAAGACCAAACTGAGAGTTAGCAGCATAAACAAAGAGGGATTTGTGAATGAGAAATACAAGTCACCTATCTTCATAGGAATCAATGGGAGAATGGAAAATTGCTTGAGCGGGCTGGGGACGGGGACGGGGACCAACTCCACTTGAGCAAGAGCATACGTGTAGGCTTCACCTTGTACTCCGCTTATGTTCAAATCATTCAAAAGGTACTCAAGAAAAGGGATATTGTCACTTTCCCCATGTAAAGCTTCGGCCGCAGCCAGAACATCTGCGGGACCCCTGTTAATCATCAACTCCCCCAATTTATCGTGTATATCAGATTGAATCTCCACTATACGTTCACTTGAGGGGTTAAGACCGGGATGGTCCTCAAAAATACCATGACTATCGTAATTAGAAGGAGCTGAAGCTGAAGTTTCGGAATCGTAATTAGAAGGAGCTGAAGCTGAAGTTTCGGACAATTTTAAACTATAATCGTTAATAGTCGTCGTGGATTGACTCGGAGTTATAGAAGATGTATCACTGGAATTTGATTGAAGACTATCTTCATCAAAGAAAAAGATTATTCGTCGTTCCCGGTCCATATTGATTGAGAAAAAAAATACCCTCCAGACAGGATAGAAGGAGACTCCTTCCTGTAGGAGTAGTGAAGAATTATAGTGAGTTGTGGTTGGTTGTTGACCAACGGAAAGCATGGGAGTCGAGCTCGCCTTAGCGAGCGAAACACGCGACATAACATAAAGGAGAGTATGAAAGTGAAAGCGGCTGGATAGCTGCCCTGTTTATAAAGGATCTACAAGGAGAGATCTATATAGAATTAGGTTTCCACTTTCCCTATCTCGGAGCCCTAGGGCTAGGGTGAGGCTGGGAGGTTTGCGAAACACTCCGCCAACACCGATGTCGCCAGCAAGCTTCATGCTCTCTCGATGATCGGGTTCTGCCCCCGAGATTGGATTGAAGCATGTTGGTGGTGAATGAGGACTTTGAACTCACTGTCTTAAGTATATAATTTCGAGCCCTCATTGAGAAAAAAAATACCCTCCAGACAGGATAGAAGGAGACTCCTTCCTGTAGGAGTAGTGAAGAATTATAGTGAGTTGTGGTTGGTTGTTGACCAACGGAAAGCATGGGAGTCGAGCTCGCCTTAGCGAGCGAAACACGCGACATAACATAAAGGAGAGTATGAAAGTGAAAGCGGCTGGATAGCTGCCCTGTTTATAAAGGATCTACAAGGAGAGATCTATATAGAATTAGGTTTCCACTTTCCCTATCTCGGAGCCCTAGGGCTAGGGTGAGGCTGGGAGGTTTGCGAAACACTCCGCCAACACCGATGTCGCCAGCAAGCTTCATGCTCTCTCGATGATCGGGTTCTGCCCCCGAGATTGGATTGAAGCATGTTGGTGGTGAATGAGGACTTCGAACTCATTGTCTTAAGTATATAATTTCGAGCCCTCATTGAGAAAAAAAATACCCTCCAGACAGGATAGAAGGAGACTCCTTCCTGTAGGAGTAGTGAAGAATTATAGTGAGTTGTGGTTGGTTGTTGACCAACGGAAAGCATGGGAGTCGAGCTCGCCTTAGCGAGCGAAACACGCGACATAACATAAAGGAGAGTATGAAAGTGAAAGCGGCTGGATAGCTGCCCTGTTTATAAAGGATCTACAAGGAGAGATCTATATAGAATTAGGTTTCCACTTTCCCTATCTCAGAGCCCTAGGGCTAGGGTGAGGCTGGGAGGTTTGCGAAACACTCCGCCAACACCGATGTCGCCAGCAAGCTTCATGCTCTCTCGATGATCGGGTTCTGCCCCCGAGATTGGATTGAAGCATGTTGGTGGTGAATGAGGACTTCGAACTCACTGTCTTAAGTATATAATTTCGAGCCCTCAATCTGTTGGGCCCTTCGTGGCCCCGTTAGCTGGCTTGCCAATCAACTCACCTCACCCGCCTTCCAACTGTCAACAAGAACAGGAAAGGCCCGCGACGAATGACCCGTTCATCCTTTTCTAAAGTCGTTGTCTGAATAAGCGAGCTTCCGCAATTCAAAGGGGGGAAGGGCCTCTCTATCATAGGCGGCCAGAGGTGTCGCCTGGGATGAAGCGCTACTTCACTTCACTTATGTTATTTGTTGAGGGACAACAGAAATGAAAAAGCGAGATAGGGGGTCTGGGGGAGGCCCCCATAATATGAGTACTCTTTCAGTCAAGTAATAGGCAGCCTTTAGGAATCCATGCCTTAAAAGGGCTCTAGCAAGCCTCTTTGTAGGCATTAAAAGAAGAGAAGGCCAGTCCTTGAGCCAGAGGTCATAGTGATCCTGTCCTTTCCATAGTTAAAGGCACACAAGAGAATCGCTTGGGAAAGAAGGGCTTCTTGAATGCCCAGAGGGAGCTGCTATAGAATCAGCCCTCACTCTCTTTAATTTCCTCTCCTCCTTTTCTAGTTAGCGCGTAGTGGGAATAGCCCTTCATCGACACGGGAAGAGAGCTTCAAGCAACCGGATTACCTTTCCTTAATGAAGGTAGTGAGCTCGGTTCAGGAACTTTCCTTCGACGCTGGGTAAGGCAAGGAAGTGATTTAGCACCATTAATGATGTAGGGCTAGGGCATGGGGTTGTCAAAGTCTGTATGGAACCGGAGCGACTGATCTATGGGATAGATCGGGAAGTGAGGATGGCAGTAAAAAAGAAGGTATAGAGCACCCTACATACCTTGCTCAGAGAGAGGCAAAGACAAGTGCTGTTGAGGTACCGGTTCAACCAAGTGCCCACTTAAACAGAAGGAGCTCGCAGAATACTTCAGGGCTGGAGTGAAGAGCCTAAAAAGCACCTGTCAGGAATTGTATAAAAAGGACCGAGAACTACATAAGGTCTGAGACTCACTTCCTTGAGAAGAGGGAGACAAGTAATGTAGGCTGTGGCCGTTCCATAAATGTAGCAGTAGCTCGACCAAAGCCGGTCAATAAGACAGATCCGGATCCTAGTGCTTTCGAGATGGGATGGTTCGATCGCTAACAAAGACAAGCATGGGAAACTACAGACTCCCGCAACTCTAAGAGCTCAAGCCTAAAGCCTTAGTAACGCGCATCCTCATTGCACGCGTAAAGCAAGCGTATAAGGTTTATTGATGGACATTCCTATACGTCTTTTAGATTTGCTTGTGTCGAACCTAGGAAACCTCTACTATTTTGTATTAGGACGCGGGCCATCTTATCCCACTTTTTTTGAATTGGTTTCAAAAGAATTTCCTAATTCATTTAGATAGTTTGATTGAGACGGATCAGCTCCACGAATAGTAGACAGGGGAAGGAGCAACAATTAGATAAGAGAAGAAGGCTAGCTATATGCTGAACACAGGCCTGTTTTCGCTTCCCCTTTAATCCTTGAACTTCAGGTAACAGCATAAAGAATCTCTTAGTTTTAGACTAAAGGGTTCATAAGAGCTACTTCCCTTGCCTCAATCCCTATTAGTTAGTCAGGGACTGGTCCTTCCCTCGATATTACGCTCTTTTTTCACGAGTCAATTTATCCGCCTACTAGCTGTACAGGAAAAGGAAAGTCTACTTACGAGATTGACCGACTTGCTTCCAAGCCGAGTTCCTTCCTTCGGTTCGGGATAATGAATATTCTGTATTCTCGACCTAAGAAGGGTTCTGAAGTAAAAATAGATAATAAGTGAAGAAGGTTCCCCGTAGACCCTTTCTAGAAGCATTAGCCGATTGGGATGTAAATTCCTTTAAGCAAGTAAACTCATTCACCTTTCCCTTACTTTTTCAAGTCAACTACCTTTCTCGTTGGGGCTTACAATTAGCGCTTTACCTTTTCTCGGACAAAGGCAGATGCCAGCTAAAGATTGAATCGGAAAGGCATTAGAGGGGTCGGCATTTTCCTCTTTATCTGATGATAAGTTGAGGTACTGTCGCCAACTACCCGAGTCAGCTTCAGAATTCTCTGTTGAATAGGATCCGGCATCACCCCTGTGTGGCCCTTGGTTAACTGCCTCCTCCCTCCCCTCACCCCGGCTCTAACTGGTTTCAATCACTCTATATAACCAGCAGCTTTCCTGAGGCAGGCCGTCGGTTATCTCCTTGGGTCGTCTTACCTGGACCCCAGCATTTCTCTCAGCTCTCTGCGCAGTTTGTTGTTGTTGTTCGGGCTGAATAGTCTGTCTTCGAAGGATTTCATCAAATCAGACTTTTGATCGGCTAGGGCACCTGATCCAACGTATTCGTGCTGTCCAACACGAAACCGAGAGACGGGACGCCTGAGAAAAGCTTTTTACGCATCTCTTGTTGATATACGTAAAAATATTATGGCGAACGGTCCCAGTCCCTCTTCGGGTTGTCTCAATTCCCGATAACGCCTGCGCCGCCTAGGTACGCGTCTGGATCAGTCTCGGGCTTTGTCTTTATTTCTATAGGATCTGCTGCTCCAACCTACTCTACTTGTGATGCACCTGGGTGGGCCTCTTCCGTAACCCTTGCCACTGATGGTCATGTGTAATAGGGGAGCCCAGAGGCTAACTTCTGTCCCCGACAAATAGTCCTTCCACCAGTCATTGAGTCATCGCCTAATCCTTCTTCCGAAGCAAGTTCCCCTTTGATAATTGTCTTTGATTGATGGAGAATCCGCGTAAGGTTTTACGAGGGCGTAAAGCTCTGTCGGCTAAAGGTCCTATGCTTTCCTTTCTATTTCCCTGTTTTCTCTAATCTACGGGGATCGCTCTAAATAGCTTTTGTAAAGTATAGTTCCATCTACCCTCGATGCTTCCTCTTCTCGAATGAAAGCTTCTTCACCTCTCCTCTGAAACTCGGGCATTCCTCCGTAGGAATCCCTTAGCTTCTGTGCTTGCAGTCTGCCATAGAGGTGGGAGGGGAAGGAGGCTCAAACTAATCACCATTAAACTAGTACCCGTAGTGCCCGTTGCTGACTTGGAGGAGTATGAAAAAGCCCCGAATCCCGATTCGATCAGTGATCGTATGGAATAGATTGGGTTGCTTCCTCGTTTGAGGCTACGGAGCGGGCAGCATTCTTTTGAGTTTTCATTTCCAGGTAAGGACGAGAGCCGAAAGAAAAGAATCCCCAGGTTACTCTTATATGAGAGTCATCGGTTGGTCCTGCACCAAGCCTAAGCAGCTCAGCCGTTGAAGCGACCTCTAAGCCAAAGAGAGAGTCTATGGCGCTACCCCTACTGTTAGGGAGAGGGTCTTTGTCCTTATGACAAGGTAAGAGTATGATTGACTCAATGACTGGTGGAAGGACTGTTTGCCGGGGACATAAGTTAGCCTCTGGGCTCCCCTATTACACATGACCATCAGCGGCAAGGGTTACGGAAGAGGCCCACCCATGTGCATCACAAGTAGAGTAGGTTGGAGCAGCAGATCCTATAGAAATAAAGACAAAGCCCGAGGCTGATCCAGACGCGTACCTAGGCGGCGCAGGCGTTATTGGGAATTGAGACAACCCGAAGAGGGACCGGGACCGTTCGCCATAATATTTTTACGTATATCAACAAAGAGATGCGTAAAAAGCTTTTCTCAGGCGTCCCGTCTCTCGGTTTCGTGTTGGACAGCACGAATACGCTGGATCAGGTGCCCTAGCCGATCAAAAGTCTGATTTGATGAAATCCTTCGAAGACAGACTACATTTGGACCTTTGGTTTTATTTTTTTTTTATTCTTTTCTCATGAAAACTTAACATTATATTAATTACTCACAAGCTATTTACATCCTTTAAAATGCAATATAGAGAACATAACAACCACAGAAAAGTGATTGTTTATTCACTTGATGTTGAAACTGATTACATAGGGAGTATAAATAGTACAAATAATTTAATCATGTAAAATCTAAATTAAACTGGAAATCAGGAAACTGACTCCCTAGAAATGCTAACCTAAAATGAAATTAAAATAAAACTGAAATCCTAATTAATACATATTAATATCTAAACAAATCAGAATCCTATGATTCTAATTTTCTATCTCATAATCAACTTTCCCCCTCAAGTTGGGTGGTAGATATCTATCATGCCCAAATTGGATCTGATACTTTCATATTTATGTTGTTTGATTGCACGATGGTACATGATCAATACTTATAGTACAATTATCAATATTCTTCTTAATGAAATGCCAATCAATTTTCACATATTTTGTTCTATCATTGTCAGTCGGGTTTTGTTCACAAGTTTCATATGAACTTCAGTAGGAATTGTCATGTAGGGACATGTCATGTAGGTAGATCAATTTTCCAACTAGACTTTGGTACCTGTCTTTTTCAGCTAGATGACCTTTTTCGAAGTTGTTTATGTTTACTAATTCCATAGGAGTATTGGCAGCCTTACACCCAAGACATTCCTATTTCATGGAGGAAGTCTAGGGTGTATTTTCTTTTAGAAACATATATTCTTTCCTTTGTACGAGTTATTTCCATTCCTAAAAATACTTACGTTGCCCCAAGTCTTTGACTTCAAACTCCCTAGCCAAGAGTTCTTTCAAGTGTTTGATTTGCTCATGATCATCACCTGTGATAATTGTTAAATATAAAGAGTATTGAGAGACATATATAGAATAACCCGTGTGTTTCAACTACACAGCGGAATCTCTTTATATAGACATAGGGTATTAAATAATCCTAATTTACAATAAAGCTAACGGACCAGAATACTTACATACTTACAGCCCATATATATTATTTACATTCTAATATAATATTTAACACTCCCCCTCAAGTTGGAGCATATAAATCAAATGCACCTAGCTTGTTACATATATAACTAATTTTAGGACCTCGCAATGACTTTGTAAACATATCTGCTAACTGATCATTGGATTTGACAAAGCTGGTAATGATGTCACCTGATTCAATCTTTTCTCTTACAAAATGGCAGTCAATTTCGATATGCATGGTCCTTCCATGAAAAACAAGATTCAAGGCAATGTGCAATGTGCAATGCAGCTTGATTATCACATATTAGTGTCATTGTGCTGGTCTCTTCAAATTGAAGTTCTTTCAGTAACTGTTTCAGCCAGATGAGTTCACATGTTACTAGTGTCATGGCCCTGTATTCTGCCTCAGCGCTGGATCTTGCAACAACATTTTATTTCTTACTTTTCCAAGATATTAAATTTCCTCCTATGAGTACACAATACCCGGAAGTTGATCGTCTATCTATGGGTGAACCTACCCAATCAGCATATGAGTAGCCAATTATCTGAATATGTCCTCTATCTTCATAAATGAGACCTTTTCCAGGTGCACTTTTGATGTATGTAAGAATCCGGATTACAACATCCATATGTTCTTGGCAAGGAGAATTTAAGAACTGACTTACCACACTGATAGCAAAGGAAATGTTAGGACGAGTGACTGTGAGATAATTTAATTTTCCAACCAATCTCCTATATCTTCCTGAATCTGATAGAGGCTCCTCCTGATTGGATAGGAGTTTGACATTTGGATCCATAGGAGTATCAACTGACTTGACATTTAGTAGGCTAGTTTCTTCAAGAATATCCATAGAATATTTTCATTGTGAAATTACAAGGCCATCCTTGGATTGAGCTACTTCAATACCCAGAAAATAACGAAGTTTACCAAGGTCTTTAGTTTGAAATTTATTTGAGAGATGTTGTTTTAACTGGAGTATTCCTTGCTGATCACTACCAGTTATAACAATGTCATCCACGTAAACAATAAGATAGATGCACCGTTGAGCTGAGTGATGATAAAATACAGAGTTATCGGCTTCACTGCAGATCATACCAAATTCTTGTACTACCGAGCTGAATCTGCCAAACCAAGCTCTAGGAGACTGTTTAAGACCATAAAGGGACCTGTGTAGCCAACAAACCATGTTGGAAGACTCCCCCTGAGCAACAAATCTTGGTGGTTGCTCCATATACACCTCCTCTTCAAGATCATTGTGCAAGAAAGCATTTTTAATGTCAAGTTGATGGAGGGGCCAATGTCTAATTGCTGCAATGGAGAAAAATAGTTTAACAGATGCCATTTTGGCAACCGGTGAGAATGTATCACTATAATCCAACCCAAAAATCTGAGTATATCCCTTGGCTACCACACGAGTCTTAAATCGATCAATCTTACCATCAGGACCAACCTTCACTGTATAAATCCAACGACACCCAACTACCGACTTCCCATGAGGTAGGGGTACCAATTCCCAAGTACCACTGCTTTGTAGAGCACACATCTCATCAAGCATTGCTTGCCTGTACTCAGGGTGGGATAATGCTTCACCTGTAGTTTTAGGAATAGAAACAGAAGATAAGGAGGACAAACAAGTGTAATGTAAAGGTGAAAGAAGATGATAACACAAATCAATATAATGAGGAGATGGATTACGGGTGGTGCGAGTATCCTTACGAAGAGCAATAGGAAGGTCAGGCTCAGGTGGCAGGGCCGAATCCGGAGGTGGCGTCGGAGGAGAGTCTGTAATGGGAGCAGGAACAGGCACAACAAAGGATAAACGACGACGCTGATATGTTTGTAGTGGTCGTGGAGGTTGGGGGGCAGATTCGGCAGGTTCGATAGGAATCTGAGTGGGTGGGAGAGGGATAACTACTTGAGGAGGTTCGGGATTAATGTCCTGATAGGGCTCAGTAGCTATATGGGTAGGTTTAAAATATTGTACAGACTCGAAAAAGAAAACATCAGCTGATGTAACGTAGCGGTGTAGTGTGGGAGAATAACAACGGTAGCCTTTTTGGGACCGATGATAACCGAGAAAGACACACTTGAGCGACCGAGCTGACAATTTGTCCAAACCGGGGGATAAATTGTGAACAAAATATGTGGACCCAAAGACATGAGGTGGTAATGGGTGAAGAGGAGTATGGGGAAAAAGGACCGAATAGGGGATATTGCCATCAAGGACAGAAGATGGCATACGGTTAATAAGGTAGCACGCTGTTAAGACTGCATCCCCCCAAAATCGGAATGGAACATTGCCATGGAGAAGTAAGGTTCGTGTGGTTTCAATGAGATGTCCATTTTTGCGTTCGGCTACCCCATTTTGCTGAGGTGTATGAGGACATGAGGTTTGGTGTAAAATACCGTTGGAAGCCATAAAATTTTGAAATTGATGAGACAAATATTCTCGAGCATTATCACTTCTTAAGGTACGAATGGAAACTCTAAATTGAGTTTTAATTTCTTTATAAAATTGCTCAAAGATGGAAAACAATTCAGTTCTATTTTTCATTAAAAATAACCACGTACAACGAGAATAATCATCAATAAAAGTAACAAAATACTTAAACTCTAAAGTAGACACAGTACGAGAGGGACCCCAAACATCAGAGTGAACTAAAGCAAAGGGAGAGGATACTCTTTTATTGACTCGATCGGGAAAATTACTATGGGTGTGTTTCCATAACTGACACGACTCATAATGTAAAGTAGATAACTTAGACAAACTAGGCACCAGTTTTTGTAGTTTGGTAAGACTTGATGTCAGCCCAACTATCATAATTTGATCCATCCAGTTTTTCAACTGAGAGAGGAGAAGTGATGTAGTTGGTGAAGATACTCCTGGTTTCAGACTGAGATGCCATGGTCAGCAAAGGTTGTCAGAAAACGCGTCGGAACCGGTAAAACAAGGGCTGTTTGAACTGGAAGTTGTATATCTGTAATTCGAAACTGACAATTGAGGGCAGATATGGAAACAGGAGGCCGAGGCGAGTGCTGTGGAAGAAGAAGCATCATGAACGGCTGTCGGACGCGTCGTCACGCGCGGTGGCAGTGTGCGGTGCATGAGATCCACGCGCGGGACGTGCAGGTGGCGTGTGTGGGTGCGTGAGAATGATTCTGAAGGTGCGGCTGAAGGGTTTGGCCGATCTGGGGTGTTCGGCGCTGATGGAGTGGTCGTTCGTTGAAAAAACTTGTCAGAAACAGTGATGGCAGCAACGCCAGCGACGGTAAAGCGTGAACGACTGAACAAAAATTGAGGAATCAGCGTTTCAACGGCAGAGGGGGGAAACCAGAGTTGAGAACACGGTTTGCCGAAAAAAAATATTCACTAGAGACAGTGGGTCGATCGGGTAGTTGACGATTAGGGTTTGTCTCTTAGTTGACTCTAATACCATGTTAAATATAAAGAGTATTGAGAGACATATATAGAATAACCCGTGTGTTTCAACTACACAGCGGAATCTCTTTATATAGACACAGGGTATTAAATAACCCTAATTTACAGTAAAGCTAACGGGCCAGAATACTTACATACTTACAGCCCATATATATTATTTACATTCTAATATAATATTTAACAATAACGATGTCATCAACATACACAATGAATAAAGTTACCATGCCACAAACATAGTGTGATATGATTGGCTTTATATGAACCCATCTTCTTTGACAACTTGATTCAATCTATCAAACCACACTCTTGGGGATTAATTGAGACCATACAAGGATTTTTGGAGCTTGCACACCTTGTTAAGGTGTTGGACGATTCAAGTCCTAGGGGAATTTAAATGTATACTTCTTCTTCTAACTCACCATTTATGAAAACATTCTTAATATCTAGTTGGTGTAGTGGTCAATCCAAGTTTGCAGCCATGGATAGTATGACTCGTACAGAGTTAAGTTTGGCCATTGGAGGAAATATTTCTTCATAGTCTATGCCATATGATTGGGTGAATCCTTTGTTGGGAGGTATCTACATATGAACTTTGGTGGAAAATTACATGGATCTTAAGGTAGGATCTAGTGCTGAACTAAAATATTCACGACAATTTTTCGGTTTTGAGCACCTTAATTTTTGTTTCGAATTGTCTTTACACCATAGTGTGGAAAAACTAATAATTTTCGAACTTCTGATTTTCTCTTTCATGAGAATTATCCATCTGACTTTTGTGTGATCATCGATGAATGTAACAAAGCATTTAGGACAAGTAATGTTGCTAACTAGGGTTGTACATGAGTTGGGCCAACCCAACCAACCTGGTCAACCCAATATGGATCGACCCAAAAAAGAAATTCGGGTCAAGTAAATGTGTGTGAATGGGCAATCTTGATTTCAAAAAAGAGAAAACCACTCAAAAAAATTGGGTATTGGGTAAAACAAGACCCAACCCAAGTAACCTAAGTAAATCAGATAGCTGGGTAATGAGGGAAACATTTTCTCTAAGGATAGGAGATTTGGGTACCTAATCAATAGTGCCACAACATTACTAACTCTTCACTATTTGGATAAACCACTGCACAAGAATTGGCTGTGAGTTCTTTAGAGGAATGTTCAACTTACAAGTAGTAGAATCCAACACAGTCTTTAGCACTACCAATCGTCTTACCCGACTCCAAATTTTGAAATTCACATAGATTGGAAAAAAAATTAGCAACGCATCTCAAGTCTCTGATTAGTTTTCTAATAGGCATCAAGGTGCAATCAAGTTTGGACACATACAGTACAAAATCCAAAGTAATGTATTTTGAAATCTCAACAAAACCATAACCTTTGACAAGGTATCATCAGCAATCCGAATAATGGAGTTATCACGACGGGGAGAATAACTGTAAATAGTGTCATATCTTCAGTCATGTGATCCGATGCTCCTAAATTTATGATCCATGATTTTGGTTTTCCTTTGCTAGTGTGTAAGTGATGCAGAAAGTTACCTTAGTGTGCTACTATAGCTATACCACATTTTTCTGCAACAAGAACAGTCTACTAGAGCAGTTTCAGTAGAGCCTCTATTTGTTCTTTGTTGAATGGAGATGGATCTTGATTCGCTTCCATTTCTTGTGGGTTATGTGTTGCATTGCCTCTGGTGTTCCTATTGCAAAATGTTTTTGACTTCTCCCGTTGAAGGTAATTTTGACCATTCAACTTGTGGCCAGTGATGAGAAGTTCAATCCCTTTGATTGATCTCGCAAGATTTATGTCAATATTTGTGGTTGTGCCTTAGGTTTTGTCTTCTTCCGTGGTTGGGTCGATGAAAGATACTAGAGATGGTTCCGATTTAGCTCTAATACCATGCATAAAAGTGATTGTTTATTCACTTGATGATAAAATTGATTACATAAGGAGTATTAATAGTACAAGTAATTTAGTCAAAATAGAGCTGGAAATTATAAAATTGATACCCTATGAATGCTGTCCAAAATGGAAATAAATATAAAACTAAAATCCTAATTAATACATACTAATAACTATATAAATCAGAATCCAATAATTCTGATTTTTGATATCATAATCAACAACAATAAAAAGTGAAATATAGAAGAAAAATAGGAAATATAGAGGAAAACATTTAAAACAAATACCAAGAAATATTTTCATCAGATTATATCTTTAATATTAAGAATATTATAACAAGAATAAGTTGGGCTAGTACTAGAACATCACGTGGATAGCTTACATAGCTTTTGTAGCCTACAGAATTCAACTGTATACCCATAAAATAGGCAAGATTGGTTGGCAAAATGCAAGAAAATGTAGTCAATGCGGCTGCAATTGTAGTTTTGATGTCATTGCGGTGACCTCTTAAACTTTTTATATTGCAGTCTGCATATGTGGTGGCAAACCATAATTTAGATCTGTGGGGGAAAGATTTGAGCATGAAGTAGGATAATTGGTTGTCTTTGCGCAAAATGTGAAAAAAATGCCATGAAATTCATGATGATTGGCTTGGGGTAGAAATAATTGCTTGATTGAAGTAGTTGCTGATATATTTTAAATTTCTTTTATAAGCTAAATATTTATTAAACATAAGCTAATATGTACCACAATCTCTTTTTGAATGACATATACAGCACAATTGATTCTCCTGATATGGTATAATGTGCAGAAATTGAAGTTATTGTGCGACAGTAATATTGCACTGGACGGCCTTGGAATATAAAGAAGTGTTTGTTAATACTGATAATTCCAATAGGTTGGCTATCCCTTTTGTATCAATTATTACCCACCCTTAATTGTTTAGACGTAGAGAAGGATGACCACAGGGATCTCTTCAATTTTTGTTATACAAATTTTGTCACGTATGAAGGACATTTGGTATAAGTATCATGATATATATATATATATATATATGATTTTCATGTAAAATTCCGCTGAAAGAAATATAATAAAGTATATATTCTATATTTGCTTTGTCCATGTTCTCTCTTTTCTAATGTTAAATGTATTTTGTCAAATAAACCTTCACAAAAGTAAAGTCTAATTTTATAGTTTAACTCAGTTTATGGTCAGATTATTTGTTTATTGAGATGGGTGTATCTCTTTGTTTCTTTCTTTCTTTGATCATGACATTTGAGTCTCTAAACCAAATAATATAATGTAGATAACAAACTTCCGGTCTAGTTTGTATACACTTGAACGTATGAGTTTAATGTAAATAATTGTTGATTGCAATTAAAATAAGATCTATACCAATCAATATCTATTATAATATATTATAATAGACTCAAATTATTTATTTAACATCTAATTTGATTTTATGCCACGTAACTTTATTTGTATCACTTCACTTATTTGCTTAGTTGTTATATCTAGAATTCTTCTCTTTCTATTCTTCATATACTACACAATTTCATTTCATCAACAAACAAAAATTCAAGAATAAAAAACATTAATAATCACTTATAATGCAATAAACATTTCTCTATTGTTTATTTATCATTTATTAAATGTAATTTATTTTGTAACAATTTCTAATGTAAGTCTAAATATCTTTTCTATTTTTCTTGATTGAATCAAGATTCAAGAAGACGTAAATCATTCCAATAGTGAAAAAAATTATCTCACCCTTAAGAGTTACTTAAAGATGTACAACAATACTTATGAGTCTCAACAATAGACTGTTAGAATGTTGAAGAAGGGTTCTAGCGGTGACAACATGAAGAGACAAGAGATGAATACTCAAAACATAAAGAGGTAGAGTAAATAATGCTATTATTAAAATTTAGGCTAACTTGCTCTCCAATTTGAGTATAACAAAATTGCTTCTGTGGTGTTTGATGAAATGCAACTGATGTTTACATTTTTATGTTATATTTCATTTACAACATTAATAAAAAAAAATCTAATTTATTTAATTTATGTTGATTACTATTATTGATGTTCCATTTAATAAATTGTATGTTTTGTATCCTTTTAGTCATGTCTTATTAGGTCATTTGTTTTTTTTTTTACAAAACTATAAGGTATTGATAGTTCTTAATTTTCATAATTCAAAGTAGATCTATTGTTACAATGTATGTTTTTTTAACACAATAAATCAATTGAACAATGATTGAAATTTACACAATTCTTTGAAAATTAAAATTTCCATAGTAATTACGGAAAAATAATAACAACACATTTGTCTACATGATAATTTAAAACCAATCCATGTTTTTAATTTTACGTTCTCTAAATCAAATTTTAATATTTCCTTTTGCGTTATAATTGAATCATAAATGATATTATATTTGTTGTTTTTGACTCATATAAGTCAACAAAAAAGACCTAGCATAAGAGACACGTGAGCTGGCGATAAACAAATGGAGGCTAGAAATTAAGTTTTAGCCAAATATTTTAGATTTCTCACAAGTTTATAAATTATTATTCTAGTTTGACAAGTCAAGCTTATGAGGAAGCAATTATTTCCTCAATTTCAATTTAAATATCTCGTTTTTCATTTCTTTTTGTCTCAATATAAATACAACAATAATTACTTTTTTTTACTAATACTTTTATTTATTATATTTCAATTCATCAAATTATTATGCTAATTGCAATTAATAAAAAAAATTTGAATAAATGAAACATTTTATCATTAAAATCAAATCAACTAATTATTTTCTAAAGAATTGTATAAATTTCGAATGAAACATTTAAAATGAGACGTAAGAAATACTTATCTTGAAGAGTGATGTTGCTTTTCACACTAATATAATGAAAACAATGTATCTACCGGGTTCCAAAATTATTCTATTATAAATGCACATATTTTAATAATTGTTTAATTAATATATTTTTTAAGATGTACTTATGTTATACATTTGTTTTAGTTCAAACTTTCTCCTTTAAAATAGCCGATTATCGTAGAAGGAAAGGTAATTATTACTATCAATTCAAATCATTCAACCATTTTTTAATTTGTTTAGTTGCCTTGTGAATTTTATATATACTAATGTCACTTAATATTTTTTCAAGTTATTCTTTTGTGACGTGACTTGTACTTTATTGTCAATTTCCTTCTCTATAATTCATACATCTAATTAACTATTATTATTTTGATATAGTATTTACAAATAAAGGTGTGTAAATAAAATTGTAAATACAAATGTTGTGTTTGATTTAATATATAAGTCATTGCATTTATGCTACTAAGATATAAGATTTATTTAATAAGAGTGTTAGTTCACGAAGCAAAATAAAAAATGAGACTTATAAATTATATATATATATATATATATCATATAATTTCGACTAAATATCCCATGTAGTTCCTTAACTTAATTTTAGTTAATATTTTAGTCATTTATTTATTTATTTATTTTTCCGATTTGGTTCTTTATTTTAATTTTAAGTGACAATTGATCTTTTACGTTTTAAAATGTCAACAATGTTATCATTTTTTTTTACAAAAATTAAAAAAAAAATCATCAAAATTTTCAAACAAAATCCATAAAATTAATTATCATCTTTAATATAATGAAAAATTCATCAAATTCATAACATAAATCATTAAATAAACATATATTTTCATTCTTTATTTGATGAATTTGATGTTGGAGATAAAAATATGAGTTTATTTGAATATGAGTTATGCATTTGATGAAACTTGTATTATATTGAAGATGATTATTAATTTTATGAATTTTGTTTGAAAATTTTGATGAATTTTTTGAATTTTTGTAAAAAAGAGGACAACATTGTTGACATTTTAAAAAATAAAACATCAAATTGTCATTTAAAATTAAAATAAAAGACCAAATCAAAAAAAAAAAATAAAGAATTAAAACGTTAACTAAAATTAAATTAAGGGACAACAAATGCCATTTAACTTATAATTTCTAATAGTTACTAATTTTTTGAAAATAAATCTCAAGACACACCTGCAACGCGCGGATTGAGAGGTAGTTGTATATAATTCGTCACTCTTGTTAGAAATATTTGCTCGATGCCCTTTTCTTGATTGTATTATATTATAACAATAGTTTCAACATTTATGATTGTTAATTACAAATATTATGTTGATTGATTTGTTTAGCCTAATAAGTAAAGGTAGATATATAAATTTAAGGAAATAAATCATTTCCCTCAAATTTATGCAATTGGTCAAAAAGCATCAATTTGCTAACAAAATAACTAATGACATGGATGAGGCACAACTGTGGTAAAATTATTTGCATCATGCAATTGGGTGCTGATATGAGGGAACGAAATAATGTGATCATCATAGGCCTCATAGAAAGAATAATCCACTTCAACATGTTTTGTGCGTTCATGGTAAACTAGATTGATAATAATCTATATTGCACTTGTATTGTTGGCATAAACATGTGCAATCTTGGTAAAAGGGAAACCAAGCTCAACCAAAACACCATGAAGCCAAATTATTTTAGAACATGAAGTAGTCATAGACCGGTACTACGATTTAGTAGAGGACTTAGTAATTCATGTTTGCTTCTTAATCTTTCAAGAAATCAATGTAGAACCATGAAACACGCACTAACTAGTGAAATATATGTGAGTATTAAGACATCCTGCCCAATAAGCATCACTATAAGCAATCAATTTAGGAACTTTCCTAGTGAGAAATAATATACCCCGTTGAGAAGTGTATTTCAAGTACCAAATTATGCGACAAACAATGGTCGTATGAAGGTGGTAAGGTGAGTGCATGAATTGGCTTACTTGTTGAACATCAAAAGATCATTAGGGCATGTAATTGTCAAGTAAAGACTTCCAAATATTTGACCCAAAAAATAGTTTAAAAGAGGATGACATTATATCAAAGGATCGTGCAGAAGATCGTCGTTGTCACAGAGATATTTAACATTCACCATAAGAACTTCCATCAAATAATATATTGAAGACCAACCAAAGATATTAAAGCATCATTGTGCTTGTATTGATGTAGTAATAAGCCTTTGGAGGTATAATGAAACTCAAGATCAAATAAATCGTGCCAATTACCAAGATCCTTTATCTAAGTCAATAATTGTTGTTTATGTTGTTGTATGGCTGCAAGGACCGAATCAATAATGACCATATCATCAACGTAGAGAAGGAGACAAACAATACTAGTGGACTTCCGAATGAATAGAGAGTATTGACTTAGATAAAGAAAAACCCAAAAAACAGTGGAGCAAAAATTCTTACACGAAGCTCGGAGAGCTTGTTTCAAACCATATAATGACCTTTTGATCTTACCTACACTCTTAGATCAAGAAAATAGACCTTGATGCTGTGGTTGTTTTAATAACTAAAATGAAGTTAGAAATTTGGATTGATTAATCTATAGTTAATCTAATTGACAAAGAGATAAGGGGTTGGTAAACTATGTTAATCAAAATTGTACTCAAATCAATATTACTTCAAGATTATGATCATGATTCAATTTTTTTAGTTAAATCATATATTTGATTCTAAATTAAGATAGAAACATATAAAGTTATAATAAATTGAAACAATGGAAAAATCTACTAAATATCTTGTTTGGACTGATCGTTTAATTTTATGTCTATTATTTTTTCTTTCATCTAAATTAAATCAAAATAACTCCCTTATTTTCCTTTTGTTTTTATTTGGTTTATTCATTCAAAGGTCTTTGTGAGAACAATCATCGTGAAAACATCTTGTACATCAAATTTTACTTTTTTTGACCCAATACGACTATAGAACATTCATATAAATATCCTCTGTCATATCACCATGAAGAAGTTTATTTTGTTTTATGTCTATTTTATGAAGAGACCAACCATTAGAAGCAACAACAAAAAGTACAATTCGGATAGTCGTCATCTTGGTCACAGACGCAAACGTTTCGTCATAATCAATGTTATATTCTTGCTTATTCTTTAAGGCAACTAAACGAGCCTTGTAGCGATCGAGAGAACAATCAAAAATTCAGTTTCACATGATACACTCATTTGCAACCTATGGTTTAGACACTAGGTGGGAAAGAGACAAGATACCAAGTGAAATTTTCTTGAAGGGTATCAAATTCGTCTTACATTTGCTTTTGTCCGATATATATATATGTAACTACATGTGAGTTAGATGTTTGAATAGATATGTTAGATAGAGCAACAATGAGAGAAATATGTGATGAATTATACATTTCTGGTGAAAATATATCAGGTTGATAAATCACTCTCGCAGAGTGGCATAGCGCCACTAACACAAGTTCAGGTGACGGGGGAATGGGAACCTGTTGTTTGGGTCGTCTGACAATGACATGAATTCGTTTAAACCACTCCATAAAAACATTATTTGAATCAAAAGAGACACAGAAATATAAAGTGATTATCAAAACCATGATCAAAGACTGTCACATTTCATAAAAAAATACGACAAGGTTAAGAGGCTTGCACTCTATCAACTGAGTTATACAAACTTGTTATTTTATTTTTAGTAATTATATATTTATTATTGCTTCCTATTTATTATTATGATTGTATAAACAATGTGTCTAATGCCAGTAATCATAACTATTTGACACATCTTATATCTAACTTCCTATAAAATAATTATTATTTCTATTTTTGTTTTCTTTTTTACATTTGAGTTATTTTATTTTTCAAAGAGTTACTAATTCTTTAGCATATTCTATACAAATAAAATTTTAATAAAACAAAATATATTTTCAATATGAACATCGACAATTTCCACATTTAAGATTTTTAGGTAAAAAAAGATACATGTAAATATCCATATTGATTGAATATAACCTATGTGGATCTAAAAGAAATAAGAGCTATATACTATATACTATATATATATATATATATTTATTGGAGTTAAAGAGAAGAGAAAAAGTAACAAAAATAAATAAATAAAAAGCCTCAAAGCCCACAAGGGAAAATTGAATTATTAAAGATACATTTAGAAGTTCAACACATCATTCAAGGAAAAATCATAGAAAAGGAGAGAAACTCTTCAACCTAGCCAACACCAACTTTCACAATATAATTACCTTAATATTTAAATAAATATAGAAATATGATAACAAGTAATACGTATCGAATTTAAAATTCCCCATCTTGTAAGAATTAATGAAGAGCAACAATAAATATATATAACAACAAATTAATCAAAATAAAATAGCATAAAGAACACCGAATGTTCGAGCATGATCGGAGTGTTGAAAACGAAGACTTGGATGTTGCAAACTTGATGTCTAAAATGCAACCCGATCCAACGGTTAACAAATTCACAATTGATGTTTTTCTTAGATAGATTTGACAAAATCGAGAATAGGGTTTACTCTCGTCTTTTCTCTTTTAGTGGGTGTCTTTTCTTTCAAAATAATCTCTCTCTTACAATCCTAATTAGACCACTCTCCACTTAAATAAGTGAGACACATGGGTACAATATTTGGACCTGTCTCCTCATAGAAAGGGAGCCCAATACCCAACACAATATCTCCCTCTCACAACTATGACGAGATTATCGCCAAACTAGCGTTATCACAACAAATTTCAAAATTCCCTCTTGGTAATGCTTTAATCATCATATTAGAACTATTACAATCATTATGAACTTTAGAAAACTCCAATAACATAGTTTCCAAAACATCACATATCCAATGATACCTCACATCAATGTATTTGGACCAACTATGAAACATCGAATTCTTACCAAGATGAATAGCACTTTAACTATCGACAAATAATACATATTTGTCTTGAATAAACCCAAACTCCTACAAGAATTTCTTTCAACCAAATCAACTATTTTCATACTTTGTTAATGGCAATAAACTCTACCTCAATTGTAGACAATGTTACACATTTTTGTCATTTCGACTGTCGAGCCACAATTCCCTCTGCAAATTTAATCATATAGCATGAAGTGAACTTCCTTGAGTCAATATCTCTAGCCATAACTGAGTCGGAGTACCCTACCAAAATAGGTTTGTCACCTTGAAAACCAAGCCTCATACATGTAGTACCACGAAGATACCTCAATCTGTCTTATAACATTCTAATGCTCTCTACCTGCGCAATATTTGGTTTTGTAAACACCATTGCATATATCAAACTACCCATAACAAAAACATAAGGAACTCGCTCCATGTCTCTTTTCTCATCTTCACTATAAGGATTTTATTTTGAAATTAACTTAAAATGAGTAGCAAGAGGAGTGAGTACTTATAACCTTATAGTTTCCCATTGGAAACCTTTGCAACATTCTCTCAATATAGTGTTCTTGTGACATCCAAAGTCTCTTCTCCTTTGTATCACACATGATTCTTATGCCAATAATTTGTTTAGCCGCAAACTTGTACCCAAATTCATCCTCCCCATAACCAATGAAGATTCTTCTTTGACTTTGCATCCAGCTTGGATCTTTCATCCTTTGAAACATGAACAAAAGTCTTGCAACCAAAGACACTCAAATGATTATACTTGACATTCTTACCAAACTGATGACTCTTCATCATATGCATATTTTTTTTTTATTGTTTTTAGTCTTATTTATCTTTTATTCATTAGTTAATTTAAAGATTTATTTGATATATTTTATTAATTTTATTTCTTTGATTTAATGAAATGTTTATGTTCTTATTTCTTTGATTAAGTAGAGATTTTTCGGAGTTTTGCGTTGTTACTTTATTTTAGTGCAATGCTGAATTTTGGTGAGAAATCAATATGACCTATATGGAGTATTTCAGTCATATCTGTAGTTGTAGATGTCCCATTGGAGTCACACCAAGTGCAAATGAAAGCTAAGATCCATAGCTATAACTTCCATGAAGACACTAAAGAGGTGACAAATGCAGAAATTGTCAACCAGAAGACGATGTGCGCCTAAAGTGCATTAGTTGCGCTTGAGGCACATTTCCAACATGTTGCCACTGCCAGGACGCGCCTAGAACGCAAACTCTACGCCTGGGGCGCAAACTTTGTGCTTGGGGTGCAATTCTAGACCAGTGACACTAACCAGGCGTGCGCGACGCGCATCATCATTCATTAAAATGCATAATTTTTACTTTCTAGGGACCTTTTTGACTATTCGGAAGCAGGGAGACTTGTGCCCTAGCATAAAAACTCAAAGATGGTCGTTTCTAACACCATTGGAGTAGTTTTATCAAGAATCATTTATGAATCTTTCTTGTAATTCTTCTCCAATTTCTATCTTTTATATCTCTATCATGAGTAACTAAACGCTATTTGTTAGGGATGATTGTAACAAGATGAAACCCTTATTTTTTTTGATTTGATTTCTAATTATATGAATGAGTTTATTGAATTATTTTCCTCATCTTAGTGCTTAATTCTTTTTATTGCTTGATCAACATTAAAATGTTCTATGATTCGTATTTTGAAACGAGAGTGGACTTTACGAATGCTTGAGATGAGAAATTTATGAATTTGTAGTCTAGGGATAGATACAGGTCATGAAACCAATTAAATTAGTTGCAAAAGCAATAGTTTAAAAAGAGGATTTGTGTATGGTAATGCTTAATTCTAATCTTAAATCTACTAAGGAATTAGGGGTTACTTTGAAATTTAAGGTTATGTCACTAAGACATTAGGGCCAGAATAATAAAGAGAATTCGGTAATAATTCAATAAAGGAATTCAATAACTAGGATCAAATTAGACACCAAGGTTGAATTCGAAGTGATACTCATCCCTGACATTTTTATCAATATAAAGGATCAATTTTATCACTGTTGTTAATTTTAAATATTATTTCAATCAATTTGGAAACTTTTTGTTCAATATAGTAATTAAATATAATTCAATAGTAAAACGCAATCCTTGAGTTCGACACTCGGTACTACCGTTTTATTATTACTTGCAACGATTCAGTATACTTGCTGAAACGCTATCAAGTTTTTGGCGCCGTTGTCGGGGTTGCCATATCTCTATTGAATTTACTTTATTTACTTAATTAAAATTTTTTTCTCTACAATAAAATTTTTTATATTATTTTTTTTTTATTTTTTTTTAAAAAAAAATTCTTTTATTTTTTTTTTATTTGTTGAACTTGCTATTGTCATGTCTAGTGGTTTGTCTCTTCTTTGTTTGAGATAACTATTTGCTGTAGAGCATGGAAGATTATAATGATGATATTCTACTACAATCATATGAAGATTGTGATACTTGCCTTATATCGGGTATATGTCGCATGATTGAGGGGCAAATCTTGAGCTATACATTTTTAAAATATCACCCTCAGATCCCTCTAATGCAACCTCTTAGGTGTGACTTTTGCAGAGAAGCACATAAGAATGGAAATTGTTCTGATGACCTTGCCGAACTAGTAGAATATGAAGAGTTTTTGGTCAAAGTTGCAGAAAAAGACGAGTGTTACATTAAAAAGATAAATTGGGAACAAATTCTACCTCATAAAATTCTATCCAAGAAATCAGATGACAAAGACTTTCACGTTACAAACGTTTTGGTTGAATTCATGAAGAATGACATGATTTCAATTGAAAGATTTGAAAATCAATGTGAGAGGTTATTGAGCAAGTGGCTAAGTTTGAGAAGATGGAGGAGAAGTTAAAGATTGAAGATAATTTCATTGTTGTGGTAGAAGAAGATAAGCAAGAGGAAAAGACGAAGGAGGAAAAGAAAAAAGAAGAGATTAATAAAGTTTGAGATTCAATTTATGCCTTGTTCATCAATGTCCAATTGAGAAGGACATGGAAGCAACATCTTTTATTTCTTAAGTTCATGGAATTTCTACCAAACAAAAAGAAAAAGAAGGATGATGTATTCTTCTTGTCATATATGCCACCTTGACAATAGTTGATGCGTCAAGCTAATGACTTTAAAGAAATGCTTTGTGGGAGGTAACCCACAAGTAGAGGTAACTTTTATTTTTTGCAATCTTATTTTTGTTATTTGAATTTGTTTCTTTCTAATTGTGTGTAGACATGCACTATGATGAAGAATTATTAACAACTTGCATTTTCTCTTACATTTTATGTTTGGGATTTTGAAATTTAAACTCTAATTCTTTGCTCATATAATTCCTCAATTTGATAAGTTTCACTAATTGATGCATTATTGATTACTCGTTGGTTGTCGAAGTCTCACTCGCATTTTTTTTATAAAAAAAAAGTAAATAAATTTCGTAGTGGCATGTTTGGAATTATTTAGATAGTTCACACTCTTTCTTATTATCCTAGCTGTGAGCTTTTGAGCCTAAACACTTAAACTCTATTGTGTGATTATCCAGACATGAATTATCCCTTCAGAACTTACACTAATTCTGACTTGCATCACATGTAATTTATGCATACATTGAGGCAATTTTGTGTGGTTGTTTGAACCTTTGTAACTACCCTATGAAAATTTTACCCTTTGCCCCCTTTGAGCCTTGCCCTTTTATTTCGGTTACTAGCTACATTACAAGCCAAATACCTAACTTCGAGTAAATCACCTTTCTTGGAGTTTGGTAGAAAAAAAATTATTGTCTGGATAAAGTTCTAAGTTTGGGGTTGCTCATGGGATATCAACCTTTTAAGTTTGGGGTGGTGATTCTCACAAAAAGAAAAGAAAAAAAAATCAGTTTGTGTACTTTGGTAAATAATATATTCTTGGTTCTTTTGTGAATATTTGAAAATCTCTAGAATGAAAAGGTGAAGAAAAAAAATGGTAGAATAATTTGGAAGTGTATGCCTAATTCCAAGTAGTAAAGCCTACTATCCCAAAATGTCCTACCCTTACCGAAGCCTCACTACAACCCAAAGTCCTCCAAAAATGTATGTGTTTACTACATTGTGATTGCTAACTAGAATTTTTTTAAGTTTATGGTAGTGTGATGCGTGTTCTAGGATTTGAGTGATAAATTCATAACCCTTTCTAAACACTTGAGAGAAATTTTGGTGAGATTGTGTGAAGAGGGAGTTGAACTTGATGAATGAATGTTAAAGTGTACAAATTGTGTTGTTTTTTTTTGTAAGCAACCATGGAGCATGATAAATGTTTTGTAGTAGCTAGAACTTTGAAAATTGAGTTTGATTTGATTTGAGAAATTGAGTTTAAGTTTGCGTTTAACTACACCAAATATGAAATTAATTTTTGCTTGGGAACAAGCAATATATTATGTTTGGGGTTGTGATGACTCTTCATCATATGCATATTTTTTTTATTGTTTTTAGTCTTATTTATCTTTTATTCATTAGTTAATTTAAGGATTTGTTTGATATATTGTGTTAATTTTATTTCTTTGATTTAATAAAAAATTTATGTTCTTATTTCTTTGATTAACTAGAAATTTTTCAGAGTTTTCCGTTGTTACTTTGTTTTAGTGCAATGCTGAATTTTGGTGAGAAATTAACATGACCTATGTGGAGTATTTCAGCCATATTTGGAGTTGTAGATGTCCTATTTGAGTCACACCAAGTGAAAATGAAAGCTAAGATCCATAGCTATAACTTTCATGAAGATACCAGAACCAAAGTCAGAAGTGCAACAGTTGTGCGCCTGAAGAAGCTGTGAAACATGCAAACAATGCCAACCAAAAGAAGTTGTGCGCCTGAAGTGCAACAGTTGCGCCGGAGGCCGATTTCCAACATGTTGCCACTGTTAGGACGCGCCTGGAGCATAAACGTTGTGCCTAGGGCGCAATTCCAGACCAGTGACACTGTCCATGCGCACCCGAAGCTCCAATCCTGCGCTTGGGGCGTGTGACGCGCATCAGCGTTCATTAAAATACATAATTTTTACTTTCTAGAGATATTTTTAACTATTGGGAAGGGGGGAGACTTGTGCCCTAGCATAGAAATTCAAAGACGGTCGTTTCTAACACCATTGGAGTAGTTTTATCAAGAACCATTCATGAATATTTCTTGTAATTCTTCTCTAATATTTATCTTTTATATATCTGTCATGCGTAACTAAACATTATTTGTTAGGGATGAGTGTAACAAGATGAAACCCTTATTTTTGTGATTTGATTTCTAATTATATGAATGAGTTTATTGAATTATTTTTCTCATCTATGTGCTTAATGCTTTTTATTGCTTGATCAACATTTAAATGTTCTACGATTCGTATTTTAAAACGGGAGTGGACTTTACGAATGCTTGAGATGAGAAATTCATTAATTTGTAGTCTAGGGATAGATGTAGGTCATGAAACCGATTAAATTAGTTGCAAAGATAATAATTTAAAAAGAGGATTCTTGTACGGTAATGCTTAATTCTAATCTTAAATATACTAAGGAATTAGGGTTTACTTTGGAATTAAAGGTTATGTCACTAAGACATTAGGGCAAGAATAATGAAGAGAATTCGGTAATAGTTCAATAAAAGAATTCAGTAACTAGGATCAAATTAGACACCAAAGTTGGATTCGAAATGAAACTCATCCCTGACATTTGTCTCATTATAAAGGATCAATTTTATTATAGCTGTTAATTTTAAATATTATTTAAATCAATTTGGAAACTTTTTGTTCAATTTTAGTAATTAAATATAATTCAATAGTAAAATGCAATCCTTGAGTTCGACACTCGGTACTACCGTTTTATTATTACTTGCGACGATTCAATACACTTGCTGAAACGCTATCACAAACCTTACCTTTTCTGGTATCTCACTATTTAACGCGACAATAGGAGTAAAATTAATAACATGCACCGCTGTGTACAATGCTTCACCCCAATAATGTTTAGGCAACTTAGTTTTAGAGAGCATGCACATCATTCTCTCAACAAGTGTTTGATTCATTCTCTCTACTAAACCATTTAGTTGTGGAGTTTTAGGAGGAGTCTTTTCATGTGCTCTACCCTACTATTTGCAATAGGCATTAAACGGTCTGCAATACTTGCCTTTGTTGTCAATACGAGCACGTTTCGTCTTCATGCCTATCTGCTTCTCAACCAAAGCATGAGATTGTTTGAATTTATCCAATAATTGATCTTTTGTCTTCATAACATAAACCCATAGGTTCTTGGAATAGTCATCAATAAAAGTAACAAAGTAAAGTGCACCACTAAAAGATTTTACCTTTAAAGGGCCACATACGTCAGAATGCACCAACTGATGCAACTCTGACTTTCTAGAAGGAGGATTCCTTTTGATGGATACTATAGTTTGTTTACCAATTATGCAGTGAGAAAATTTCTCCAAATCTACATTCTTCAATCCTGGAAGCACATCTCTTTTTGCTAAACAATTTAACTTTTTTTGACTTATATGGCTAAGCCTTCGGTGCCACAAAGATGATTCTACATTCACGATATTCACACTGTCTTTAGAAACCAAAGCTTTTGTCCAATATATTTTACTAATTTTCTCTCCTCTAGCCACAACCAAGTTACCTTTACTGAGTCTCCACTTTCCAGAAGCAAAATGATTATCAAAACCACTTTCGTCAAGTATATGCACGGAGATTAAATTGTAGCAAACATCTAAAGCATACTTGACTCCTTTAAGCAACATTTTCATTCCCATGTTAGTTTCCAAGCATACATCACCAACACCAATTACCTTAGATACACCATCATTATCCATCTTCAAAACTCCAAAGTCACATGAAGTATAAGATGTGAAGAACTCCTTCCTCGGTGTAACATTTAGTGTAACACCACTATCAATTATTCACATGCTCTCATCAGATGCAAGATTAATTAACTCATAGTCACGGAGAATAACAAGATCATCACTAGTAGCAGTAGAAACATGGTCATCATCATGACCCCTTTGTTTATGCTTACCCTTCTTGCATATATTCTCCTTTTTCCATAGAAAACAATTCTTTTGTATGTGCCCTATTCTATGACAATAATGACACTCCACATTTTTGTATTTAGACTTGGACTTGCTTCTGTTATTTTCTCTATCACCCTTTAATTCTTTTTCCTGACTTCTCACCTATTTCCAATGACAAGAACTTCATATTGAGAAGAACCTTGTGCCTTCCTTCTACTCTCCTCATTCAAAACACCATCCTTAGCCGTTTCCAAATAAACAACACCATTACGAGTGAGACTCATTATAGAAACCCAAAATGTCTCCGAAGACTCTAGTAAAGATAACAGCAAAAATAATCCCAATAGCTCACCGTAAAACTTGATACTCATTCCAGACATTTGATTAAGGATCCCCTAAAATTCACTCAAGTGGTTTGAAATAGATGTTCCTTCCTTATACTTTAAATTTATGAAACTATTCAGTAAGAATAATGTATTATTCCCTAATTTAGAGGCAAACAAAGTGTGTATCTTATCCCACATAGTTTTTGCATTTGTCTCATTAGAAATATGATTATAAACATTATCTTCTACATATTTTCTAACAAAACCACATACCTGTTGATGCTCAAAATCCCATTCTTCCGTAGATTTATCATTCGACTTTTTAGAACTAAAAATAGGAAGATGCATTTTCTTCACAAATAACAAATCTTTCATCTTGCCCTTCCACAAATGATAATTAGTACCATTCAAGCATACCATCTTTATATTCATATTTGCCTCCATCCTTCAAGCAAATATGATGGGAGTAAGTACAGAAATATAATACAAGTAATACGTAGTGGATATAAAATTCCCCCAACTTGCAAGAATCCGTGAGGAGCAACAACAAATATATATATGGCAGCAAGTTAATCACAATAAAAGAGCGTAAATCACCGATATTTTAGTGTGGAAAACCCCTAAACACAAGGGAACAACATAACGTCCAAACTAAAGAAGTAGTTCTACTATAATCAAATAAGGGTACAAAAGAATCTCAAAATGATGAACAAAGTGTGCCTACAACCAGCCAAAATAACAAAGCAATAAAGCCTAAAAATGAAAAGCAAGAAGAAGAAAAACACTCAAAAACCGCTTATGTTCGAACACGATTCCTCCTTCTCCATAAATCATTTTGTCGATCTAACCATTGAAAACGAATACCTGGATTTTTCGAACCTTCTGTCCAAAAATCAGCTCGATCCAACAGTTAACCAATGCACTATGGATGTGTTTCTGAGATTGATTTGATAAAATTGAGAATAAGGTTTACTCTCCTCTTTTCTCTTTTGGTGGCTGTCTTTTCTTTCAAAATATTCTCTCTCTTACAACCTTAATGAGACCACTCTCCACTTAATTAAGTGAGACACATAGACTATAATATTTGGGCACTTCTCCACATACGAATGGAGCCCAATACCCAACAACTTCCTCAATCCAAAAATATTGAAGCCACTACAAGAAAACATTTGTATACCTACGGAAAATTACCCACAGATCTTAATCTGTGAGTAAATTAGTTGTTATCTACCGAAAAACCGTGTGTATTATTTTATAAAATAATTTTTTTAATTAATTTCCACGATAATTCCGTAAGTAAAATTAAAAAATTCGTGGGTAAAGAAAAAAAAATACAATCTTGACTTAAATTGTGCGAAATTTTTTCGTGTTATTTTTACTATAACTTATCCGTTGGTAATTTCTATTTTTTAGAAAAAATTTGTGTTGAGTTTTAAAAAAAAGGGTTTATGTGAAAACAAAAATAACTCTTCATTATCAAAACCAAAAGAACTCACATTCAAATTGGAACCATAGAATCCTAAACCCTTCTTCTTCTGCCAACCTCCACCATATTGCAACCCGCTCAGTCGACTCAGACCATTCTGGATACCGCCTTAGTAATCGCTCTCTCTCAAGGTAAGTTATCGTCCTTTATTATCGTGCTGAAATTTCATCGCTACCCACTTCGTCGTCCCATTCGGTAACTTTCGTCGTCGCCCTCACTGAACCGACTACTTTTCGATTATCTTTTCATTTTCTCAAATCGGGTTTTATTGAAATCGAGTCTTACTGAAAAAGCCCCAATTTAAATCGAGTTTTATTGAGCGCTTAGACTTTATTTACTATTATCTAAAAAAGCCCCAATTTTTATTTAAAACCTCAACCATTTTCCTTCAAATCCGAAATTATTCATATTCTTTAGTTTTGATTCTTTGTTTTTCTCACATAATGTTGTAGTCAATAGTGTTGTAGTGAATCTTATCCATTGAAGGGGACAAGTAGTGAGACATCAGAACTATGGACTTCAGTGTTAAGTCATTTGACTTATATTCTCTATATTGGGGATATTAGCTTTGTTATCAGCACTTACATATTGTTCTTGTTCTTGGTTGTTTGGTTCTTGATTTTATTTTCCATTAAAATCATTCACTTTCTTACTTATGGTGATTCTCTAAGTTAACCACTATTTCTTTCCCTTTCTAAGATGCCTAATATGTTAAGCCCGCAACAACTAATTATTTAATTAAAACTGCCTTTAAAAATAGGGTTTTCTGCATGTTAGCAACATGCCTCTGATTAAACAAACTTAGTGAGGCGCAAGAAACATTAATGTTGGCCCAAATATGATTGATCTGTTTGTAACTACCTAGATTTTTTATTGTTTCTGTCTTTAACTGCTTATTTCAATTTGTTTTTTGTTAAGTTGTAACTGCTCATTTGTGTCTAATTAAATAGAGTAGGGAAATAGAACTTTGGGTATTCAATTATTTTATTTCATATTGGTGGTTATTAGGGAGAGGATAGGACAGGATCTTGAACAACATGTGGATATTTGTAATAGTTATGTTTCATTTAAATCCTCAACAAAACATCACCATTCACTACAACATCTTACTTTAATGGTTATTGGTTCTAACATAATAATTCAGCATTCTAACTGCATAACTAAGCAATGCAGGAAACAAAAGTAATAAAGTGTGATAATGCTTTGATAGTGACGATAGCGGCACTATAACATAGTGGATTTTGATGAATCCACTATGAAGACCCCAAAGCTATCCTTGTTTTGCTATTAGAGTCCTATAGCCAGACATAGCAGCAATAGTGGAAAGAATAGAATTTTAGGGGTTCTAAACATAATAAAACTAAGTTTGTATGTGAGCCAAACATGACCTATTTGTAAAATAAGGTGACTGAAGAGTGCGAATATCACTCTATATTCATTGTAATATGTAAACCTTTCCACGTGTAAGCTTTGCCTCCATTCCCTTTATTATTTGTATGCATCATGTTGTTTTGTATAATATTTGTAAACCTTTCAATATATAAATAATGTTGGCACAACAACACTGTCAATTAGCAATCAATTAGTACGTCCTAGTGGGAAGGCCCAAACACATTGGTTGAGTGATGATGAAAGAAGGTCTGCTCATGTACACATCCTCATCAAAAGCAACGAGGTCAAGCCATATATTGAGTAAGTAGTATGTAAGTACACACCCCACATAATTACCAAATACATGTAATAACAATTCTCTCATTATTAACAACGCCTTTTTGCACTCTAATTCCATTATTGAAGAAGATCCTGTATCTCAAACTCGTATACATGGAGAATTTTCAAAATGGTTTCATGCGTATGTAAGTTCTTTATTGAAGTTTGTTGCAAATAAATTAGAACTTCTCACCTAACTATTGTGAATATCATGTTTGTATAGGCCAGTGACAAGGAAAATGGTGTGACTGACCCTAACTTGTTATCATTAGCTTGGGGTCCTAACTCAATGGTCAAAACTTGGCACAAGTATTACATTAATGGGTACAAATTTAACACAAAAGCTTGGTCTCAGGGGAAGAAAACCATAAATAGTGGAGTTTATGTGAATGGGGTTACTAGAGGAGGGGAAGATGATTTATGTGGAGTCATCCAACATATCTTTGAGTTGGAGTATTACAAATTGCCTCACAAGGTAGCCTTGTTTTATTGTCAATGGTTTGATCCTAGACGGAACAGATGAACCAAAGTTCATCCACAATATGAAATTGCAGATATCAAGATGAATCGAAAATATGATCTCTATGATCCCTTCATAATTGCACAAAAAGCTAGACAAGTGTATTATGTACTCTATCCTGAAATGCAAACTGATAAGCGTCACTGGTCTACAGTTATCAAAACAAAGCTTATGGGTCATGTAGAGGTGGATGGAGCTGATGAGGACATGCCATATCAAGATGAAGATATGGCACATGTTGAACAATTAACTGAAATTGGAGAAATGGTTGGCTTGCATGATGAAACACATAGCGATGGAGAAGTCAATGTAACGTTTGTTCCAAATATTCCAATTGATAATGATAGTGATATGGATGATGAAGATCGGGATGATTCTTCAATTGACATTTGAATTTTTAGTAAGTATAAATAGTAGTTGATTGTTTGTATAAATCTTCATATTCTACCTTTTTATATATTAGTTTTAGATTCAAGTTCTTTAATATTGTAGAGTTGACAATCTTGAATACATCTGGAATTATGTTTACTATTGTGTGTGCTAATTGTTTTTATTCATGTTATTTTTTATAGATGACTTCAATACCTATTGCTATTGGTAATAAGACTCAAGGGTCAAGATGCTCCAATTCTAGTAATGGGGTTGCGCCTGATGGGAGAACAATGATATGGCCAGATGGTCGAGGGTATGTAACTAGTCCTGATTAACTTTTCATTATACATGAGGATCATGGTTCATTTGAAGTTTTTTTTATAAATTGATTACAGGTGGTTACCGTGTAGGGTGGCCTTGAGGGCCCTCACCTCAGTCATTAGATCACAATATGCTAATCCGTATCCTAGCTGGGGAGCAATCCCATAATTAACTTTGGAACGTTGGTTCGACAAATTTGGTGTAAGATTAAGTTATATATCTTCTTAATGAGTTGAACTATTGTGTGGATGCTAATTGCAAGATTATAACTTATTTGTAATGTAATGTTGCAGGAGAAAGTTGCTTGGTTGCCTGAGCACAATTTTCAAATTAAGAATATCTTCAATACAAAAGGATCAATGCGTCTTTATGATATATTGATGCAAGCGAGAAAGAAGCATAAGTGTTCAACTTGGATGGGAGAAACTGTTTGGAATGATCTTGAGAAGATATGGATGGATCCGTCGTTTAAGGAGATATCAAATCGAGCTAAGAAAAATCGTGCTTCTTCTAAAGGAGGAGTTGTCCATACTGGTGGATCTATATCCATTGTTGAACATACCATTCGGATGGTACACTTTCTATATCAAGGACATGCCTACTATTTGCTATTTTTATTGTTTTGTTGTGTTGTTGTTTCAAAATGCATAGAGCTATTTTGCTGAAATATTTTGTTGTTTTCCTTTGTTGCTGAAATGTGTCTCTCATTTTATTCACGGTTCTATTGTTTTTTATGTTTTGTAAGGCTGAAGAGTTAGGTAGAGACCCCACATTAGATGAGGTCTTTTTAAAAACTCACACTAAGAAGAAGGACAACTCTTGGGTTGATGAAAGAGCAAAAAAAAACATGTAAGAAATATTAAACTTACAATATTTATATTAATAGCATAAAATGACATATTATCTATAAATATGATAAAACTTACAAATATGACAAAATTAAAGTGTTTGACATACTCATGCTTCCAAAACTATATATGACGTTGATGACGCTAAAATCATTGACTGAATTTGCAGTTGATTGAAGCTAATCGGTCAATCTAAACCAAAGAACAGCACATCAATATGAAAAATTATAATGCTAACCCAAGATAATAAATAAATACAATGTTGCAGTAAGACGACGAAACTACATGAAAGAAAAACTAAAATATGTGTAAAAATTATTTATTTAGTTAAAAGAAATTAAAATAAAAAAATCAAGAGGGTTAATTTTAAACTAAAAATTGATCTTAAATCACCCATCTTTAACGAAAAATGAAAAATCAATCAAGTGAAAGTGAGGAGAGTAGCAAGCGGTTGACCTAATTTCATGTTACGGTTAATTATTAATTTATATTATTAGTTATTGAATATATGAAATGTTAGTTTATTGTCTCTGTTCTAATCTTATAAAATACGTCTATAATAAAAAGAAATTATAATTTTAATAATTAAAAAAAAAAAAAAGATAATTTTTTTTTTTTTTATTTCTACAAAATCTTAAAATTTTATTATGGACGCATTAAGCAGGATGAGGCTATGTGCCTTGGTTGTTTGTAAAATTATTAGACTTATTCCCCTTTCAAGCATTTTCCTCCATGTTCCTTCCCACACTTAGAGTATCTTCTTGTTCTTGGAGAACTTGAAGTCCGCACCTGCTTCCCTTTCCCAAAGGAAGTCTTCACCCTTAACTGTTGATTAAATTTGTTAGCATCCCTCCTCTGTTTCCATTGAGTCCCTTTTTCCTCCTACACTTACTTCAAAATTCTCTTTAATGATATTAATCTTGTGCAAAAGAGTGGAGTAAATAGTGATTTCTAGATGACCAATATTGTTTCTAATAGTAGACCTTAAACCTCATTCAAATTAATTGATTTTCAAGTCCTCATTTGGGGTGTACTACGTATGTGGGTAGAACCTATGTAGTTCCTCAAACTTTCTACATATTAAGACACAAACATACTTCCTTGTTGCAGATGAACCCTTCAATACCAAAATGTAAAACCCATCACCAATTCTCTAGAATATTGTAATAAATTCATACATTTTGACAAAACAGATGAGTCACTTAAAATCTTGTAAGGTAGAATCAACAAAAAAAGTTGTAACTACAAATTTATAGTTTACAATCATTATTTTAAGTACCAAAATTACATCACATATTACTTTTTAAATAAAATATAACTATTAAGTGCTATCCTCTAATTTTGACTCCAACCTTACTTCTTTTCCTCTACTAAAGTACATAAGAAAATAAGGGTGAGATAATAATCTTAGTGAGCTATTAAAAAGAGGGGGAGGGTAGTTTAAATATTATTTACATATATGCACATAAATCATGCAAATGATATGAATGAAATTCATGCTAAAAATATTTAACTTCAAACTTTCATTACATATGCATGTTAATACATCCTTCTATTCCTTAAATTTTGGAAAAATGTATGACCTCTTTCTTTTCTTTAGAGTATGGAAAAGTTTTCCAATTATCTTGATGTGGGTCACTTAGAAAGTTGGTCGGGCCACGACCCCAATACCGTGTCCCGATTCATTTTTCCTTTACCCATTATTTCATGCCTGAAACGATCCTCAAATGTCTCACCGTGTACTTGGGCTATGCATGTCATGACTTGATGTATGCAAAGCATTATAACATTATCTATACAATGCACCTTTCCTCATTTGTCCATCTCATAAATTTAGTATAATATATATATATATATATATATCAATAAGAGGATACCTTCATTCTAAATTAATTCACAAACTTCAACTAGTTGATTATTTAGATTGTAACTTTGTACTTTAAAATTCCATATTTAATTTAGGATGTTTGGACCAGAAGCAAGCTTGGCCAGAGACAACTTAACCATACGAAGCATGATCAGATGTAGGCAATTGATTAGAGGCAACATGATTAGAAGATATGTGGATTAGAGGCAGCATGATTAGAGGATATTAGAGGATACATGGATTAGAGGTAACATGATCATAGACAAATCATGATCAGAGGATATGTGGATTAGAGGCATATATTGATCAAAGGCATAGCTAGAGGAAACATGATCAGTGGCAGAGTTAGAGGATGCATGATCAGTGGCAGAGTCAGAGGAAGCATAATTAGAGGCAAAAATAGAAGGGAAAAATAGAGGCAAAAATAAAAGAAAATATTAGAAGCAAAAATAGATAGGAACAATAAAGGCAAAAATAGAAGGAAACATTAGAGGCAAAATAGAAGGAAACAACACAGGCAAAAATAGAAGAGTCATAAAGAGAAGGAAAACACCAGAAGCATATGTGTTAACCTTGCATGAGGGAACTGCGTATCTAACTATAATTCATTCAATTACAATTTCCTAGGTTCCTAAGTCATCCATCAAGAAAATCATCACATTAAAAAATAACAACATGCATGACTTTTTAAATACAACTTTAAGTGCGAATTTCACAAAACTCTTATATGCTTAAAAGGTCAATTTTCCCATACTTCCCAGATTTTCAATAACCAGATTTAACTAAGAACTCGCTATTTTTTAGGGTTGTCTCTTACAATCTGCACTAATTGAAAGGTGGAGCTGGTCCCAACAATTCTAGATTCCTCTTTAAGTTGTGTCCTCTTCTTCAGCTCAAAAATCCCCTTTTTGTGAGTTGTTCTTTCTATGCTTCACTGATCTCGGTTGATTCTCGAATATGGAGAGGAATTACATGAAAAGCTCTTAGGTTGGTACGAGGGACTTTAGTGAGCTTTTACTTTTGGAAGATTTGAAAGAGAAGGAAAAAATGGAGAGTTGGTAGGGATGATGAACATACCTGTGTAGTTGTTCCGTTCAATGTTAGCTATGGGAAGAAAAGAAAGAATGAGAGAGAATAATTAAAATTCCATAATTTTATTGCAAATAATAAAATAAGGGAAATGAGAGTATATTCTCCTTTTATCTCGTTGGACATTTCTCTTATTATCTTTTTTCCCAATCCTATGTTATTTAAATTCCTTATTTCTAAAATAATATTTAATAGTTCAAAAAGAAATCTATATTTTGAACATATTTTAATTAAATGAGTTATTACACATGTTAATTTTTTGAAGTATTTATTTCTTGTTGAAGAGGTCCTTAAATAATATTCAAGGGTTTAGGAAATTGGAGAAAAATAACTATATTTATGTAGGAACATTTATATTTCATTATGTTGGATATTTTTCTTATATTTTAAAACTTTTAATCACTACGTATCACTTTGCAATGTGTTGAACATGGAAAGGCTTTCCTATCAATTTAAACTACCTCATAAGAAAATGGGAATATAAGAAAATTTAAGTTTACATCATATATTTTGTTTATAATAGGATAAAGAGATAAAAAAACATGACAACAAAAGGAAGAATTTCTAATTACATTGGCACACCCCATTACTATCAATTGCAATACCTTAGTTGAAATATTATATTATATAATATATGTGTGTCACTGTTTGAGTAATCCAAACAAATATAATACTTCTAAATTAAATAAAATTAGAAATCCTTACAAAATTATGTCTATAATTTTGGTCAGTTTCTCAAGATATCCTAATCAAATATGATTTATTTCTCCTATGATTATTTTTGAACATGAACATCAAATTTATACATTTCAATTGTAAGTTATAGTGAGATGGTTTCAATTATTGTGATCGCATTTTCATGTATCAAGATTTCAATTCGAACAAAATGTTGTTTTTATCATTTTGATTATAGGGCATATAGATATTTTTTTATTTCACCTTTCCATTTTTTAAAATCATTGATTTTGTTTATCTAATTTAAGACAATTCTCATTTTGTCGTTTAATCCATTTTTAACCATTAAATGCACGATTATAAATTGCATTGAATGACTCTAATAGCATATGCTTGCATTAAGTCCTATTAGGTTTTAATGTTAAAAACTAAATAATCCCACGCCATTATAAATTACCACAATTCAGTTGAAATGCAAAATAAAATCCTAACATCCATTATTGGATTACCAAACAACGTTGTAGGGAACTCAAAGCATACTGTTTTTCCCTCTTTTACTAAAGAATACAGTGTTCTCATCACATTTAGAGGCATGTGTTTATTTTTTAAAGGGATTCTTCCTTGTGGAACAAGTCGTACAAATAAGTTTAATTATTTTTGTTCGTATAACTTTTGAGATTCCTCTTTGGACAGTTTTTTTACTACACTTCGAATTATCAAGTTTAGCAAGGCAAGAAAAAATAATTTAAGATACTAGTAATTTCGAAAGTCTCTAGGTTTTATATTAGATTTAATTGTTTTTAAATTTTTTGAGGAGTTTTACTTTTTATAAAACTTTATCTTTTTTGTAAATGTGAAACTTTTTATTTTTATTTTTACCTTTAAGGTATTCTTTTAGGAAAATATGATTTAAGGTCTAAAAATGAAAGATGTTGTTAAATTTCCTTGTCTCATTTTATAACAACCCTCTTACTAATTTAGAAAATATTTATAAATTTAACTTAATAAATTTGTTTTTAGAAAAATGATGAATTGGTAATACATTATTTTACTATTAGTTGACTTAAGTTAAAGTAGAAATAGGAAAATGGTAGTATTAATAAGGCCCAAGGGTCAAAGGGAGAGCATGTCACTTTTCTTTTATCTTTCCTTCTCTTTCACTCATTAGTATTAACTATCCTTCACTTTCATTTCTATCATCTTAGTTACAAACACCGAAAAACATTCTGGAAAAAACACCAAACACCTTTTATTCTTCTTTGTCTTCTCCATTCTACCATTTTCCACTCGTTTCCAAATTCTTTCAAAAATAATCTTCTTCTATAATCCTCTACCTTCACTCCAACCCCTTGCATGTTTATTTTCTTTTCGCAAACTCCATAAGTCAACCAAAAACAATATTAAAGGAGATAAAAAGGAAATGGGGTAAACTGCAAAACTATCACAAGACACAAGAGACTGAAGAATTTGAGAGCTAATATAGTAGACATCATCCACAAATCAGCTTTTGTTAAAGGGGATTATTCTTAGAAAAAACAGTGAGTTCTTTTCCTATAACTGTTTCACATATTGCATATTGGTTTTCTGGGTTCGTTTCTGGTTGTACTTTGCTGATTCGAATTGATTTCTAGGTTTGAAATGATGGGATACTTAGAAAACTGAGAGTGAGGGAAAAACTGAGGTTTAGCATATAGAAAATATTGAAGTCTACATTTAGTTTTTCTAAATCCATTCATTCTACATATGTTGTGTTGGTCCATAAACCCTTTGATGCGTCTGGCTACCTCTGATTTTATTTCCTTTGGCTGCCTCTGACTTTGTTTCCTCTAGCTGCCTCTAATTCCATTTTTCTCTAGTTGCATCTGATTTTTTTTTCCTCTGGTTGCATCATATTATATTTCCTCTTAGTCCACCTCTAATCATATTTACTCTGAGCCTGCCTCCGATCATGCTTCTTCTGACTCTGCCTATAATCATGTTTCCTCTTACTCCGCCCATTATCACACTTCCCCATAGTGTACCTCTGATCATGCTTCCTCTATGTCTGCCTTTGATCAAGTTTCATCTGACTCTGTCTTTGATCATGCTTCATTTGAGTCTTCCTTTGATCATGTTTCTTCTAACTCTACCTCTGATCATGTTGCCTCTGATCAGAGTTTGATCATGTTGCCTCTAATTCAAATTTCCCTAATCTGAATGTGTAACAAATGAATGGTTCCAATTAAACGATCACACAATTGAGATGTCCTCTGATTAATGGTTTGAAACTAGTTTATATATTGTTATATTGAGATTGATTTAACGGTTGCATTAGATGTGTTGATGAAATATGCATTGCGTACATGTTACTCTATATTCAGTACATAAGATATGCATTGCATACATGACACTGCATATTCACTTCATATATGATGTTATGACATGCATGGTCAAAAAAAGCAAAGGGACATTTTAGCTTTGTTTCATGCATGAATTAATGGGTTAATATAAAACAAAATTAGGACGCCAATTGGGGTTATGGCTAGACCACCTATGCCATAGAATATCAGTAAACTTTTCCTTTAATAAAAAGGAAATGAAAACCAAAAAGCTTTTCTAAATCAAGAAAAGAAAGAGAATGCATTTTTTCCTACTTAAAGAAAAATGACATATTTTAAATATTTGGCCAAGTGCTAGTATAAAGCATTTCATATTTATGTTACATTTTCATTATTTTTGAGAAAATTATTTTAAATTGTCCTTCCCCCTTTTTAAGAGTTCACTGAGATTATTATCCCACCCTTATTTTCTTATGTACTATAGTAAAGGAAATCATGTAAGGTTGGAGTGAGAATCAAAGGATAACACTTAGTAGTTATATTTTTGTTTAAAATGTTATAATTTGTTGTTTAAAAGACTTACTCTATTTTATCAAAATGTATGTATTAATTATCAGATTATAGATAAATGGTGATGGACGTTACATTTTGGTATCATAGTCGGTCGAACCAATAGAAGTGTGGATAGCGGGTAGGACTATGCATAGTTGTTGTTGTTGTTGTTGTTTTTTTTTTATAAATCAAATCATATCTATTTTAAAACCATTATATGAATTGATATCTTTCACCAAATATATATCTTTCACCAAATATAAAATTATTCAAATGCATCGATAGAATGCTATAGAAATAATGCATTGTTAGAATATTATAGAAAACAAATGACTAAATAGGAATTGTCTTATATTAGATAAACAAAATCATTGCTTTTTTAGAATGGAAAAGTAAAATCCAAAATATCTATACGCCTTATAATCAAAATGTACAAAACGACATTTTGTTCAAATTGAAATATTTATACAAGCAAATGCGATCATAATAATCGTAAGACATTGCCATATAACCTTATAATTCTACTAATTTTGTAACTTTTTCTTATTTGATTTAATTTAGAAGTATTAATATTTGTTAGAGGTGGGCAAAAGTAATCCAAATTTCAATCTCTTGTGATGATTTTGAACCAATTTAGACTTGGTAGGAAATTCATTCCATGTTCCAAACTTTGTAGACTGATTAAGAGTTTTAACATATAAGAAAAATAACAAACACAATGAAATACAAATGTTCCTACACAAATCTATTTACTTTTCACTAATTGCATAAATCTTTGAATATTATTTAAATAACTCTTCAAAATGACATATGCCTCGTTATGATATGAATAAACAGTATTCTTTAGTAAAGAGTAAAGAATAGTTCGCTTTGTCCTCACTACAAAGCTTTGTGTCTAAGTCAAAATAGTTAATGGATATTTATACTGACAAGAATGTGCTAGGGATGGTGATTATATCAACTCTGGAATTAAATTCTTAGCTAGATAATATAAAAAGGTTACCTAAATATCAATTATTAATATTGTGTCTGCAAAACAACGATTTAGACTTTAATCATCTATATATAGGTTGGAGTACGAATTTATTATACTCCCATTTCAATATTTTGTAATTTCTATAAATTTGTTTTTAAAAAGGATTAAATAACGGCCTACAGAAGGTTTTTTCATCTACACCCATTCAATAGTATTTCTCACCAATGAGCTCATCTTGAATAGAAACCTGCAACATGGAAAATCTTTTATGTAAACATCATAAATATTGAATATAACAAACACAAGCACCGTAAATTCCACGCGCTTTTGGAGCACTTTAAACATACGTTCTTATCATTAATTTTCAATTTGGAAACCCCAAAAATTTATGGGTTCAAAAGATGGCATTGGGCATATTATGCAATATGGGACCAACAACCTTTAACTAACCCTTACAATGAAAACTATATATAATTTAGTTGACAAAGTAAAATAGGATATGAATTGTAAAATATGTTTGTGTAGCATTATTCTAAGCAGTAAGTTGTGCATTTTCACCAATAATAAAAAATTTGAAACTTCATTTGAAAATAAAAAAATTCAATTACATTGCAAATTGAAATACAAATAAATAGTAGGATTTCATACATTGATTATAAATGAGACAAGAAATTTAACAGCATCATTCATTGGTATACCTTAAATTACAGTTTCCTAAAAAACATACCCTAAATTTAATCTAATATATAAATGTTATTCATATTAAAAATCGAAGTTCCAAATTTCGAAAATAGATAAAATTTATAAAATGTAATACTCATAATTCTTTTAAAAAGAATTACAGCTACAATAAAAGCTAAAGACTTTCCGAATTAACTAGTTCGATAAAGTATTTTTTTTGGTCATGCTAAATTTGATAATACGAAGGATACAAAAAGAGCAGTAGAAAGAGTGACCTCAAAAGTTATGCAAACAAAAATAATTAAACTTACATTATGCGAAAAATAGTATTTTGCAGCGCTTTTTTTAAGTTATTTACAACGTTTTTTTTTTAAATTAAGCGTTGTAGCGCTTTAAAAAGATACAACAATGCTCTTTAAAATAAAAAAGCACCGTAAATCCCTTTTAAAAATGCGTTGCTTATTGTACTAGTTTTGCAGCGCTTTTTAAAAAAGGCGATGTAATAGGTGCATTCATTTATTTTAGTTAGATCTCTTTCAGAGTATGTTGGACTAAAATTGTCAAAGTACTTTGCGATATAAACTTTGAACATAAATAAGTTAGAATCAAATATATACATAGTTTATATATGAAAATCAAAATATAATGAAAATACCGTACCGTTTTTGGAATTATAGTTTCATTCATATCAACAATCTCTTTCATGAATCGCAATATATAGTACCTGCAGTCTATGTTGTTAGTTTGACGAGGGCACTATAAAATAAAACATATAAGTCAATAAATATTTGTGCATTGATTGTTAATGATATTTTGAAGGCATATATTTTAATCCTTTATTGGAATCCATGGGATGTTATTTGACTTTTGCTTCGACACTGTAGCATTCATTTGAGCTCAGAAAACATGTAAATCACTATCAAATAAATGTGATTATTATAGCATTAACAAATACATTATATATATATATATATATGTGTGTGTGTGTGTGTGTAAGAAATAAATGAATACAATACCTAAAGAGTGCGAAGAAATACGTAGGGTTATGGCTTCGTTTAAGAAGGAACAGCGAGAATGCGCAAATATACGAATAGTTGGTAGGACAGAGTAGAGTTCGCAATGAGAAGAGTACGTAATAATGTTCGTAAGGATAGTAACAAAGATGGAGGTGGTTCACAATGGAGTTGGTTGGCAATATGGTTCGTAGGGACAGTAGGGTTCACAGTGAGAAGGACAATGAAGAGGTGGAGGACACTGAGCTTTGTAAAAGACCTCCTTATTAGATTTTTTAAAAGTCTATTACAGCGTTTTTTTAGAAGTCTTTTACAGCGCTTGTCCAAAAGCACTGTAAAAGACCTCTTTATTTGATTTTTTAAAAGTTTATTACATCGCTTTTTTAGAAGTCTTTTAAAGCGCTTGTCCAAAAGCACTGTAAAAGACCTCCTGATTTTATTTTGGAAAGCCTTTTATAGCTCTTTTCCAAAAAGCGCTATAATAGGTCATTTAATTATATGAAAACGCAAGTCTTTTACAATGCTTGTATAAAAAGCGCTCTAATAGGTCATTTAATTATGTGAGAGCGCAAGTCTTTTACTGCGCTTGTCAAAAAAGCGTTTTAAAAGCTGTGTAACATATGGTGGGAGCGCTATATTTTACAGTGCTTGTGTTTAAAGTGCTCCAAAAGCGCTATAAAACATTATGTGAGGGTGTTTTATTTACAGCGCTTTTGAAAAAGCGCTGTCAAAGCTTTGTAAACATTATCTGCAAGCACTATGTGACCCTATATGACCATACAACAACGTTTTTTCTACATCGCTTGTCATAAAAGCGTTGTTGTATCCCCCGTTATTTTTAAAATATTACACAACAACGCTTGTATTTAATAAACCCTATAAAAGGCGCACTATAAAATGTCATTTTTGGCGTAGTGTTATTTGTAGAACTTCTTCAACAAGGAAGAAACCCTTTAAAAAAAATGAACACAAACCTCTAAATGTGATAAAAACACGATATTCTTTGAGAAAAGGCGAAAGAATAGTTTGCTTTGAGCTCACCACAAGGTTATGTGGTAAATAAATAATTGATGTAAGAATTTTATTTTACATTTCAACTCAAAGGTAGTAACCATTATCTATGTGGGACTATATGAATTTAACATTAAAACCTAATAGACCTCAATGCATGCATATGCTATTAGAGTCGTTAATTAAGTGTAATTTATAATCGTGCAGTTAATGGTTAAATATTCATACAAAAGAAGATAAAGCCAAAAGTGTTAGGCTTGAGATAGAGTATAGAAGAAAAAGTAGTTGGAGATTTTTTTTCAACAATTATAAAATAAATAATGTATTCCTTCGACTAAAAATTATTAAATTGCATTGTTAGATTACTAAAGAATACAAACGACCCAATGGGAGTTGTCTAAAATTGGATAAACAAAATCATTGCTTATTAAGAATGGAAAAGTGAATTAAAAATATCTATAAGCCTTATAGTAAAATAAAGAATACAACATTTTGTTCACATTACAATCTTTTTAGATAAAAATGCGATCAAATTAATCGTAAGACCTTGCCATATGACGAACTTACAATTGAAATAGATAACCATGATGTTAAAAAAATAATTGTAGGAGAAAGAAACCATATTTGATTAGGATATCTATAGAAGTCGACCAAAAAAATACACATACACGTATTAATTTTGTAACTTTTTCCAATTTGATTTAATTTAGAAGCATTAATATTTGTTAGGGTGTGAGCCAATTTAATCGAAATGTCTTCTTCTGGTATCTTGCTTTTGTAAATTTGTAGTCTTTTATAAACCAAAAATATGAAGCGAGCTTAAATTTATCTTGTACTTTAAATTGGTAGAGAAGGCAGTCCATGTTCCACAATTGCCGAAGTGATCCTTTGTGATCAACAATTTTTTAACATGCAAGAAGAATATCAAACACTATGAAATACAAATGTTCCGAGATTAATCTATCTATTTTTCATTAATTGCATAAATCTTTGACTATTATTTAAAGAGTTGTTCAAAATGGAAGAAATCCATCAAATATTTAACAAGGTTAACTAAATTAAATTATTAATGGATATTTATACCGACAAAAATGTGAGTGATTATATCCAACATGACAAAATTGATAGCTTGATAATATAACAAGGTAACTTAAATATCAGTCGTTAATATTGTGTCCGCAAAACCATGTTTTACATCTATATATAGATTGTGAGTGATTATATCCACAATATGTTGTAATTTTTCTTTAAATTTGTTTTTAAAAGGGTTAAATAATGGCCTACACATGCCTTTTTAATATCTACACTCATTCAATAGTATTTCTCACCAAAGAGCTCATCTTGAATAGAAACTCACAACTTTGGAAAATCTTTAATGTGAACAACATAAATATTGGATAGAACCCAAAATTCCATGATCTTATCATTAATTTTCAATTTCGAAGCCCCAATAATTTATGGGTTAAAATGACGGCCTTGAGAATATTACGCAACTAACCCTTACAATGAAAAGTATATATAATTTAGTTGAGAAAGTAAAATGGGATATGAATCGGGAAATATGTTTGTGTGGCATTATTCTAAGCAGTAAGCTGTGCATTTGTACCAAAAATAAAAAATTTGAAACTTCAATTGAAAATAAAAAAGATTCAATTACATTGCCAATTGCAATAGAAATAAATCGTATGATTTCATACATTGATTATAAATCAGACAAAGAATTTAACAACATCATTCATTGTTATACCTTAAATTTTATTTTCCTAAAAAACATACCTAAAACTTTATCTAATATATAAATATTATTCATACTATTTAGAAAAACCAAAGTTCAAAATTTTTAAAAAAAGATAAAGTTTATAAAAAGTAATACTTCTCATAATTTTTTTTAAAAAGAATTAGACCTACAACAAAAGCCAAAGTCTTTCCGAGTTACTAGTTCCATAAAGTATTATTTTTAAGCCAAGCTAACTTTGATAATACGAAGGATACATAAAAAGCGGTCCGAAGAGGGATCTCAAAAGTTATGCAAACAAAAATAATTATACTTATTTGTATGACTTCAATAAAAAAGAAATCCATTTTAAAAATAACACGATATTCTTTAGTAAAATAGGAAAGAATAATTCGCTTTGAACTCATGAGACTATTTAGAATTTAACATTAAAACCTAATAAAACTTAATGCATACATATGCTATTAGAGTGGTTTAGTGTAATTTATAATCGTGCAGTTAATTGTTAAATATTCTTTTAAACAAAAAACCAAAAAGTGTCAAGCTTTAGATGGGTTATAGAAGAAAAAGTAGTTGGAGATATTTTTTCAACAATTATCAAAGAAATAATGCATTCCTTCAACCAGAAATTATTAAATTGTATTGTTAGAATACTATAGAATACAAACGACCCAATGGGAGTCGTTTTAAATTGGATAAACAAACTCAGTACTTTTTAAGAATGGAAAAGTGAAATAAAAAATATCTATAAGCCTTATTATAAAATTAAGAATACAACATTTTGTTCGAATTAAAATATTTTTATATGCAAATGCGATCAAATTAATCATAAGACCTTGCCATATTACGAACTTAAAATTGAAATGTATAACCATGATGTTAAAAAAAAAATTGTAGGAGAAATAAACCATATTTGATTAGGATATCTATAGAAGTCGAAAAAAATCATACACAATAATTTTGTAACTTTTTCCAATTTGATTTAATTTAGAAGCATTAGTATTTGTTAGGGTGTGTGCCAATTTAATCGAAAATGTCTTCCTCTGTTATCTTGCATTTGTACCTTTTTAGCCTTTTATACACCAAAAATATGAAGCGAGCTTAAATTTGCTTATACTCCAATTATCTTTTGTGGTACTTTATTGGTAGAAAAGGCACTCCATGTTACACAATTTGCAAAGTGATACTTAGTGATTAAGAGATTTAACATATAAGAAAAATATCAAACAAAAATTAACATATGCCTCGTTATATGATCAATATACGGTATTGTTTAATAAAAGGTGAAAAAATAGTTAACTTTGTATTTACAAGTAGACTGTGTGTCAAAATCTAAATAGTTGTTGGAATGTTGGACTAAATTCTTAGCTTGATAATATAACAAGGTTACATAGAAATCAATTATTAATACTGTTCCTGCAAAACCGTGTATTAGACGTTAATAAGCTATATATAGGTTGGAGTACTAATTCATTATATTCCCATTTACATATGTTGTAATTTCTATAAATTTGTTTTTAAAAAGCCTTAAATAATGGCCTACACAAGGCTTTTTCATCTACTCCCATATATAGTATTTCTTCTACACCCTACAAAAGCCAAAGAGTTTCCGAATTACTAGTTCCATAAAGTATTTTTTTTTTTTTTGCCATGCCAAATTTGATAATATGAATGGTACAATGACTTCTTCTATAAGGAATAAACCCATTAAAAACATAAACACGAGCCTCTAAATGTGATTAGAACACGATATTCTTTAGTAACATTACATTAAAAATGACATTTTATAGTGCGCCTTTTACAGCGTTTATTAAATACAAGCGCTATTGTAAATATATTTTAAAATAACAGAGGATATAACAACGCTTTTTTGACAAGCGTTGTGGAAAAAGCGTTGTTGTAGGGTCATATAGCGCTTGCACATAATGTTTACAAGGCTTTTACAACACTTGTACACAAGCGCTGTAAAATGAAGCGCCCTCACATAATATTGGATAGCGCTTTCAGAGCGCTTTAAAAACAAGCGCTGTAAAATAGAGCCTCTCACCTGATGTTACATAGCTTTTATAACGCTGTAAAAGACTTACGCTTTCAAATAATTAAATGACCTATTAGAGTGATTGTTTTACAAGCGCTGTAAATGTCTTGCGCTTTCACATAATTAAAGTACCTATTAGAGCGTTTATTACACAAGTGTTGTAAAATCTTTCACTTTAAATAAAAATCATTTACTTTAAATAAATAAAAACAAATTTATGAACCCTCATCTCCTCTACTCTGGGAACCCTCCTCGCCTATACGTACTGTGCGACCATCTACTGCTCCTCCTTTATAAAAAATTGGATAGGTTATCTCAGGTACTGTATTTATTAAATTGTTACATAATAAATCATATAAAATCTTTTCTTTTTTGAAATTTGTTGATCTGTTCTGTTTTGAAATCAGACTTGGACCTTGGTTTCCATTTTCCAATATTAGATATGTGTACTATATATTTGTATAATGTTATCAGTAGCTTATTATTTTTGTAACTGCATTTATATAGGTCATATAATATGGACCAGAAATGGATGTTTGCCAATCGATTGTCAAAAGAGTATGAAAATGGAGTGAAAGAGTTTGCAGTGAAGAATGCAAAAGATCCAAATAGAGTCGTTTGTCCTTGTTTAAAATTTTGTTTTGGAAAACGCGTTAGAGAATATGAATTGGAAGGACATTTAGTATGGAATGCAATTGATCAAATTTATACATGTTGGATAAGACATGGTGAGAAAAAAAAAGGTAACATTAATTTTGAGAATGGTTCGACATATGCTTCAATTGATTTCAAGACAGATATATATGAGTCGGACCGAGTTGAGGAGATTGCAAAAGCAGTTGAAGAAGATCTTCGGGATTGGCCTAAAATCTTTGAGAGTTTGTTGAGTGATGCAGAGAAACCATTATATAATGGTTGTACTAAATTCACAAGACTGTCGATGATATTAAAGTTGTACAACTTAAAAGCGAGTAATGGATGGTCAGATAAAAGCTTCACATAGTTATTAACACTCTTAAAAGAAATGTTGCCAGATGATAATGAACTTCCCAGTCGAACCTACGAGGCTAAACGGATTTTGTACTCTATTGGCATGAGTTACGAAAGGATTCATGCGTGTCCTAACGATAGCATTTTATTTCGAAACGAATATGAATTACTAAAGACGTGTCTGAAATGCAAAGTCTCTCGATATAAGAAGAAAGAATCTACTCCAACAAAAGTCGTGTGGTATTTTCCTATAATACCAAGATTTAGGCACATGTATCCCAGTGAAGAAGATTCAAAACACTTGACATGGCATGCAGATGAAAGAATTAGAGATGGAAAGTTTCGACACCCTGCAGATTCTCTACAATGTGCAAAAATTGATCACGAGTATTCTGAATTCGGGATAGAGTCAAGAAATCTACGACTTGCACTTTCTACTGATGGAATGAATCCACATGGTCTTCAAAGCATCTCACACAGCACGTGGCCTGTGATTTTGTTGATTTATAACCTACCTCCATGGTTATGTATGAAGCGTAAGTTTATGATGTTGTCTCTGTTAATTTCTGGATCCAAACAACCGGGGAATGATATCGACGTATACTTGACTCCTTTAATTGAAGATTTAAAAATTATGTGGTTGACACGTGTGGAAGTTTATGATGGGTATAAGAAAGAATGTTTCAATTTGAGGGTTATGTTGTTCGGCATAATTAATGATTTTCCAACATATCGTAATTTATCAAGATATAGCATTAAAGGTCACTATGCATGTCCTATATGTGAAGAGAGTAAAAATTGGATGCGGTTGAAGATGGCATCAATGGAAGATTGAACTTGGTCGATATGGGAATAAGAAATGAATTAGGTCTTGTAAAGAAAGGAAATCGCACATATCTACCTCCAGCCGCTCATACTATATCTAGAAAGGAAAAAATTGTTTTATGTAAATTTCTACACGAAGTTAAAGTTCCAAAAGGGTACTCTTCAAACATTAAAAATTTAGTTTGTATGAAAGACCTCAAGTTAAAAGGTTTGAAGACCCATGATTGTCATATTCTAATGGAGAATTTGCTACCAATAGGTATACGTTCCATTTTACCTGAAAAAGTTCGACGAGCCATGACTAGATTATGTTTCTTCTTAAGGGAAATTTGTAGTAAAGTGATCCATCCTCAGAAATTACCGACATTGTTGTTACTTTGTGTGAGCTTGAAATGTATTTCCCACCCTCCTTTTTTGATATAATGGTTCACCTTACTGTTTATCTCGTTAAGGAGACACAACTTTGTGGGCCAGCTTATATGAGATGGATGTATCCGATAGAACGATATATGAAAATATTTAAAGGGTACGTAAAAATTAGAAGTAGACCAGAAGGTTGTATTGCTGAACGATACATTGTCGAAGAAGCTGCTGAATTTTGTATTGAATATTTGTCCAATATTGAATCCATAATGCTTCCCATGTCTCTTCATTCGGGAAGAATATTAGGAGAATGGATAATTGGAAGGAGACTAATGACTATATCAAGGACATAATGGGAGCAGGTACAATTGTATGTTCTGCACAATGATGATGAGGTTCAACCGTATGTTACAATACACATGGATTAGTTATCTAGTTTGAACATGAATAGGAATCAAAATTTGATAACTCAATAGCACAATCGAAGTTTTATAACATTGTTAAATAATCACATAAAGTCAAAGTTTGATATAGAACACGAATTAATTTAACAGAGATTGAGGTGGCTAGCAAATGGTCCGAGTTTACATGTCTTTTCTTACACCGGTTATATAATTAAGGGCTACATATTTTATACCAAAGAACAAGATGATCAAATCACTATGCAAAAGAGTGGAGTCACTCTCGTAGCTGAAACGATGCATGTCTCAAGTGCAAAAGATAAAAACCCAATATATGCAAATCTATCATATTTTGGGGTTATTGAGCGCATATGGGAGTTAGACTACACAATGTTTCGTGCTCCCATATTTGATTGCAAGTGGGTCGATAATAATAATGACATTCAAATTGATGGGTCAGGGTTCTTGCTTGTCGATTTTAATAGGGTGGGATACAAGCCTTTTATTTTAGCGTCGCAAGCTCAACAAGTGTTTTATGTCACTGATTCTGTTGATGATAAATGGTCCATTGTCCTATCGACCAATAAAATAAGCAATGATAACAATAATGATGAAGATGTTGGTAATGTTCCTTTATTTGCAACTTCACAACCAAGTGAAATTGATTCAACTGATGATGGTTTATATCTTAGAAGTGATCATGATGAGGGAATTTGGATTAATTCATTGTTTCGTATCGTTAATGGACAAACAAATGTGAATCTCACCAGGAAAAGAAGAAGAGCATCTTAATGTACATGTTTAATTGTTTTATATAAGCCATGTAATCTGAATTGAGTTCATGTAATTTAATTATTTGATCTACTAGAATTGAGCATTTTAGTATTTAGCTTGAACTGTATTTGATTTTCTTCTTATATTTATTTTCTACTTATATTTAGCTTGATCTTAGTGTTTTATACTAAGTTCATGTAATTTAATGTACGTTTGACCTGCCATAACTGATTTTATGCTTATATTGAACTTGAAAAAGGTTTATTTGAGTACTGGGAATTTATCTAGATCTGATCATCCCAATATGAGCTGACCATATAATTTAGCATTGATATATATATATATATATATATATATATATATAGGTATTTAACTAATTATTTAGAAGAAAAAAAATCCAAATATAGGTATTTTACTTGAACTGAACTGAATATAAACTTATAATTTTACAGTGCTTTTGTTCATAAGCACTATAAGGAGGTCTTTTAGAGCGTTTTTCCAACAAGCGCTGTAACAAGCTTTTAAATAAACAACTTTATAACATAAGATAACAAACAAGTCTTTTACAACGCTTTTCCCACAAGCGCTGTAAAAAGGCTTTTAAAAATAAAATAAGGAGGTGTTTTAGAGCGCTTTTCCAACAAGCGCTGTAAAAGGCTTTTAAAAAAATAGCCATATAACATAAGAAAACAAAGAGGTCTTTTACAGCGCTTTTCCCACAAGCGCTGTAAAAAGGCTTTTAAAAAAGCACTGAAATAGGGTTTTATATATAACAGTAAACAACTTCAGTTTCCTCTTCATTACGTAAACTTCACTACGATAGTGTCCTCCTCCTCTTCATCGTTCTTCTCATTGTGAATCCTATCATCTCTCCCATTGCAAACCATATTACCACGATCATCTCTTTCATTGCGAACCATATTTCCACGATCATCTCTCCCATTATGAACCATATCTTCTCATTGAAATACGTAACCCTCATTACGTATTTCTGCAAACCATACTTCAGTTTTTGCGAACCGTATTTCTGCGCATTTCTCCTAAGAACCCTACGTGTTCCTTCTCCTACGAACCCTACACATTTCTTCTTACTATTCAGGTATTGATGTTATTAATTTTTTTTTGTCACTAAAATGTATGTTGAACTTATACTGATACGTACTTAGACTACTGCATGTTGAACTTGTTGAAGTTATACTGAACTGCATGTTGAACGTGTTGTAGATAAATGGATACCAACAAGGATTTAGATTGTCTAAATGAGGAAGTTGTCAACACTAAGACTTATGAAAATGAAGTCAAATGTGGTGTAACCATCATGCAAAATGTCATAAAAGCAAGTAATAGTGGCATAAAATTTGAGGTATACTATACTCTGTTTGCTGTTTATTTTTTATCTTTTTTGAAAGCATGTACTTACTATATGAGTTTATTAGGTTGGATGGAATGAGAGTGGTCAGCCAATTAACCCCAACAGCTCCATGTTTGTAAGTTACATTGGGGTTGTTGTTCGTTAGAATATCCCCATCACAATTGACGATTGGAGAGATAAGGCGTTGAAGGATGTGAAAGATATGTTAGACAAAATCCCTCTTGATCATGATTTTGACATAATTAACAAACATACAATGTACATGCATCATTTGATTAAACTAACAGTTTGAACTGAGTAACATTTCAGGAAAAACAAGCAAACACTATACACTTGGACAAAAGCTTGGAACACAAGGAATCAAGCAAAATTAGAGGATGTGCTTGAGAAAGATGCAAATCTGTCTAGTGTTAATAGTTGTCATAGTGTTTGATAAGTAGACTCATCACCATTGATTTCATACTTAAGAATTTTCCAAAGTAAAAATGGAATCATAATATAAGGAAATTAATCAATCAACTTAGAAGTCAATTAAGTAATCAATTGAGCAATCGATTGTTAGACTCAGAACAAATATTTTCACTAAGTAAATCGATTGGGAAATCGATTACTTAAAGTTTTGTTCTTAAACCTGAGTTCTGGGTTTAAGCCAATCAATTGGACAATCGATTGGTACATCAATTGAGTAGTCGATTTTGTGATTCACAGAACCAACCATTTTCTGAATCAATCGATTGGCAAATCAATTGTGCAAAAGTTTTTTATTAGACTTAGTCTCTGTGATGAATCAAATCGATTGGACAATCAATTGAAATTAGTTTCTTAACATGCAAGGTATATACTAATCAATTAGGTAATCGATTGGATAAACGAAATGCTGAATCATATATCAGAAACATGTCCCTAGTCGATTGGCACTTTGATGTTTTCTAAATAGCTAAGCCACTGTAACAATTCGAATCGATTGGAATTAAACAGCTGAATCATTGTGACCAGGCTAATCGATTGACGAATCGATAGGAGCAAAATATTGGAGTCATTGTGATCAGTCCAGTTGATTGATAAATCGATTAAAGTAATTGTTTGAGTTACAGCCCATTGCCAAATCGATTTTGTGAATATATGTGAGTCGACTGAGTAATCGATTGTTTTGATCTCGTTGTTTGAACAAAACACTTATAATTGATTACTCAATCGATTCTGATATGAACTTTGCTTAAGGTTCTGATTTGTGCATTAAAAGAATCGATTGGCAAATCGATTCATGCTTATGTTTTCAAGATTCAAGAAAAACAAATCGATTAAACTGGTTTTAAACTATTATAAAATCGATTGAGCAATCGATTGACCTGTTGTTTTTCTTAACATATATAAGCTGACTCAAATCACATTTTTCATAACTAAGACACACACTTGAAACAATTATTGATTACAGGTTTTCATAACATTGAAATCACTTTGAGAAAAATAATTGTTACCCCACACAAAATATTCATTTGGAAAATTCCCTTTGTGTGAAAATCATATTGTGATTGAGTCCTCTTTAGTCATCTTGTAATCTTTTATGTAAAAACTATTGTAAAGAAAGTTCTGGAAATCCTGTGGTGTATACTGGTGACGATCTTCTGTGGTATGTGAGTTCATCAAGAAGGAGTCTCATCTTCATCTCATTGAGTTTGGCGATAAACTCTAGGGATAAGGTGGCTTGGTAATAGAAGAGAGGGAGTTGGATAGATAGGCTATGTTTTAGTTGGACAATCTGTAAAAACAATACTCAAGTCATTCTATTGGAAAGGCTAAAATCTGGTTTAGATTTCAGGACTGGATGTAGGTTATCTTGTTGATAACCGAACTAGTATAAACCCCGGTGCACAATTTTCTTATCCTTTCTCTTTATTGTTGATGTTGTATGTATGCTTATTCTTGAATGTTAATATTGGTGAATTTCTATCTTGACTAGGATTTTGAATAAGCATTGAATTTGTATTCTTGATACATATATTTGTAAATCTTGTTCCTAAATAAAATTCTGTATATTGTCATAGTTATCTTGATAAATAATCTAGTTAAAATAACAAATAGAGGCCATAATTACTTACAAGATATATTGTGAAATGATATACAAGTAACTTTTTTGATCCACTTTTTTTGTCATTTATAATTTTTTTCATTAAAATATTTTACTCAAACTATATCTTTATTTCGTTTGCAGACTGCTTTTGTTGTTGACGAAGTGAGAAAGAATTACATGTTGAGAGTTGCCGCAAAAGTACACTGGGATTTTAGATCTCACCTCTCAAATTTCTATCTAAAGAATCGCCAAGGAAATATGAATGCTGAAGCTCCAAAAAATATATAAACATTTAATATCAAATGAAGAATGGAGCGCATTTGTAGCAAAACGTTCGGACCCCGCGTTTGTGGTAAGTGATTAATTTATTAACATTTGTGTTTTATTATTGATATTCATAGCGTATTTTAAATTTTTACACAATTGTTATTTTGTTATACAGAATATAAGTAAGGAAAATCGCTAGAGGGCAAGAAACCGACGCACCCATACAAAAAATCACGTATGAGATATCCACGTATAGAGCAAAAACCTGTAAGTAATTAAACATCACTTTTATATAATGTGGTACATTATATTATAAACTATAGTTTCTAACTAATATTTTATTTATGATCTTAACGAATAGCTACAAGACACCCAATTCGACCAACTGTTGGGTCGTCATATCTTGTGAAAGGAAGCTCGTGTAAATAAGGATGGAGTCGTTGATAATGAAAATGTTCAAAAAGTAATAGAACTTTGTGTAAGTATATTATCACTTTAATACTTTTTAATATTTTATTTTAAAAATGATATTGAACTTCTCTTTTTAATCCTACGTGTATTTTAGGAGAATCTCGAACAAAGTTCAGAAAATCAAGAGGACAACAAAGCTAGTTGCAGGGACATTCTCGATAAAGTGTTTAATGTTCCTAAATATTCCGGTCACGTAAGGAGGAAAGGATTTGGCGTAACTCCTAAAAGCTATTTTTCACAAGAGAAGCGCCAAAATCCCTATCTAATGAGAAAGTATTAGAGAAGCTCAAATTCCTATTAGAGTAAGTGGCACTCTTGGTGAAGACGAATAAAAACAAGCAACTTTCGGATCAGCTCCAATGTGAAATACAAATGGAGAGTGAAAATGCGAGTTGCAACATTGGTCTCAAACGTCTACCCAAGGTAATTAATTACTTAATAAAATAAGAAATTCATTCAACCTAATTGTTTCACATACTTATGTGTTAACCATTGATTTAGGGTGTCACTCCTTGCAGGCTGTATCGGAAAAGGAACATTGTACGATACTTCAAAAGAAGTATTGCACAACACACCGATCCCTGTGGGCCATGACAAAGTATCACATGTTATTGTTTTGGAACCAAATGCACCGTTTCCTATACCAGACAACGATGCAGATATGAAGTTTTTGGGTGAAGCAGTTGGTAGTTACGTGGCATGACCCACACATCTTGTTTCCCTTAATAAGGTATATTTAATTAATTGAAATATATGTTTAATTGATATGTAATTTATTTACACGATATATGACTATGATTGATTATATTTAATTGCTGATTTTTTTCCGGTGTTAACTTTAATTTTACATTTATTTAGATTCAGACAAAGCCTAAAGAGAATGATAAGAAGATTCCCATAAACGAGTCAATTACATCACCGAAAAAGGTTTGTCACATTTATTCTGTAACGTTTGTCATTTGTTCAGATTCAATAAACTAACATTTAACCTCATTTTTTCAAATTCAATCCAATAAACCACCCGCACAACAAACCAGTTTCCAGAATAAACCAACTGCCGCACCACAACTGGATGTTCGTGGTAAAAATAAAGCCGACAAACTTCAAAAATTGGAGGGTAATAAAGCTGGCAAACATCAAAAACTGGAGGGTAATAAAGCTGCCAAAGTTGCTGCTAAAAAACTGGATCAAGGATAATAAGTTGCTGCTATTGGTAAAATAAGTAAAAAGGAATATGGGCAGCTAAAATAAGTAAAAAGGAATAAGTTGCTGCTAAAATACGGGTCGTGTCTTGACATACAAGTAAAAAGGAATATGGGCAGCAACAACGATTCACGCATCATAAGCATGAATAAAGCTATATTTGGAGATGAGTATGAAGAACAACTTGAAAAGGAGCACATATACGAACTTCGACCATAAGGAGCTGAGTTTTATTGTCATCAACTTATACATTAGGTAAAAATTACTTTTAATTGCAGTTACTGGTAATTAATTTAATTTATAGGTAATTAATCTAATTTGAAATTTTCATTGAAGGTTTTTGTATGAGAAGTTGGTGTGCACGCGCAGATTGTCAAATAGATTTTTATTCTTGTCTCCGCTTAAGCTTTCGATGTGTAAACTCGATCTAGTGAATGTAAAGAAATACATTGTAAATATCCTTTTAGAAAATATAGAGAAGGATAAGTTGTTTCTTGCACCATATAATTCAGGGTACGTAATTATATAATATTTATTTATATCTTTTTAAATTTATGAGATCTTAATTTATTAGTTGTGTAAACAAAATTGCCAACCAAATTTTTGTTGTTGTAAGGAACATTGGGTGCTATTTGCAATCAATGCAACATCTGTTGTTGTAAGGAACATGACAATTACAACAATCACTCCGATAAAAAGACTATGTTCGACACGTAAGTAATATTCATTTATTTCTTACACATAGACACACACACACACACACACACATATATATATATATATATATATATAATGTGTTTCTTAATGCTTTAATAATCACATTTATTTATTCGAAAGTGCTTTACAAGTTTTTTAGCTCAAAGAGGTGCTACAGTGTTGAAGCAAAAGTCAAATAACATCACATCGATTCCAATAAAGGTTTGAAATATATGCTTTTAAAACTTCATTTACAATCAATGCACAAATATTTTATTGACTTATATGTTTTATTTTATAGTGCCCTCGTCAAACTAACAACATCGATTGTGGGTACTCTATATTGCGATTCATAAAGGAGATTGTTGATAGGAATCAAACTATTATCCCAGAAATGGTACGGTATTTTCATTATTTGATTTTCATATATAAACTATGTATATATTTGATTCTAACTTATTTATGTTCGATTTTTATATTGCACAGTACATTGACAATTCCAGTCCAACATACTCTAAGAGAGATCTAATTGAATTAAAGGAAGATTGGTGTCAGTATGTGATTGAAATGAAAATTATTTGATTTGCTAGGAAATAGCATGCTGCAAGGGATCTGAATATATGGTAGTTGAGTTCTGTGTAGTTCTGATAGTTATATGTTTATGAATAGGGCACATTTGAAAAGTTGTGAATATTTGTAGTTGTCAATATCTGAATATGTATATGAATATAGTTTTGATGTTGTGTAAAGTTATAAAGTTAAGTTATATAGTTTTGTTGTTGTGTACTGATTGTGAAATTATTGTGTGAACTGATTCTGGATGAAAATGATTTTGGAATAAAATTAAAAGACAACGCTTTCTAAAAAAATGGCATAAAAAACCAAAAAGAGCTTTTTAAAAATTTCATTTACAATGTTTTTAAATAATACTAAAATAAGAATGCACCTTTTACGGTGCTTTTTGAAAAAAGTGTTGTAAAATGTGCATAATAATGAATATATTGAATGCACCTTCTACAACGCTTCTTTGAAAAAGTGCTGTAAAAGGTGCATAATAATGCAGATATTGAATGCACCTTTTACAACACTTTTTCAAATAAGCGCTGTAAAAGGTGCATAATAATGCATCTATTGAAATGCACCTTTTACAGCGTTCTTTTCAATAAGCGCTGTAAAAAGTGCATAATAATGCATATATTGAGTGCACCTTTTACAACGCTCTTTCAAATAAGCATTGTAAAGGGTGCATAATAATGCATATATTGAGTGCACCTTTTACAACGCTCTTTTCAATAAGCGTTGTAAAAGATGCATAATAATGCATATATTGAATGTACCTTTTACAACGCTTTTTCAAATAAGCGTTGTAAAAGGTGCATAACAAGCGCGCAATATATCTACCTATTTTATAGCGTTTTTTTATTTTAAAAAGCGTTGTTGTATCTTTTTATAGCGCTAGATTCTACAATGCTTATTTTTTTTTTTTTTTTGAAAAAACATTGTAATTGACTTAAATAAAATGATGTAATATCCTATTTTTTGTGTAGTGTAAAAGGCAAAAAGAAAATAGTTCGCTTTGAACTTAACACAAGGTTGTATGGTAAACAAATAATGGATGTTAGAATTTTATTTTGCATTTCAACTCAATGGTAGTAATGATTAACTATATGGGACTATTTAGAATTTAACATTCAAACCTAATTGAACTTAATGCATATGCTATTAGAGTGGTGTAGTACAACTTATAATGTGCAGTTAATTGTTAAATATTCATACAAAATAAGAAAAACCCAAAAGTGTTAGGCTTTAGATGGATTATTGAAGAAAAAGTAATTGGAGATGTTTTTTAAACAATTATCAAAGTAATAATGCATTCCTTCAACTCGAAATCATTAAATTGCATTGAATACTATAGAATACAAACGACCAAATGGGAGTTCTCTTGAATTGGATAAACAAAATCATTGCTTTTTAAGAATGAAAAAGAGAAATAAAAAATATCTATAAGCCTTATAATAAAATAAAGAAAACAACATTTTGTTCGAATTAAAATATTTTTAGAAGCAAATGCGATCAAATTAACTTTTTTAGACTTACAATTGAAATATGTATAACCATGATGTTAAAAATAATATTTGTGGGGAAAGAAACCATATTTGATTAGGATATCTATAGAAGTCGACCAAAATAATATACATAATAATTTTGTAACTTTTTCCAATTTGATTTAATTTAGAAACATTAATATTTGTTAGGGTGTGTGCCAATTTAATCGAAATGTCTTCATCTGTTTTGTTGCTATTTTACCTCTATAGCCTGTTATAAACCAAAAATATGAAACGAGCTTAAATTTTCTTATACTCCAATTTTCTTTTGTGGTACTTTAAATAGGTAGAAAAGGCATTCCATGTTCCACAGACACTCCATGTTCGACAATTTGCAAAGTGATACTTAGTGATTAAGTGTTTTAACATATAAGAAAAATATCAAGCACGATGAAATACAAATCTATTTATTTATTTTCTTAAATCTTTGAATATTATTTAAGGAGTTCAATGAGTTCCTTCTAGTGTTTACAAGTTTTTCGAGCTCAATGAGTCGCTACAGTGTCGAAGCAAAAGTCTAATAACCTCACATGGATTCCAATAAAGGTTTGAAATATATGCCTTTAAATTTTCATTTACAAATATATGCCTTTACGATCAATGCACAAATATTTTATTGACTTATATGTTTTATTTTATAGTGCCCTCGTCAAACTAACAACCTCGACTGTGGGTACTATGTATTGCGATTCATGAAGGAGATTGTTGACAGGAATCAAACTATTATTCCAGAAACGGTACGATATTTTCATTAATTATATGATTTTCATATATAAATTATCTATATATTTGATTCTAACTTAATATGTTCAATTTTTATATTGCACAGTACTTTGACAATTCCAGTCCATCATACTCTGAGGAAGATCTAATGGAATTAAAGGAATACTGGTGTTAGTATGTGCTTAAAATGAAGATTATCTGATTTGCTGGGAAATAGCATGCTGCAAGGGATCTAAATATATGGTAGCTAGCTATATTCTGTTAGTTATATGTATATGAATAGTGCACAATATATGAATATGTGCTGTTGTACAATATTTGAATATGTATATGTAGTTAATTAAGTTATATATATGTATCTGAATGTTCTGTTGTAAATTAATATATAAAGTTAAGTTATATAGTTCTATTTTTTGTGTACTGATTGTGTGAACTTTTTCTGAATATGTATTTGAATATGTTATGTTGTTGTGTGAACTGATTCTGGATGAAAATAATTTCGGAAAAAAATTAAAAGACAGCGCTTTCTAAAAAAATGTCATAAAAAACCAAAAAGCGCTTTTCAAAAATTTAATTTACAACGTTTTTAAATAAAAAAAATCACCTTTTACAACGCTTTTTTGAAAAAACACCGTAAATGGTCACATACAACAGTGCTTATTTGAACAAGCGCTGTAAAATGTGCACTATAATGCATATATTGGGTGCACATGTTAGAACGCTTTTTCAAAAAGCGCTGTAAAATGTGGCAATATAATGCATATATTGGGTGTGCATTTTACAATGCTGTAAAAGGTGCACCCATTATATACATTATAATGCACATTTAACAGCGCTCTTTTCAATAAATGTTGTAAAAGGTGCACCCATTATATAGAAAGCGCTGTAAAATGTGCATAACAAGCGCACAATATAACTACATGTTTTATAGCGCTTTTTGGTTTTAAAAAAGCGCTGTTGTATCTTTTACAGCGCTGGATTCCACAACCCTTTTTTTTTGTTTTGAAAAAGCGCTGTAAAATCCTATTTTTGGCGTAGTGGCCATCAGTCAAATGCAAATTCCCTAGATTGTAAGACAAATTTTTGTACATCTTTTAATTAATTGAGAGGAAGTGGTAATCTCTGCCTATGGCATTTAGATTGGCCTATAAATACCACACTTCATTTTTTAAACCTTCATCTTCTTTTTCACTTTTAGATTTCATCATCTTTTTTTTCCTTTACACCCAATTTTTCTTCACTTTTCAGTTTTCTCCATGTATCTGGTTGTGTTTCTTTACATGTTGTAGCGTCGGGTTTGTCTGCGAAAAAAGAAGTCGCCACCAATTTTCTTTTTTTAAAAGGGAAAATTAGACAAAAACCTAAAATGAAATTCTTGAACCAAAAAAATGGATTCGTGAGTCGATTGCGAATAGTGAAAATAATATTACCCTACATCATCCGTTAAAATGATTATCCTATAATTAATTGTATACATATAATTTATTTATTTAATTATTTATTTTACTGCTAAAAAATAAAAATAAAAAAAGAAAATAAATTATTTACATTAATAAAAGAAGGAAAAATATTTTTTTTTTATTAATTTGGTTTGACAAGGGAAAAACCTTGCTCCTACCTATCCCCAGGTACAATAGGAAAATCAAAATACACGTAATTCTTGGGTAGAATATATTTACATGTTGTCCGATTTTTATTATTACTTTATTTTTTATTTATATATGTATCAAAAAAATAAAATAAAAACATAATAATAATAATAACGAAAAAAAGAGTGAGATTTCTGTTGATCGATTATATCTTCTATTTTTGTTTTGAAGTAAATAAAAATTGGTTTTTGTTAGAAAACACCATAACGTGACGATATATAAACGAGACAGATTGACGTGACGGTGACGTAGCCTGTTAAAGGGTTTGTTCGTATGTTGTCGGCTCTGTCGCGATGCAAAGGCTACCAACGATTAGGGGTGAGTGATGTAGCGCAACAAGCAAAGATGAATTTTAGCCGACGACAACGACCAATAATTCTAATCCTAAGGGAAAAAAACTATTTATTCGTTGTTATGATTTTTTTTTTTTTTCTTATTTGATAAAGACGTGTGTAGACACCTAATTTTGTCCGCTACTTTTAAAGTCTTTATGAAAAATAATAAATATATAATTAAAAATTAAAAAAAAAGTAAATAATGATAAAAATAATAATAAAAATAAATAGTTAGGTTGTTGACAACTAATTTCGTCAGCTCTTCCTTTTTTTATTTGCAGAAAAAATATAATAAAAAGCATCAAGGATTTTTTGGATTTTTTGTTAAGTAAAAAAAATAATAATAAAAAAGGATATCAATTCTGATATAATTTATTGTTTCTAAAAAGGGTTAAAAAATCATACCTTAAGTGATTATGGTAAGTTTTTGAAAACGCTAAAAAATGAGAATTATTGTCTTCCAAAAAATTGAGAATTATTTCTCTACACAATATACTAACACGATTCACACACTTATGAGTGGGATCTATACCCGGGCTGAGTGCAACCTAAGATAAGTTAGAAACTATGTAATGATAATCTTCTGGATTTACATCTTGTTTGTTTGTCATGAAAGTCTCACATAGAGTTGACCTTTTCTATAATACTTCCATTTTAATCGTTTACCTATTATTTAGATTAATATTTTATAATTGAGTTGTGTGCTATAGGAATCAATTTAGAACTACAGAGCCACCCATAGTGGAGGTTCACGTTAAAGACCATAAAACAATTAAATTAGAAAATAATCATGTAGGTCCCATGCATATTTGAAAAAAAATCTACCCTATTTATATCTCACGTTTGCATCGCATAATCATGCATTTTTCATCATTTTTATTTTCATTTTTGTAACATGTTATTTTAAATAAATAAAAAATCATTACATATTAGGAGATAGTAAATTTTTTAGTTTATTACATAGTCATTGCATTCATTTTTTTATATTCTCATAACAGTTTCCTTTAGAGAGAAAAAAAAAAGAGAGAACTACATACCTTATACCATAGTCACCTTCTAGTACTCATGCATTCTTTTTCAATCTCCTTTTTTGTTCGCATCATTTTATTTTTCACGGCTACCTTTGAAAAACAATAATTACTACATTATTTATAGAATCATAAAATTTAAGGCTTATTGTGAATATCTTTAACTATAGGGAACATGGGATCAAATGGTGGTTCAAAAAATACTCTCTTAAGAAAGGCATTGCCACTAAGAATTCTCAAAACAAATGTAAGCAATCTTAAAAATCTTGCTCGAAAATTGAAAAAATTGCAGCGTGTGATCTTTACTGGGAAATTTGAGAGAGTTCTCGATTTGATTGAAGTTAATGTGCAAGTGGACGCCCTTACAGCGTTGGCCCAATTCTATGACCCTCCCTTCAGGTGTTTTACTTTTAGGGACTTTCAATTGGCCCCAACGTTGGAGAAGTTTGAACAAAAATTGGGGCATCCCAATAAAGAGGAGTGAACCTTACCAGTACATGGAGCACTACCCTTCGCTGACAATGATTGCCAAAACACTTGATACACCTATAAAAGAGATAGAGGAAAATAGAATCCACAAAGACAATTTGATTGGATTCCCGATAAAATATCTTGAAGAGAAGGCAATAAATTTAGCGAGAGATGGAAAGTGGGACACTTTCATGGATGTACTCACCTTAATTATATACGGAATTTTTTTGTTCCCAAACATTAAAGACTTTGTGGATTTTACAGCATTAGACGTCTTTGTGGTTCATAAACATAGAAGGGAGAATCTAGTACCAGCAGTTCTAGCTGACATTTATTGCACTCTCGATTACTGTCATGAGAAAGAGGGAGGCTTGATCCGTTGTTGCTCGCCGATACTCTACATGTGGTTCATGAAACATATTTTTCAGGTCGTACATCAGCCAATAACCATAAGTAAAAAGGAATGGGCCACTACTCTAGCAAATCTTAACGAAAGAGCGATCCAGTGGTACTCGCGAAGTCAAAATATAAGTGAAGTGATTTATAAATGTAGGAACTTTACTGATGTCCCACTCATGTGAACCAAAGGGTGCATAAATTATAACCCCATACGTGGCATTGAGACAATTGAGCTATCCTATAAGGAAACCACCAATCATGGATATAACAAACTCTTTTGTCATTCATGGACAAGATATTCATAACGTTGGCATGTGGAGAAGAATACGTAGATCTTAGGAAGATGTCGTCCGGAAAGGGCGGGAGTTTGTAGGACCCAAAAGCTGTAACGCAAGAGAGGAATATCGTAATTGGGTGAAATAGAGGGCACAAGAGATCAAATTGCCTATTCACGCAGACGCTCCAAACCCAGAAGTAATAATAACAGAATCAATTTTCAATGCTGAAGATTTAGAGGCCGACTTAGTTCTAAAAGAAGAAGAAATCAAAAAATTACAACAAGAATTGGAAAAAGCTCACCAAGCCTGTAGAGACCTAAAATATGAGAATGTCCTAAAACCCATTGTCCTTAATAAAGTGCAGAAGAGGGCAAGGGAGGAAGAAGAAGGTAAAGAGATAACTCATATCTATTTGTGAGGTGAGAATGAAGAGTTGAGGCTCAGACGACAAGAGAGGGACGATGCAGTGATTGAGGGGCTCAGACTTAAGGAGTTGCTAAAAAACTTTGGGGAGAAACATGAAATAGCCCGTATTCAAGAAGCAAGTCTAAGACAACAAATAGAGAAACTAAAAGCAGAATATGAAATTAAGATCATGGTAGACAGGAAATATCAAGAAGAGATCATTGAGGAATACCAAATTAGACTTGTAAGAAAGGAATACGAGGTGCGTACGCAAAAAGACACAATCGAGAGACTTGTTCAAGAAAGGATGTTTTGGGACGATCGCTTTTCCAAACTCGTTTATTTGACCAAATAGGTTGTCATAGATGTTCCACTAGTATTGAGAGTTGTTAACGGGATGGTTATTCCTCTCTCTATTGCTCATTATAGAAATGTTTAATCAAGCACATGAAAAAAATTGATTGCTCACTAGGGTTTCAAAATTCTTTTTAGGTTTTACTTTCGTTTTGTTCATTTAAAAAAAAAATTGTATTCTAGTTTTTTTTATGAATTAAATTTAGGCCCACTCATGATCTCATAGTCCTCTCTTAGTTATCGATTAAAATATTCACAAATAAGTGACAAATGGTTCTTCAACATCGATGCATATATACTTTTTCACACATTGCATTGCATAATTATGCCATATTCCTTCACATGAAGAAAAAAATAACACTACAAGCAAAAAAAAAGGGGGTTTCATAACACCCTTACTAGACATGTTCTCGACTTAAAATCATGGATGAATTGGAACATACAAAGATGGTCTAAATCAACTGAAAAATTCTATTGCTAAAAGATTGGAAATCTTACAAACCCTCGATACTTGAAATCATAGCGATCCTTCTTGAAAAAATTATATCATGAAGAAGTCATGTGTTAGCCATTGATTTCATAAGTCTAACAATTATCACCATTTTCGTATACTTTCTGGTTATACTCTATCCCAAGTCACTTGTCCGCAAGATTTTAACCTGATGCTAATTAGATTCATATTCATCATCCACCCCCTACTTTTGGGTCATTATATATCAATAAATGCATTTTGTATTATTTCCTTTTACATTCTCATCCATCATATATTTCACAATCTCTTACCAGGCATTACTCTTCTTTCTCTTCTTTAAACCATATATCAAGCATATTTGGAAGTACTCCATTCATAAATAAGTTTGTTAAAATATCATACATAATTTCAATCATGCTATAAATTTTACTGAATGTGAGAACACTATAAATAAAACCCACTATTTGGATGAACTTCGATATGTTGGGAAATGAAATTAATGTCACGTTAATCCCCTAGAAAAGTGGTTTTCATCTTAATCATTGTCTAAATGTGTTTTGAATATATCAATCACGTGGGAATTTGAAGTTTGTATTGTGGGTATTTCAGTCACCTATGAATCAAAAATGAAGATGTTGAAAGTATATGAGACTTGAATGTAATCCTCAATCAACTAAATCAAGAATAGAAAAGCTGGCAAAAGAAGATGAGAATTTTATATATTAGAAAAATGTCTAAAAAAAGTTGAAGTCATTTTCCATCATGTCCCTCAATAATATAATCAACTTGCTGGTTGTAGCTACTTTATCTTCAATATTCAAAGTAAGTTATGATGAAGAATGGTCATTCACAAGAATGAAAGTCACAAATATCTTGATTACTATCAAATATATAAGAAAAGCTAGATGGAAAGTTCTCATACAAAACATTATCTTGTAATTGTAGAATACCCTCCGTGAGTATCAGACTATAGTTGGAGCACCCCTTTGATTCTTATTATATAGAATAAAGGCAGTGCGACCCACCCAAACAAGGAAAATGTTGACATCTATAGAATATATAGAATAGTGACATTTATTGACCGGCTAAATTCTATTCAAGGAAAATGTTGACTGCCTCATGTCATAGACAATTATTTCGAAAAATATGAACTTTGGAGCTTCAATAGAAAGAATTAGCATTCAAGAAGATTTCACATATCTAACAAGACTCGCATGACAAGTGGAATCCCAACTATATAAGTCCCAATGACAAAAAATATACTTTCAAGTATGGTTTTGATCCACATCAATATGGATCAGGAAGACTTATCACTATGTGCACACATTGATACTTCAAAAGTATTACATGTAAATGAAGACCTGCAAGTTTGAAAATATAAAAGAATGACCTAAGCAAAATTTAGGGTATAAAAATATGAATAAAAACTCGCTAGGTCGAAAACCCAAAAAGGCAACCTAGGAAAAAATGAGGGTGCAAAAAACAATGAAGACTTGGTAGGTCGAAAACCCAACAGGGTGGCCTAAGAAAAAGTTAGAAGAAAAAAAGCCCATTAGGTTGAAAACCCGAAAGGACAATCTAAGCAAAAATTAGGGCCACCAAAAAAAAAATAGAATGAAAAAAGTTGACTAGCTTGAGAATCTAAAAAAGGGATGATCAAAGAATACAACTTACATACACACATCAAGGTCAAAGTTAACACATTCCGAAATGTTGTGAATATAGATTGGAGCGAATCATATCTTCGAAAGTATGTTAAAAAACATGATTGAAATTGTGGCATGAATTATTAGCACGTTTCCTTCATGAAATACTACTAACAAATTGGGTCATTTACCTATAAGAGATCACCTTATCTTTTTTTCTTTCTATGAATCCTTTTCTTTCTATAAAATAATATTTTGTAAAAGGTGTAATACAAAGACTAATACGTAGAAAATTAGAGAAACAATAAGTGATACCTTACTGTTGAATTCATTTTAGCTGGACTAATTTTCCCTGAGTTGGTTTTTCCTGGATTGATTTTCCCAAGATCAGATTCTCTTCTCCATGTTTACCTATTTTTTCTCTTCTGTTTTTTTAGTGCTATCAATTGTGCTACCCTTTCAACTCTTGTTCTACTATTTATAGACTTTTTGGGTGTAGGTTACAAAAGACAAGAGATTAATTCCCAATTGATTACCATTAATTTGTTTCTTTTCGATTTCTTTTCATTTAATTGACCACCATTATACTGATTCTTATTACCATTGATTCTATTATATTAAGTTTCTTTTAATTCAAATGATGACCATTATACTGATTTTTATTACCATCAATCCATTTATTTTCATTCAATTAAAGATGTTTACTTTATATATATATATATATATATATTTGAGAATAGTGAAAATTTCTGAAAAGGAATCAATGGCAAACAGAAACTAAACACATCCATGATTATGTAAAATTTAAAGGTCTAACTATTTATTTTTCTTGACTTTGAGTGCGAGTCGTTTTCCCGGCTTCAACACGCAGGTCGTTTTCTCGACTTCGGGTACGAGTTGTTTTCCCGACTTCAATATGTCGATCATTTTTTCGGCTTTGGTGCGAGTCGTTTTCTCGGCTTCAATACGCAGGTCGTTTTCTCGGTTTTGGATGCAAGTCGTTTTGCCGACATCAACATGGGGGGGGGTCGTTTTCTCGACTTTTGTAACACCCCAATTTTCAAAGCGAGGGTGTATATTTTTTTTTCTCAAAACAAATTAAAATAAAACAGAGGAATAAATAAAGTAACACCTTTAGATAAATAATGAAGTCATTATAATTTACAAACAGCGGAAAAGTTTCCTGAAATATGAATCCAAAATATTTACATATCAAAAAGTGGTACATGTAATCCCATTGAAATTAACAAGTCATGCTGACAATATTAGTATAGGTACAGTCTTCCAGTTTAAATTAAACACAATACAAAAGAAAGACATATGTTCCCTCTATGTCAACCTAATCTGATCATTCTACAAAACAAACTAAACACCTTGAGTGATCTCCACGCGCCCCATAAGATCCTCCTAACATAGCTCCAGTCAGACATTCCCATCTACATCCCCATCCGCAGGGTATGAACCGGTAGGATCGTCTTGTTTCTCATCTGAGGGCAAAGCCCAGTTTTCGACAATAGTTGTAAAGGGTCACCAACTGAAAATAACAATTAACACATAACATGTAAGTTTTTAAATGCACAAATTAACCTTTCAACTTAGCATGCATCTTGAAAGGGTTTTCCATATGCTAAATGTTCATATAATACTTGTCAAGTAAAAAGGAGATCAAATAAGGTTTTTAATGAAAACTGCATTTTGGGTTTAAATCAATCGATTGGGAAATCGATTGAATGAATAGCTGAGCCCTTGTAACAAATTCAATCGATTGCCAAATCGATTTTGTCCAAATAGTTGAGCTACTGTAATGGCCAAATCGATTGGCAAATCGATTTTGTCAAAATGGCTGAGCTCCTGTAACCCATCCAATCAATTGGCAAATCGAATTTGAGAAATAGCTTTTAATAGAATCGATTTGGGAATCGAATTCCCTGAATTATTTTCTAAACTACATAAACTAACTCAATCACATTCACACACAACTCCAAAACATAACACTTAGTAAAATCAATACAATCACTAGGACAACTTGAGTCTCGAAATAGTTTTGCAATCAGCCACACTTACACACAATTTCAACACATAACACTTAACAGTTACAACGCAATACCCACATGGACAAGATGAACCAACGAATCACATGGAATCATCTCGACGCGACAATCCCCACATAGACAAGATGAACCAACAAATCACATGGAATCATCTTGACACGACAATCCCCACACAGACAAGATGAACCAACAAATCACATGGAATCATCTCGACGCGACAATCCCCGCAAGGATAAGATGAAACAACAAATCACATGGAATCATCTCGTGGCCCATGGACAAGATGAACCAACAAATCACATGGAATCATCCCGTGGCCCATGGATGAGATGAACCAACAAATCACATGGAATCATCTCAGTCACCACTATCACCATGGCCCATCTGGTCATCATGTACTATGAAATGCATGAGTATACACTGACTCTATCCACGACAATCGTTAAGTAAATGCAGATATTAAAAGATTCCCCATTTTTAATACTCATTTAACTCTAACAATTTTCATGACAATCATTAAGTAAACGTAGATATTAAGAGATTCCCCATTCTTAATACTCATTTAACTCTAACGATTTTCACTATAACATTAAGTAAACAGAGATATTAAAAGATTCCCCATTTTTAATACTCGTTTAGCTCTAATGGTTTTCATGACAACATTAGGTAAACGTAGACATTAAGAGATTCCCCATTCTTAATACTCCTTTAACTCTAATGGTTTTCAAATTTCACACCGAACATACTCAAACATATTCACAAATTCAATCCACAATTCACACCAAAACACATCAATTCATTTCTCCACAAGATCCAACATACACATATCAAATTTCATAAGCATTAAATATGAATACGTCAAATACGATAAATAAAAATCATCAAAACATACTACTCCAACACATCAAATTTCATTTACTCAAAATCATACACAAATGAGTCAAATTCATTTTCCACGCAATATTCATCAATATCACCAAAACCTAACTCTAAGATTTTACCCATAAAGCCTTAGATTCTTTTTCCCCAAACTCAATACTCCAACCCTAACAAAATTATTTTCCACACAACTACGGATAAGTCCCTAAATGCAAACTAAAAGTTTGGAAGGAGCCCTTACCTTCACGTTAGCTTTAACGTGCGATTACGGTACCGCGAGTAAATCCGGTAAAATCCCCGCTCGCAACATCGCTTCCAAAGTTGGTTCCCTAGCACCGTAGCATGGTAGTGAGCAACTTTCCCTTCTATCTCTTCGCAAAACGAAGCTTAGATCTAGATGAAACAAGGAGATTTGTGTTTGACGGTTTTGAAATCCCTAACCCCGTTTTCGAATCCGGGAAGAAGGAAGAAGCTGGGAACTTGATCTTCCTCACCCACTAAGCCTTGGGTTTCTTTTCTGGAACTAAAAGGAAGCAAAGAAAACAAAAATGGAAGAAGAAGGGACGAGGGGGTTTCTCGCGCGCAGAGGAAGAAGAAGGAAAAATGTTGTTTTTCTCTCCTTTGTCTTTCTTTCCCTTGTTTTTCTTTTCTTTCCGTTTCCTTCTTTCCTTATATCCTTTTCTTTTCTCCCCAAACAAATATATACACACAGACACACACACATATATATATATATATATATTAATTACTTTTAACAAATATCTCAAAATATCTCGATATTTGTTAAATTACCATTTCATCCATAACGCATTAAATTCTTCGTAAAAGATTCACCGTAGTTAATTTAATTTATTTATCGACGAACAAATTGAATCAGGGTATCAAAATATACTTTTGGGCATTTAAGCTCAGAAAATATTAATAACTTGGCTAAAAGCCTCCGAATTCAATACCCAAAATACATTAAAATACATAAAGTGTAATTTAAAATTATAGGTCTTACATTACTACCCCCCTAAAATTAGTTTCGTCCTCGAAACTATGCATCGATAAATAACTCTGGGTGTTGTTCTCTCATCTTGCTCTCCAGTTCCCAAGTCGAATCTCTAGTAATTGGGTTCCAAATCACCTTGACCAACGAAACATCCTTGGTCCTCAATCGCTTAATCTTCCTGTCGTCAATTCTCATAGGTGGTACTTCGAATGACAGGTTATCCTTCAGTTGAATCGTGTCTGGTTCGATTACATGAGATGGATCTACAAGATATTTCCTCAACTGTGACACATGAAACACATCATGAATATTGGACATTATCGGAGGCAATGCAATCCGATAAGCAACAGGCCCAATTCGTGCAGAAATATGATATGGTCCAATGAATTTCGGAGTCAACTTCTTCGATTTCAAGGCTCTACCAACTCCAGTAGTAGGTGTGACTCTTAGAAATACATGGTCACCCTGTTCGAATTCTAAAAGTCTGTGACGCTTGTCCGCATAACTCTTCTGACGATCCGGTGAAATCTTCATTTTCTCCTTGATCTTTCTTACCTTAGCTGTAGTCTGTTGCACCATCTCTGGTCCGACAATCATACTTTCACCGTCCTTATACCAACACAAGGGCGTTTGACACTTGCACCCATATGGTGCCATTCCAATACATGCGTGGAAACTATTGTTGTAGGTGAACTCAATCAACGGAAGTACATCATCCCAACTTCCTCTATCATCTAATACACATGTTCTCAATAGATCTTCTAGGGACTGATTTGTCCATTCAGTCTGTCCGTCTGTTTGTGGATGGTAAGCTGAAATCAATCGTAGTTTTGTTCCCAACGCTTCGTGCAATGCTCCCCAAAAATATGATGTGAACTTCGGATCACGGTCTGATACAATACTCAATGGTACTCCGTGTAATCTCACAATCTCAGCAGTGTAGATCTCTGTTAGCTTATCTACGTTATAGGTGGTCTTTACTGGCAAAAAGTGTGCGGATTTAGTCAGTTGATCTACTATCACCCATATAGAATCATTCTTTCTCCTTGTTTTAGGCAATCCAGTTATAAAATCCATGGAAATGTTGTCCCACTTCCATTCAGGTATATCTAAAGGTTGCAACATCCCAACAGGTCGCTGATGTTCCACCTTCGCTTTCTGACAAGTTAGACAAGTCAATACATACTCCGCTACATGTCTCTTCATTCTTGGCCACCAATAATTTTGCCTCAAATCCTGATACATCTTTGTTGCTCCAGGATGAATACTCAACTTACTCTTATATGCCTCTTCTAAAATCGCTTTCCTCATATCTGTAATTTCTGGTACACAAATCCTACCATTACATCGCAAAATATTATCTGATCCAATCTTAAACTCAGTTGTCTTCCCTTGCACTATTAGGTTCCTCTTCTCTTGGATTAAGACCTCATCTTGAGAATTTGCAATGTCTTCAAGTAGTCTACTCGAAATCTTAATCATTCCGAATTTCAAAATTCCCAGTGCAAACTCTACGTTCAAGTGTAGGTCTCTAAAATCTTCCCACAACTCTTGTTGCCTAGCCATAATTGTTGAAGACACCGATACACTTCTTCTACTTAACGCATCAGCCACTACATTGGCCTTCCCAGGGTGTTACTGCAGTGTGAAATCAAAATCCTTAAGACTCTCCATCCATCGTCTCTGGCGCATATTCAATTCCTTCTGATCAAACAAATATTTCAAACTTTTATGGTCACTGAACACTGTGAACGTGCACCCATATAAATAGTGCCTCCAGATCTTCAATGTAAAAACAACCGCATCAAGCTCCAAATCATGAGTAGGATAGTTTCTCTCATGAATCTTCAATTGCCTTGAGGCATAAGCCATAGCTTTCTTGTGTTGCATCAGAACACATCCCAACCCTTGGTGAGATGCATCACAATAAACTTTATAGGGTTCATCTGATTGCGGTAACACCAATACTAGTGAGGTCGTCAATTTTCTCTTTAGTAATTGAAAATTTTCCTCACTTCTTCGTCCATGCGAACGGTTGATCTTTTCTGGTGAGTTATGTCAATGGAGTCACAATCTTGGCAAAACCTTCAATAAACCTCCTATAGTACCCTGCTAGTCTTACGAAACTTCGTATGTCAGTGACAGTCTGAGGCTGTTTCCAAGCAAGAACTGCCTCAATCTTTGCTGGATCTACAACGATTCCTTCCTTGGTTATCACATGTCCTAAGAAATTCACTTTCTCTAGCCAAAACTCACACTTCAACAAATTGGCATACAATCACTTCTCGCGTAAAATCTCAAGAACTTGACGTAAATGTTCTCCATGTTCTTCTTCAGTTCTTGAATAAATTAATATATCATCAATGAACACTACAATAAATTTATCAAGGAATGGATTAAAGATTATGTTCATGTAGTCCATGAAAATTGCTGGTGCATTGGTAACTCCAAACGGCATAACGAGATATTCATAATGTCCGTAACGGGTTCTGAAAGCAGTTTTCTGAATATCTCCTTCCCTTACTCGAATCTGATGGTAACCTGACTTCAAGTCAATCTTCAAAAATATCGCGGCCCCTCTCAATTGATCCATTAAATCATCGATGCGTGGCAAAGGATAACGATTCTTAATAGTTGCCTTATTAAGTTGTTTATAATCCACACATAAGCGCGAGCTTCCGTCCTTCTTCTTAACTAGTAAAACTGGAGCTCCCCATGGCGATACACTTGATCTAATAAATTTCTTCTCCAACAAATCTTCAATTTGGCCTTTGAGCTCATTTAATTCCAATGGCGACATTCGATATGGTGCAATTGAAATAGGTCCGGTTCCTGGGTGCAAATCAATGAAAAATTCCACTTCTCTTACCGGTGGCAATCCGGGAATTTCCGTTGGAAATACGTCCCGGTACTCATTGACAAGCATCACATCTTCTATGTTCACATTTATCTTTGCCTCCACATTAGCCAAAGACAAAAACTCATGAGTTCCTTCTCTTAGCGACACTCGGAGTTTGTTAGCGGCTAGATACTTAACAACTCCTGGTTCGGGGAAAATAACGAATTTGCAAGCACAATCCAAGATCACATAACGATACGACATCCAATCCATACCGAGAATGACCTCGAGTGATTGTAGAGGTAAACAAATCAAATTAACCAAGAAATCCCTATTCTGAATAGTTATTTGATAATGTAAACATGCAGAGTTTACTGTCAAAGTCTTAGCAGGTGTAGAAACAACCAAGTCAAAAGGTAAAGCAGACACAAATAACTTAAAATGATTCACACAATCCATAGCAATGAAGGAATGGGTTGCCCCCGAATCAAAAAGTGCAGTTAGAGTGTTACCTGCAATCTCACAATCCCGTTGAATTAGATTGTCAGATGGATTCCCATCTTCAGCGCTCACACAATAAATGCGTCCTCTAGCTGTAGGACGAGTTACCCGGGTCACATTCACAACTGGTTCCACCTTCGGAGTTGTGCAATTCCTTGAAATGTGCCCTAGCTCTTGTCAATTATGGCATGTCGGTCCTTTAGAGGTACAATCATTAGCATAATGTCCCTCTTCCCCACATCGGAAACATCGAACCACTCGTCCCACTTGTCTCTTGAAATTCTGGTTCCCTGGGCGATTCTGCCCACCGTTGTTATTTTGTGGTCGATTATAAGGTTTAGCAACTTGTTTCCCCTTGTTGTTCTGATAACTCGCCCGACTAGGCCCTCCTGCACTAAAATTCCCTCCTCGGCTAGCCCTCTTATTCTTCATATCCTCAACTTCCCTACATTTTTCCACAAGAACTTGGAAACGTTGAATCCCCAAGGGAAAGACAGAGTCTTGAATCTCATACTTTAGTTTGTCTTGGAAACGATGACACATGAATAGTTCATCAATCTCTTCACGAAAAAACCTGAAATGTCGTGATAGCGATTCAAACTTAGCAGCATATTCACCCACTGTCATGTTCCCCTAATGCAGCTTCAGGAAATCATCACCCAGTTTAGTCCTGATACTCATCGGGAAGTATTTGTCTAAAAACTTCCTTTTGAATGATTCCCAGTTCACCTCCTCGTGAGCTGATCTCATAAACAATCTTGCACTCCTCCACCAGTACTCAGCATCCCCTAATAGCATATAAGTGGCATAGTTGACCTTCACTCCCGCCTGACAGTTAATCATTTCGAAGATCTTCTCCACTTCTTGGATCCATTGATCTACTTTCTTTGAATTCTCATCCCCCTTAAACTTGGGAGGATTGTAACGACGAAAGTCTTCTAATCCTCTTGACTCTGCAGCACGGATCTCTCTTTCCCTCTTTTCAAGATCACATTGAGTCTTGGCAGTAGTCTGTGCAGCAACAGAAGCAGCCATGTTATTCATAGCCTCCGCCATTCGATCATCCATATTAGCATTGGCTCTCGGAGCGTCATTCCTTCTTGGCGGCATGGTTTTCCTATAAGACCATCATCAAGTAGAGTCTTAACACTACTTCAAATAATTCCAAAACTAACTTCCGACCACATCATCACATAATAATTATTTTGGACTTGACAACTCAAACCACCTAAACCGACGCATGATCAGATAACAGCTCCCAACCTACAGGTTGACCTATAATCTATAACTAAAGGCTCCACAGCTCCCAAGGAAAACCAAACCAAAGCTCTGATACTACAATGTAACACACCGATTTTCAAAGCGAGGGTGTATATTTTTTTTTTCAAAACAAATTAAAATAAAATAGAGGTCATTCTCGAAATTTGAATCTAAAATATTTACATATAAAAAATTCGTACATGTAATCCCATTGAAATTAACATGTCATGCTGACAATATTAGTATAGGTACAGTCTTCCAGTTTAAATTAAACACAATACAAAAGAAAGACATTTGTTCCCTCTATGTCAACCTAATCTGATCATTCTACAAAACAAACTAAACACCCTGAGTGATCTCCACGCGCCCCGTAAGATCCTCCTAACATAGCTCCAGTCATGCATTCCCATCTACATCCCCATCCGCAGGGTACGAACCGGTAGGATCGTCCTGTCTCTCATCTGAGGGCAAAGCCCAGATTTCCACAATAGTTGTAAAGGGTCACCAATCGAAAATAACAATTAACACCTAACATGTAAGTTTTTAATGCACAAATTAACCTTTCAACTTAGCATGCATCTTGAAAGGGTTTTCCATATGCTAAACGTTCATATAATACTTGCCAAGTAAAAAGGAGATCAAATAAAGTTTTTAATGAAAACTGCATTCTGGGTTTAAATCAATCGATTGAATGAATAGCTGAGCCCCTGTAACAAATTCAATTGATTGCCAAATCGATTTTGTCCAAATGGTTGAGCTACTGTAATGGCCAAATCGATTGGCAAATCGAGTTTGTCAAAATGGTTGAGCTCCTGTAACCCATCCAATCAATTGGCAAATCGAATTTGAGAAATAGCTTTTAACATAATCGATTTGGGAATCGAATTCCCTAAATTATTTTCTAAACTAAATAAACTAACTCAATCACATTCACACACAACTCCAAAACATAACACTTAGTAAAATCAATACAATCACCAGGACAACTTGAGTCTCGAAAAAGTTTTGCAATCAGCCACACTTACACACAATTTCAACACATAACACTTAACAGTTACAACGCAATACCCACACGGACAAGATGAACCAACTAAGCCTTGGGTTTCTTTTCTAGAACTAAAAGGAAGCAAAGAAAACGAAAATGGAAGAAGAAGGGAGGAGGGGGTTTCTCGCGCGCAGAGGAAGAAGAAGGAAAAATGTTGTTTTTCTCTCCTTTGTCTTTCTTTCCCTTGTTTTTCTTTTCTTTCCTTTTCCTTCTTTCCTTTCTATATCATTTTCTTTTCTCCCCAAACAAATATATACATATATATTTATATATATTTTAATTACTTTTAACAAATATCTCAAAATATCTAGATATTTGTTAAATTACCATTTCACCCATAACGCATTAAATTCTTTGTAAAAGATTCACCGCAGTTAATTTAATTTATTTATCGACGAACAAATTTAATCGGGGTATCAAAATATATTTTTGGGCATTTAAGCTCACAAAATATTAATAACTTGGCTAAAAGCCTCCGAATTCAAAATACACTAAAATACATAAAGTGTAATTTAAAATTATGGGTCTTTCAATATACGTGTCGTTTTCTCTGCTTCAGGTGCAAGTTATTTTCCCGACTTCAAGATGCGGGTTATTTGCTCGACTTTGGGTGTGAGTCGTTTTCTAGTCTTCAAGATGCGGTTTCTTTTCTCGGCTTTAAATTTATAAAATATCATAATTGAATGAATATGTTAGATTTTATTAAGATTTTTATAAGACATGCCATTCAAATCATGAATGAGAAAAAGCATTTATATTTTTTTCTTGAACTTGATAGCTATGATCTTACTTTTGCCCTCTTCTCTTTTTTCCTTTTCTTTCTTTATTTGTTTTTTGAAGAAGAATTAATATTGTGATCTTCAGCTAGATCTCATGTTGTCTTTTGCCTTGTACTATAAACAATTTCTACTATATCTGATTTTATCGAAATTCATTATATTGAGGTATGGTATATGTTTTGCTTTCCAATACATGATAATCATAAGATGCATTCAGGAAAGATGGTTAAATTATAAAGATGATAAGAATATATATATCAATATCTTGAGGTTCAATATTCTTCGTAAAAAATGGGTGGAAGACCCGACTTGGTGACTAGTAATTCAAAGGTAGACTATACTAACTTCTCATGCCATAGTCTGATCCATATTGTTGATCCTGTCTTTTTAAGTATATATTCATTGTTTTTATTGTTGTTGTTGTTTTTCTTCTTATATCAGGTTGCCCTTTCAGGTTTTCAACCCAGCAGATATTTATATATTTTTTATGTACTCTAATTTTTTCCTAGGTCGCCCTTTCAGGTTTTCAACCTAGCAAGTATTCATTATTTAATCCTGATACTTTTTTACGGCATCTATGTTTACAGGGAGGGCTAAATCTTTTTCATCCATATTCGTCGGGATCAAAGCTCCACCTGAGAAAGTTTTCTTCACGATGTATGGGCCCTTATAGTTAGGAGTCCATTTCCCATGATAATCCTTTTGAATGGGGAAGATCATTTTTACCACCAAGTCTCCTTCTCAGAATTCTCAAAGACGTGTTTTTATTTTCTCATACGCTATTTTCAGTCTTTTCTAATGTAATTGCCCATGGCATAAGACTGCCAACCTTTTTTCTTTAATTAAATTCAATTGATCGAAACGTGTTTGTACCCATTTCGACTCCTCTAGTTTGGCTTCCATTAATATTCTTAACGAAGGAATTTCTACTTCAATGGGTAGTACAGCCTCCATCCCATATACTAGCGAAAAAGGGGTTACTCCAGTTGAAGTACATATCAAAGTGTGATACCCGTGTACCGCAAACGACAACATCACATTCCAATCTTGGTATGTTATAACCATTTTCTAAGTAATATGTTTGATGTTTTTATATGTTGCTTCAATTGTGCCATTCATTTTTGGTCTGTACGGGGACAAGTTGTGCTGTTGAATTTTAAAGGTGGCACCTAATTCATCCATCTTTTTGTTATTCATATTTGTGGCATTGTCAGTAATGATCTTGCTTGGTAGGTCATAATGACATATTAACTCCCTTTTTATGAATTTAACTACCACATTTTTTGTTACATTGGTGTACGAAGCGGCCTCTACCCATTTGGTAAAGTAATCAATTGCCACCAAGATAAAGCGATGTCCATTTGATGCTTTCGATTTAATCATTTCGATGATGTTTATGCGCCACATTGAGAACGATTAGGGCGCTGAAAATGTGTTTAGGGGCATTGGTGGGGCGTGAATATTATCAGCATATATTTTACACTTATGACATTTCTTTACATAATTAAAACAATTTTTTTCTACAGTGAGCCAGTAATACCTGGTCCAAAGAATCATTATAGACATAGTGTGTCCATTCATATGGATCCCATAAGAGCCATCGTGGATATCTTGTAGAATTTCTTTTGCCTCATTGACATCAATGCATTTGAGGAGTACCATATCGTGATTCCTTCACATACAAAATATTTTCGTTCACGAAAAAGCTCGCAGTTAACCGTCTTAGAATTCTTTTCTAATTCTCTGATATTCTGGGAGGATATTATCATTTATAAGAATATGTTTGATGTTGTGATACCACAATTTCTCGTTGGTTCCATCTTCCATTACATGGCAGTAGACAGGATGATCTCGACTCTCCATTTTAATTGTTGGGATTTCATCGTTTCGACTTATTTGAAACATCGAGGATAAAGTAGCCAAAGCATCAGCTAATTGATTGTTTTCTCGAGGGACATGGTGAAAAGCGATTTTATCAAATTGTGAAGACAATGCTTTTATGTAGGCAAAATAAGGTATTAACTTCTTATCTCGAGTTTCTAATTATTGGTTAAGTTGATTAATGATTAGGACTGAATCTCCATATACTTCCAGAACTTTCGCTTTTGATTCCAAAGAATTTACTTAGATAATAAATACCAAGCTCTTTTTTCCTGTTTCATCGTGTTGCCCCAACACACATCCCATGGCCCTGTGGAGTACTATAAGATACATAATCAAGGGTCAGTCCAAAATTGGGGGGAACTAGAATTGGAGGCTTTTGCAAATACTGGTGGATTTTCTAAAACGCGTTTTGACATTCTTCCACACAACTGTTTAATTTTTCCGTACAAGTTTAAAGATCGGATCACAAGTGGCAGTTAGTTGTGATATAAATCTTGAAATTTAATTTAATCTCCAAATAAAATCGCGTACTTCTCTTTCTGTACTCAGGGGATGCATTTCTAAAATGGCCCAAATCTTATCAGGTTCAACCTCTATTCCTTTCTGACTAACCACAAATCTCAAAAAATTTCTCGACCCCACGCCGAAAGTGCACTTGGAGGGATTAAGCTTTAGCTTAAACATTCTAAGTCTTTCGAAGGTTTCTTTAGATAAATAACATGGTTTTCTTCTGTTTGTGACTTAGTAATCATGTCATCTACATAACCTTCTACCTATTTATCATAACTCTTTGGTAGGTCGCCCTAGCATTCTTTAGACCAAAAGGAATTACTTTGTAACAAAATGTTCCCCAAGAGGTGATGAAAGTAATATTTTCCATATCTTTGACTGTCATCTTAATTTGATTTTATCTAGAGAAACGATCCGTAAAAGGGAAGAGCAAATGACGGGCCACATTGTCAACTAGAATATCAATGTGAGGGTCAATCATCTCGACTTTAAATGATAGTGTGTGGGTCAGTTTCCCATCTTTTAAATCATAGGGTGTGGATCAATGTCTAGACTTTAAATTTATACATTATCAAAAATATGAAATATCATGAATGCATTTGATGAATTAACATTTTCCTTCATTTTCTATTTTTTTTTTCAACTTTTTCAATCATTTTTTTACAATTTTTTTTCATTTTTTTCATCTCATTACGAACATAATCCCTGGGTTTATGGATGAAAAATATGCTCAACTTTTAATAAATAGTGGTGATTGTCCTTTTGATCTCTAATTGCCACTGCCTTATGTGTTACATCTTCGAAGTAAATCATACTTCAAAGATTTTTGTTACATCTTCGAAGTAAATCATACAAGTTTTGACCTCCGATCATAAAAAATGCATTTTTACAAAAATATTCATAACTCAAGAAATTAGTTTAGACGATGATATTTAGTGAGAAAATCTATGGTACAAAAAAGAACGATTCATACGAAGATAAGAAGATAAGGTGATCTCATATGGATAAATGACCCGATTTATTAGTAGTATTTAATAAAAGAAGTATACTAATAACTCATATCATAATTTCAATCACGTTATTAACCCACTTTGTAGGATATGATTTGCCTCAATTTATGTTTACATCCTTTCGGAATATATTGCTTCGACTTTGATATGTGTAAGCCATACTATTTGCTCATTTTCTTTTATTCTCCAGCTAGTGAACGAACTTCTTCAATTTTTTTCCCTTAATTTTTGTCTAGGTCGTCCTTCTAGGTTTTTGACCTCATAGGTCTTCATTCATTTTTGCGTAGGTCGCTCCTTTGAGTTTTTGATCTAGCAGGTCTTCATGAATTTGTATCCTAAATTTTTCCTAGGTTGTTCAATTAGTCAAAAAAAACAAAAAGAAGTGAGATGTCTATTCATGGATTATATCTTCGATTTTTGTTTTAAAGTAAAGAAAAATTGGTTTTTGTTAGAAAATATAGTAACGTAGTGGTATGTGAACGATATAGATGGACGCGACGATGACACAACCTGTTAAAGGATTTGCTCGTATGTTGTTGTATCTGTCGCGACACAAAGGCCACCAATGATAGAGGTCAGTGATGTGGCGCAGCGAGCGAGGATGAATTTTATGTTATATTACAATAGAGTGAAATTTGTTTTCTTGGGTTAAGTGAATATAACATGTAGTGTAATTGCCTCTTCCCAAAAATGTTTTGCAATATCCATCTCATTGAGAATGGTTCTGGCAATTTCTTGAATGGATCTAGTCTTTCTTTCTAGAACTCTATTTTTTGGTGGTGTCCTAGTAGAGGGAAAATTGTGAGAGATTCTATTCTCATCTCAAAAACATTCAAATAACTCGTTTTTAAATTTTCCTCTATAATCCTCCTAATTGTTACAATCTTGAGACCATTTTCATTCTTTACTTGTTTACAAAATGCAATAAACACTTTGTGGAGTTCATCTTTATTTCTTAATAATTTTACCGGAATCCACCTAGTGTAATCTACTATCACAAAGCCATAGTTATTTCCATTTAGTGAGGTTGTTTTCATTGGCCCAAAGAGATCTATATGTAAGAGCTCAAGGGGTTTTGAGGTAGGGACTAAATTCATATGGGTTTAGGTAGGGACTAAATTACATGTGGACTTTTCTAAAGGTTTTCAAACAACATAATCTTTCAAGGTTTTATTTTCATATTTAACCTTAACACTTTCTATTTTTAAGGAATTGATTTCTTTACTTAAGCTTGCATTTATTTCCTAAGTGCTTTCAGTTTTAGGACAACTTATTTTTTTGTTTATGAAATCATTTATGACATTAATTAACTCAGATTGGGTTAAGTTAGAAAATAACTCAATTTCTTCATCAACTTAATCACTTCCAGAGTCAGAATTAGTGTTTGTGTTGGATCTAGAGGCATAGTTGGTGTGAGCCATCAAAATCATCTCATGTAACCATAAAAACCTTCTTCTTGGGTCTGTAATCTTTCCTCTGATGTTTTCGTTTTTCAAGATTTTGACATTCAGACTTGAAATGTTTAGGTTAATTGTATCCATAACATATGATACTTTTCTTGTCATATTTTTCATTCATTCCTCTATTGGACTGCCTGTATTATCTTTGAGGAAATTGCTCCTTTTTGTTGTGCCACATCTTCTGAATTTTTCTTCATATGAAAGCCATCTTTTCATCCTCTAAGTTCAAATTATGATGCTTCTTCTGCTTGGATTTCAAGGCCAAAGTTGGCTACTTCTTTTTAGCCTCATCCTTTGCAAACTCAATTTCATGTGATCTCAAGGAGCTAATCAATTCTTCCAATTTAAGAGTATTGAGATCCTTAGCTTCTTGAATAGCTATAATTTATGTCTCCACCTGCTTGGAGGACTCCTAAGAATTGTCTTCACATGTTAGCAGTAGTATAACTCTTCTCAAGTACCTTTAATATTTAGACCAAAGTCTGGAATTTGGAAAACATTGTTTTAATATCTTCATCTTCTTCTATCCTGAACAACTCATACTTTTTAAATAGGAGGTTGATCTTTGCTTTTTGGACTTGCTTGTTTCCTTCATGAGTCAAAACCAAATTGTCATAGATGTGTTTTGTTATTTCTTTGTTAGTGCACTTATCAAATTCCTTGAAGGTGATTGCATTGATCATGAAGGTTCTAGACTTACGATGCATCTTGTACATCTTCTTTTGTTTAGCACCCAATTTTTTCCATAAAACTTAAATACCATCAGAATTTGTTGGAGCAGTGTAGCCATCTTCCACTAAGTCTGAAAGTTCATGATCTTGTGAGATAAACAAACTCTTCAATTTGTCCTTCGAGTGCTCATATCATTCACAGTCAAACAAAGGTTGCCTATTGATGTTTCCTTTAACAGTTTCTTCATTAAATCCTAACATTGTTGAATCATTGGATCTTTGTTAAAACACTGTAAAGTGCTAATTTTTAAAAGCATGCTCTTTTTGCCAATTGAAGGTGAAAACACAAGAATGGGGGTTGAAGTGTATTTGTCTAAGTTCGATTATTTTGCTAATTTATTTAAAACAGGTACGAGTTTGGCTACTTACTTAGAATAAAAGTAGTAGCATTCGAGTTAAGGGATTAGAGGCAAAAGTAAAACAAGAATTGCATAATTAAAGTGACACAAGAAATTATCATGGTTCACTACCAACTTGGTAGCTAGGTCTAGTCCCGTCACATAAAAGGATTTAATCTACTAATTCAAAGCTTGAATGACACAACACCTGCCCTTATAAGCAAGTTTCCTGAAAACAAACTAACACCTACATATTTTTTGAGGAATACAAACACCTCGACTCTACAAGCCAAGTCTTCTCAACATAATATGAAAACCTACAAATTGCTTGAGGAACACGAAAGCAACTATTGGACTGGGTTACAAGAGTTTAAAACAAATTGGTTTGCTTCTAACAAGATGATTGTAACAATGATTCTCATACTAGAAAACAATTAGAAAATATTTCTTATGAGCAAGTGTTTCTCAAGACCTTAACCTTATGAACTCTAATGACTTAGGAAATTTTGTGCTTGTGAGTTCTCTTATTTTATTCTTCAGCCATGAGGTTTTTCCTTTTTCCTTGCAAAATCTGAATCATATCTTTGCAAATAATAAATGTATCTTCTTGTGAGTGTTTCTTCTTCAAAACAATTCTTGATTATATCTTCTTGTAAATAATTTAAATCTTCTTGTAGATAAATCATGATCAAATCTTCTTGTAAATAATTCAAATCTTCTTACGATAAATATTGATCAGATTTTCTTGTAAATAATTCACATCTTCTTGTTATAAATCTGGATCAAATCTGCTTGTAAATAATTCATATCTTTTTGTGATAAATCTTGATCAAATATTCTTATACATAATCATATCTTCTTGTAGATAAATCATGATGAAATCTTCTTGAAAATAATTCATATCTTCTTGTAATAAATCTTGATCAAATTTTCTCATAAATAATTCATATCTTCTAGTTGATAAATCTTAATAGAATCTTCTTCTAAGTAATTCATATCTTATTTTCAACTTGGTCAAATATTTTCTTCAATTATAAATTTGAATTAAATCTTATTTTAGATTATCTTCAAAAACACAAATCTTCTTTCATACCCTTGCTTGATTTGAGTTGGAATGGATTCAGTTTGTTCTTGGATCTTCACATGTTTTTTATTCAACTAAGTCTTATTTTCGTACTTAATTCTTTTAATTTCAATAGTTGACTTTCCATTAGAGGCATTGACTTTCTTGTTGGAGTGAGATGTTGTGTTTCTTGAGTAATGATAGTCAGAGGCAGACTTGCATGACTTATAAGTAGTGGCATTGGGCAAATTGCCTTGTTGAAACTTCATAGTTAGTGCAAAATTAGAGGTTGCATATTAGACGCAACATTTGGAGTATATTTCACCATTTTGATAAGAGGATTGTGAGGTTTGAATTTATGATTTGAACAATCTCTTCAAAGTTAATTATACCTTGATATGAACTCTTTAAAGGCATGTTGAGTTTTTCCACATCAGAGGTATGTAAGGGCTTCATAGGCATGCTTCAAATTCAATCTTTAGACAATCTTTAGAGGTTGTCTTTAGACTCAATTTCAAAGTCATTATTCAAAGGAAATCTTAAGACCCAAACATCATAGACAATCTTCACAACCTTCAAAGGCATGTTACTTTCATGGGCATATTTTCAAAGGCAATTGTGTATACCTTGTGTTCCTCTAATCTCATCCTCTGGTGCCTTCCTCTGATTTTCTTCTTCCAATTTTGCATACTTAACTAAGCCATTAATCCAAATTAATTGTTTTCATAAAATACTTTTGTTAAAATCAAAACTATAAGTGGAAAACTAACTCGGTTCCAACATCTAGTAACAAAGTAGTGATTGTTGATTGGTTAAAGAAACACCAAAAGACTAAATACTAGTATACTTTGTTAGTAAGGCCCTATAGGGACCAAAGACACAATATCAAAAGATAGAGAATGTCGTTTTGGCTTTGATAGTAGTAATTTGAAGGTTGAGACAATATTTCCTAGCCCATCCAGTTGTGGTCATAACAAATCTTTTCTGATCAAGCAAGTACTATTTTGGCATGATTTGGATGGAAGAATGACCAAAGTGTTCAATAGAATTGTCTGAATTCGACATTGTTTTTGGACCAAGGAAAGCTCACAAAACACAAACATTGGTCAATGTTGTCGCATAAATGACATTCTCAAGTCAGAAGTCCACAAAAGAGTGGGTTGTATTTGTGAGTGGCTCCTTCAATTTAAATGGAAGTGGAGTAAACCTATTATTAAGAATAGGATGGGAATCCCAAACCATGCAGAGGATGGGAATCCCTCAAGTTTTCATATCCCACTTCCAACAACCATGTAGAGTATGAAGTTTGCTTAGCAGAACTTTGCTTAGTTGATGACCTAGGTGTCTGAAATGTGAATGTCAAAACAAATTCACAGTTGGTAGTATCCCAAATCAAATAGTACCCCCACACCTAAATCTGACACCCCCTTAAGACATCTGAAAAGATGATTTTACCCTTTTAACCATTTATAATAAATTTCAAATTTTATGGTTTCAGAAGTTTCAAATTTTCGAAATAAGCATTACATTTCAAAATTTTGGAAAGTTTTGAAAGTTTCCAAATCGGAAAAAAGGTTTTGAAAATTTTAAAATCTGGAAATAAAATTCGAAAGTTTCCAAATCTAGACATTTTCGAAATAAGGATTACATTTTGAAAATCTGGAAAGTTTTAAAAGTTTACAAATTTGGAAAGTTTCGAATGTTTGTAAATCTGGAAATTTTTTAAATAAGGATTATATATCGAATATTTAGAAAGTTTCGAAATTTTCTTGTTTCGAAAGTTTTGAGTTGTTTGAAAGTTTCAAAAGTTCTGGTATTTTCTATTTCGAAAATTTCGATTTTTAGAAAATTTCAAAAATTCTAGAAATTATCATTTCAAAACATTCGAATATTCTGGAAAAAGGGGTAAAAAAATGATACATTAAAAAAGTTTAAAGATAAAATTGTATTTTCACGTTCATTAAGGGATGACAGGTTTAGACGTAGGAGTGCAAAGAAAAATCATCTGTTATGATACAATGTCCTGCATTTAATATACAAAAACACATTTCACATTATATGATTGTTTAGAGATAGGGCAAGAGAATAACGAAGTGAGCACGGGTTGTGTCATAGGGTAGAAAAGGATTTATTACTTCCATTATAAATGGGAGTGCCGCACAAACTGAAAAAGAAAATAAAAGACGACACATGAATAAAGAAAAAGAGAGAGACTTTAATTATTCTTTTGGTGGGTTTTATTTATTTTTTAATTAGATAAATATTATTATTTTTTATTTAATTTTTTTAAACGAGTAACTAAACTGTTTTCTAAAGTTGTTAGTGAATTTTATAATTGAGATACATTTTAGTATATTTTAGTTATTTATTTTGATTTTATTTTAATTACTGTGTATTGTTCAATTAAATTGTCCTATTATTTTAATTGTGTTAAAATTGATCTTTGCATGTTTTTATTCAATTAGTCGTTAGCCATTGATCATTATTTATGTTTCTCATAAATTTAAACTATTTGCATGACCAGGAAAAAAGTATTAGTCACCATTGATCAAACATGTTAATAGCCTTAGTAAAAAGATTGATAATTAAATCAAAAGAAACGAATTTTAATAGAAATAAAATTTGGGGTGATGAAGGTTACATGTGAATTGTGACATAGGCTTCTCTTCGTTGATTTACATATTTGCATTTTTATTCTTGTTCTTAATTATTTATTGTTTCTTATTTTGTTATCGTAAATAACTCAATCATTAATCTTCGAGATGACGGATTGTCAGGTAGAGTTGAAGCAAATCATGACGGCATGGAATTTATAAAATGGTTCCAAGGACACAGAAGCTAGGTGTTGGTGTAAACTCGAAGATGGTGAGTATGGATGGATTAACATTAGACTAATAAGGGATTTCAAGTAAAGATCTAAGTTGAGGACTCTTGTTAAGAAAAGCATTAGATGTTTTCCCGGTAGATTTCAGGATAAAACTGGATGAAGTTTGACAACTGTCAAGGAGATGTGAACATCATGGAATTGTTGAGAAGATAAGGCTTCCATTTGGAATAACATTTGGTGCTTAGGTCTCAGTGAAAGAGACTGGTATTGAAGTTAAGGGAGCATTGCACACTAGGAGTAAATACTCCCTTGGTTAGATAAAATACGCTTTGAGGAATAGTCGATACCTGGAGGGATAAAGTCGAGCATTCGAGTTAGACTGGATTCACAACTTGGATTATTAAGTATGGATAGTAATATTGGATGAATCTATAGACACGTAAGGGTGAATTTTGAGAGATGTTCAGAAAAACATAATGAGTTAAGCCTCGATGTATTGAACTCTATGTTACCATTAAGTGGAATTTGAAGTATCGAGTACGAGAATACTTGAGATTGCGGTAATATAGGTTTGAAAGTCTATTAAAGGATGGAAATTACTAAGAGGACGTTAATATTTTGATAGGTTGGAAGGATTATGTGAGATTTGGTTTGGGGGTCCTAAGACGGTTGATTTTATTAGATAATGATTTAATATCCACAAAGTTGGATGGAGGACCAAGTAATGCTTGAAACATTCATAATCGAAGGAGTTCAGACATGCAAGTGATAAATGATTCATGATAAGGATGGAAGTGTTTGGAGATTTTGAAGATCCAATTTGAGAATCCTATTAAATGATAGAAAGTGAAAAAGAAGAGATGGAATGAATGATTTATGTTTTATTTATTGGTCTTGGGAAATCAAGCGTTGAGGTTTGAAATGAGTGTTGTAGTGACTAGATGAACAATGAGAAGTATGTGGGTCTTTTAGACATTTTACTGCAGAATTTAGAATGATGAATTTATAGATAATTATGTCTTAGGAAATGCTTATGGGGAATGTGTGAGAAATAATTCTTTAGGACGTTCGATTGTTAGGATTCTTTCAGTTTATATCTCGGTGAAGGTTGAGAAGGAATAAGAATCCAGCGAGTGAACCAAATTTTGGAAAATGTGCCAAGAAAACTTGTTGGAGCAGCACATACAGATGTAACTTATGACAATTAAAAGATTCGAGAAAAGAATTATCTCAACTATAATTTAGACATTATTATTATAAAGGTATGCCAACGATATAAAGGCACTACTTGAGTGCATGTCATAGGAGTTGTTATTGTGTTCGTCAATCAAAGGAGTTAAATGTTTGTTTGATAGGAAACGATTGAACATGAAATGGAAAAGTGATGGAGTAAATCCAATGCATATGACTTACCATAATGAAAAGATAATCATCAAGCAGCGAAATTGAGAAGTATCATAATGAATGTTGGCAGTATATATAGGAGAATAATTTTCGAATTTATGCATAATTGCGAAGTATGTAAGAAATTTTCTAGTGAAGCGTGAATTGAGGTGATAGGCATGAGAGGAATGTAGACCTTGATATGCGAATTAAATTCAAGTTGGATTTTGTTGGAAATGTGACTCTTGAAATGAAGTACTAAACTGAAAAGAAGGTGGTGTGTCCGAAGTAGCATAATCTTGGGCATGATTTCGAAAATAATTGAGGAAGCTTGAATCACCAAACAGATGTGGGGATAGAATTATTAAAGTTATAATTGGAATAACATACTGATAAGAACACTACGGTTTGACGTAGTTGTAAGACTAAAGAAAAATCGAGGATTTGTGGACAATGGAGAAATTTAGGAGTCCTTGATTGTAGTGATTGTATTGTGCTCAGTGTGTTGGTGTCATACTTAGTGTTTCGTTTGGTACCAAATGGATGTTATGTACCAAGTGGATGCAAATGAGACTACGTGACATAGGCATGGGATATTTTACTTCGTCGATAGGATCAAAGTTATAGAAAAATAAGGGAAACTCAATGGACCTTGAGAAGATTGTTGACTACTGGTACATTAAGATAACCTCAGTTGTAAGTTGCAAGGAGCACTAATACAGTTCGGTTAAGATAGTCTAAGCCACTATCATGGTTGTTGGCTATTTATTGACAAATTGAGGGACTGATCATCCTTAATCTCTTGTTGATAGTAGACAAAATCATGTCGAATGGAACGGACGAGCCTTACCGACTATGGATGTGTGTGAAGTTATTAAGCACCCTATGAAAAGGGGTAGGCAACATTTTTTCGAGAAGGCCGTGTGAAACAAGTTGTCACTAGTATGTTGAATTTGAGTACAAACCTAGTGAGGATTGCTACTCGTACTTTAAGTTTCGAGGACGAAACTAATTTTAGGGGGGTAGTAATGTAAGACCCATAATTTTAAGCATATTTTATGTATTTTAGTGTATTTTGGTATTGAACTCGGAGGCTTTTTAGCACAAGTTATTAATATTTTGGGAGTTTAATGGACCAAAAAGTTATATTGATGCTCGATTAAAATTAATCGTCGATCAATAAATTAAATTAACTGTTGTGGATCTTTTACGAAGAATTTAATTCTAGAGAGTTTCGTTAAAAATATCTTGGGCTGCTAAGAATTGCATCCGTCAATTGAGTTACGACGAGAGTAGTTATTTTTAACAAAAAGTGGTTTGTGAAGTGATGGGCAAAATGGTAATTTTAATAAATATCTAAATTTGAAGATATTTGTTAAAAGTAATTAATATATATAAATATATATATGTTTGTTTGGAAGGAAAAGGGAAAAAAGGAAATGTAAAGGAAAAAGAAAGGAAATATAAGAAAAGAAAGAAAAATAAATAGGAAGGAAGGAAAAAGGAAGAAAGGAAAACAAAAGGAAAACCTAAAAACATTTTCCCTTCTTCCTCTGCCTGCGCGAACCCATTTTCTCCCTTTTTCTTCATTCGTTTGTTTTGCTTCCTTTTTCTTTCTTTTTCTTCAAGAATAGAAACCCAAGGCTTGGTGGGTAAGAAAGCAAGGATTTCTTAGCTTCATACTTCCTCGTTAATTCGAAAACGAAGAAAAATGGTGTTAGGGATTTCAAACACAAACCTCCCCGTTTCATCTAGATCTAAGCTTCGTTTCGCGAAGAGATAGAAGGGAAAGTTGCTCACTACCATGCTACGGTGCTAGGGAACCAACTTTGGAAGCGGCGTTGCGAGCGGAAGATTTTATCGGATTTACCCGCGGCACTGTAATCGCACGTTTAAGCTAACGTGAAGGTAAGGGCTCCTTCCAAACTTTTAGTTTGCATTTAGGGCCTTATCTGTGGTTGGATGGAAAAGAAGTTTGTTAGGGTTGGAGTATTGATTTGGGGAAAATATATCTAAGGCTTTATGGGTAAAATCTTAGAGTTAGGTTTTAGTTATCTTGATGAATGTATCGTGGAAAATGAATTTAAACTCATTTATGTATGATTTTGGGTAAATGAAACTTGTGTGTTTGAGTGGTGGATTGTGTTGACTTGTGTTCGTTGTTTTTGACGTGTTCTTAATTGATACTGATGAAATTTGATATGTGTATGGTTGGATTTTGTGGAAGAACGAATTGATGTGTTTTGATGTGGATTGATAATACGTTTGAGTTGTTTTGCGTGGAATTTGAAAATCGTTTAAGTTAAATCAGTATTAAGAATGGGGAATCTCTTAATGACTTATTTACTTAATGTTGTCGTGAAAACCATTAGAGTCAAACGAGTATTAAGAATGGGGAATCTCTTAATGTCTTGTTTGTGGTTGTATGGAAAAGAAGTTTGTTAGGGTTGGAGTATTGATTTGGGGAAAATATATCTAAGGCTTTATGGGTAAAATCTTAGAGTTAGGTTTTAGTTATCTTGATGAATGTATCGTGGAAAATGAATTTAAACTCATTTATGTATGATTTTGAGTAAATGAAACTTGTGTGTTTGAGTGGTGGATTGTGTTGACTTGTGTTCGTTGTTTTTGACGTGTTCTTAATTGATACTGATGAAATTTGATATGTGTATGGTTGGATTTTGTGGAAGAATGAATTGATGTGGATTGATAATACGTTTGAGTTGTTTTGCGTGGAATTTGAAAACCGTTTAAGTTAAATCAGTATTAAGAATGGGGAATCTCTTAATGACTTATTTACTTAATGTTGTCGTGAAAACCATTAGAGTCAAACAAGTATTAAGAATGGGGAATCTCTTAATGTCTTGTTTACTTAATGTGTGTTTGTGAAAATCGTTTTGAGTTAAAAGAGTATTAAGAATGGGGAATCTCTTAATATCTCTGTTTACTAACGTTTTGGAAAATCTTTTAAGTCAAATGAGAATTAAGAATGGGGAATCTCTTAAAATCTTGTTTACTTAATGTTCGTTCTGAAAATCGTTTAAGTTAACTGGGCGTTAAGAATGGGGAATCTCTTAATGTCTTGGTTACTTAATGTTTGTTTTGAAAATCGTTTAAGTTAACTGGGCATTAAGAATGGGGAATCTCTTAATGTCTTGGTTACTTAATGTTTGTTTTGAAAATCGTTTAAGTTAATTGGGCGTTAAGAATGGGGAATCTCTTAATGTCTTGGTTACTTAATGTTTGTTTTGAAAATCGTTTAAGTTAACTGGGCGTTAAGAATGGGGAATCTCTTAATGTCTTGGTTACTTAATGTTTGTTTTTGAAAACCGTTTAAGTTAAAAGAATATTAAGAATAGGGAATCTCTTAATATGTCTGTTTGCTTAATGTTTGGCGTGAAAATCGTTTAAGTTAAATGAGTATTGAAAATGGGGAATCTTTTAATATCTGCATTTACTTAACGATTGTTGTGGATGGATTTAGTGTATGCTCATGCATTTCATTTGGTAAACTGTGTTGACCTGTGATAGGTGGCACCTCGGTAAACAGTATTGACCCGTGATAGGTGGTACGTTTACGATTTACTTTTTTGTAAGTTGTGCTGAGCCGTGATAGGTGGCACCTCGGTAAATAGTACGTCGGCCTGTGATAGGCGGTACATTTACGACTTACGCTTTTTCTTTTAGTAAATCATACTGACCCGTGATAGGTGGCACCTCGGTAAACAGTACTGACCCGTGATAGGTGGTACGTTTACGATTTACACTTTTTAGTAAATCGTGCTGACCCGTGATAGGTGGCACCTCGGTAATTGGTACTCTGGCCTGCGATAGGCGGTACAATTATGATTTACGGCCCTTCGAGGAGGGTTTTGGTTTGGAATTCCGAGTCCATGCATTTTGCATTTTGGCATATACGCATTGCATTATGGTGCTTGACACATGAGTCGTGTTTGTTTCAAGTGTATGATTGAGTGTTTGAACTTGAGATGACATTGTGATTGTGATGATTGTACTAAGTGCCTATGTTTTGGAACAAATGGTGTGTAAGTGAAATAGATTGTAAAACCGTTTTCGAAACTCATGATGTTGTACTGATTGTGTTATAAATGCTAAATGTTATGTCTTGGAATTATGTGAGAACATGTTAAATGTAAAACTATTTCGAAGTTGTAGTGAATGTGTGGAAATTGCTAAGTGTTGAGATTCGGAGTTGTGTATGAATGTGAATGAGTTTGATTATGTAATTTTGGAAGAATTGACAGGGAAATCAATTTACCCAATCGATTTGGTAATGAATTTTCTCAGAAACAGTGAGAAATCGATTCAGCAAATCGATTGGATCCATTACAGGGGCTCCGTCTTTCAGGAAATCAATTTGCCCAATCGATTGGATTCAATACAGGGGCTCTGTCTTACACGAAATCGATTTGCCCAATCGATTTGGAAATCCAGGAGCTCAGACCTTCATCAATCGATTTCCCCAATCGATTGATGTAAGTTCAAAGTTCAGTTTTCACTAAAAAAAATCAGGAAATCGATTTGCCCAATCAATTGGCCCAATATAAATTCTCATTTTGAGCTAGATAATCGATTGCTCAATTGATGTATCAATGTTTTGATCAGTTATGTATTACTTAATGGATTGAGAACTTTATTTTGATTTCATTATCATTTGGTAAGCATTGTATGAACTTTTAGCATATGGAAAACCTTTTAAGATGCATGCTATGTTGAAAAGGGTATTTTGTGCATTTGAAAACTTAAATGTTATGTGTTAATTGTTAATTTCGGTTGGTGACCCTTTACAACTATTGTGGAAATCTGGGCTTTGCCCTCAGATGAGAGCCAGGACTATCCTATCGGTTCATACCCTGTGGATGGAGATATAGATGGAAATGCTTGATTGGAGCTACGTTAGGAGGATCTTACGGGGCGCGTGGAGATCACTCAAGGTGTATAGTTTTTAGTTTGTTTTGTAGAATGATCAGATTAGGTTGACATAGAGGGAACATATGTCTTTATTTTGAAATGCGTTTATTTTAAATTGGAAAATTGTATCTTTACTAATATTGTCAGCATGACAGTTTATTTTCGATGGGTTCCATGTACCATTTTTTTGAGGTGTATCCTTTGGATTCATATTTCGAAAAACTTTTTCGCTGCTTATAAATTGAAATGACTTAAATATTTATCCAAATGTATTTCCTTATTTATTTCTCTGTTTTATTTTAATTTTTTCTGGAAAAAAAAATACACCCTCGCTTTGAAAAACGGGGTGTTACAGGTTGGAGTTGGGAAAATTTCACATATTTGGATGTATGGGAACAAATTAATCGATTATGCAATCGATTCTTTAAACTATGTATCAATTATTCAATCGATGGACCAATCGATTGGATTGGTGAATATTCAAGCATTTACTGCTACCTGAGATTAGAAAATCGATTATGCAATCGATTATCGTGTTTTCTATTTTGACAATTAAGACACTGTGCATCATAAATCGATTATGCAATCGATTTTGGAATGCTGATTTTCTATTTAGTCACAGGATAATCGATGTTTCAATCGATTTGTTTCACAGGGATCAGATTTCATTATAATCTATAATTCCAAGTTTCATTCTAATAAAGAATAAACAGTCTTTGGGTAAGGCTTTGGTGAAAATATCAGCTAATTGATTAGCTGTATTAACATATTCAAGCTTGATCTTACCCTGTTGATATTGATCCCTAATAAAATGATGTCTAATCTCTAAATGCTTAGTTCTAGAATGCATTACAGGATTCTAATGGCTTCTAATCTAGCTACAAGGGCATAGGTCTCATCATAATCTATACCCTCTTCCTGATTATAACCTTTAGCAACTAGTCTAGCTTTATTCCTAGTTATGACTCCATTTTCATCCATTTTATTCCTAAACACCCATCTAGTTCCAATAATATGTTTATTTTCTGGTTTAGGAACTAAGATCCATACTTTGTTTCTCTCAAATTGATTAAGCTCTTCTTGCATAGCAATTATCCACTCATTGTCTAAGAGAGCTTCTTTTATATTTTTAGGTTCTACTTGAGAAACAAAGGCTGTGAAATTACAGAAGTGTCTAAGTGATTTTCTAGTGGCAACTCCTTTTGAGATTTCTCCTATGATGTTGTCAATAGGATGGTTTTTATTAAATTTCCACTCCTTAGGTAAGTCATCTTCCCTTATACGTTCTATATAATCCAAGTTAGTTTGAGGTACTGTTTCATTAGGTTCTTTTGGATCAGATTCTACAATTTCATCCAGAGAATCACCAACTATAGGAGGGGTGCTGTTCAAGTTTTCAGCAAACATTTCATCAAATTTTACATGAACAGATACCTCTATAGTTTTAGTTCCTTTATTGTAGATCCTATAGGCCTTACTAGATTGTGAATATCCTAGAAAGATTCCCTCATCTGCCTTAGAGTCAAACTTTCCTAGATGTTCTTTTCCATTATTCAATACAAAGCATTTGCATCCAAAGATTCTAAAGTAAGCAATGTTTGGTTTTCTACCCTTGTATAACTCATAGGGAGTTTTTCTAAGTATAGGCCTAATTAGAACTCTATTAACTACATGTGTGGCTGTGCTTATTGCATTAGCCCAAAAATATTTAGGAAGATTTGAGTCTTTAATCATAGTTCTAGCTAGTTCTTCTAAAGACCTATTCTTCCTTTCTACAACTCCATTCTATTGTGGAGTTCTTGGGGCTAAGTAAATGTGGTGAATTCCATTTTGTTCACAGTAGTTGTTAAAGGATTCATTTTGGAATTCTCCACCATGATCACTCTTAATGGATATTATTTCCTGATTCTTCTCATTTTGAATTAAATTTGCAAATCTTTTGAAAATAGAGAAGGCTTCACTCTTGTGAGACAGAAAAAATGTCCAAGTATACCTAGAGTAATCATCTACTAACACATAACCATACAAGTTTCCTCCAAAGCTTTTCACTTGAGATGGACCAAAAAGATCCATATGTATTAATTGTAAAACCTTATTTGTTTGAACCAAATCTATTGGGGGGAAGGATGACTTAACTAGCTTACTTTTCTCACAGGAGTGACACAATTTATCCTTAGTGAACTTTCTGTTTGGGAGTCCTAGAACTAATTGCTTACTTACTAGTTTGTTAAGGTGATCTATATGTATATGAGCTACTCTCTTATGCCATAACCAGTTTTCATCAGAATTGGATAATAAACAGCAAATAGTACTAGCAGGCAAAGCATTAAAATCAAGCATGTATATGTTATTGACCCTTTCACCTACCAATTTTAAGTCTTTATTCTCCTTGTGCTCAAGCATACAAAACTGAGATGTAAAACATACCTGGAATCCTTTAACACAAAGCTGACTTATACTAAGCAAATTATGTTTCAAACCTTCTACATATAGGACATTATTGATGACTATTGTTGAGGTACTTCCTATGTCTCCAACACCACATATTTTACCTTTGTTGTTGTCACCATATTTAACATATCCTCCATCTTTTAAGTTTAGAGACAAGAACTTTGACTTGTTTCCAGTCATATGCTTGGAACATCCACTATCTAGGTACCATGAGTGCATTTTGGATGTCAAGCATATCTGCAACACAGAATCAAAATTTGGTTTTAGGTACCCAATTTAAATTGGGTCCTGGAGGGTTAGTTTCAAACATTGGTTTCTTTACTTTCCAAATATGTTTCCATCCCTTGTTAGCAAGCTTTTTCAGCTTACAATTAAAAGCAAAATATCCCTTTTTACAACAAAAGTGACATGATATAGCAGAGGATGAATTATGATTTGGTTTAGTGAAGATATCATGCATATGCTTTGATCTAACAAATTTCTGATTCTTTTTAGCATTCCTGTTTTGTCTATAACCAATTCCAGATTTTACATTTACATTTCTCTGATTGCCTTTAGCCTTTACAGTCTTATTTTTGTTTTGCAATTGAAAGCACTCAGATCTTATGTGTCCTGTTTTCCCACACTCAAAACAGGTTATCTTGTTGTCATTTGTCTTTGAGTTTGGTGGTTTTCTTGATTTGTTTTCCTTCTTTTTTAGAAACTTTTTGAATTTTTTGACTAGTAATCCAATTTCTGAGTCTTCATCAGTCTCACTATTGGAATCATCAGTGCAGATCTCTGGTTCAGACTTTGTTTGACGAGCTTGAGCTTTCAGAGATCGCCCTTTTCTTTTCCTGTTATTTTGTTCAGCTTCATTCAGTTTGTGAAGTTCCATCTCATGCTCTCTTAGTTTTCCAAATAGTGTGGCAATTGTCATGCTACCAAGGTCTTTTGATTCTACAATGGCAGCGATCTTGGGCTGCCACTCTCTGGTCAAGCTCCTCATTACTTTGTTGATCTGTTGCTCATTATCTATCACCTTACCTAGAGCACTTAGATTATTGACTACATAAGTGAATCTTGTTTGTAGGTCATGTATTGATTCTTCCTTTTTCATTTCAAAAAGCTCATACTCATGCATTAGCGTGTTGATTCGGGCCCTTTTTACATCTGTTGTTCCTTCATGTGTTTCTTGGAGTGTATACCACATTTCCTTGGCAATTTTGCAGTTTGATACCCTGAAAAATTCATCAACATTCAAGGCAGAGGTTATAATATTTGTGGCCTTAGCATTATAGCCAACCTTTTTCTTATCCTCATCAGACCAATCTGATCTGGGTTTTAAGATTAATGTTTCACCTGCGCCACCTATTCTAGGCACATAGGGACCCTCTATTACTACTTCTAGTATATCAAGACTACATGCTTCTAGAAAAATTAACATTCTCCCAGGAATTCTACAGAGGTCATTTTCTTTTATGAGAATTAGTCTTAAAAGATCAGGCTCTTATGCCAATTGTTGGAAATTAAGGCCTCTATTTGTTAAAAATTATATGAAATGACTTCACTAATTTTACAAGATTATTAACCAAGTTAACAATGACAGATTTAAGAAATTATTCAGAAACAAAGATTCACAAATACAAACATTCATGCAATATCAATATAAAGAGAAGAGATAAAAGAAATCGTGCACTAGGAATTTATACTGGTTCCGTTATCAGTTTGATAGCCTACATCCAGTCCTAAAATCAATAATGATTTCAACCTTTCACTAGAATTCACTTGAGTACGTTTTACAGACTTTCCAGCTTAATCACAGCCTATCCATCCAACTCAATATCACATATATTACAATACCAACTTATCCCTAAGAGCTTCTCGCCAAACCCTCACGAGATCAAGTTGAGACTTTTCTTGATGAACACAAGCACCAACAAAGATAGCCACCAGTTTACACCATTGGATTTTCTAGAAACTTCTACGTAGATAGTTGTTCTTTACAAAAGAAATAAAATAAGACTAAGAAGAATGACTCAATCACAATAGAATATCTCACATAGAATTTGCCAATGTATTTTAGTAAGATATGACAATCTTTTTCCAAGTGTATTTTAGTATTGAGTTTATGAGAAAAAGTGATTGTTATTTTTCTGTATGTGTGTTTTTTTCAATAATGTTCCATTATTGAAAAATTGTGATTGATTTAGTTTATATATATTTAGAAAAATATCAGATAAATCAATTTCCCAATCGATTTCATTAAAGTGTAATTTCAGCTTAATCGAGTGCCTAATCGATTATCGTGTTTCTTGTTTTTCTTTAATCTTGAAACTATATGAACTAATCGATTTCATAATTGATTCTTTTAATGCATATATCAGAAACTGATACTCAGTTCATATCAGAATCGATTGACTAATCGATTATACGTGTTTTGTTCAAACAACGAGATCAAAACAATTGATTACCAAGTCGATTCTTTTATTAACATAATCGATTTGGAAATGGGCTAAATTCTCTCTGTAACTCAAACATTTACTCCAGTCAATTTACCAGTCGATTTGGCTTGTTACAGTAATTCAGCTATTTAGTTAAAATCGATGTGTCAATCGATTATGCAATATGTTTCTGATAAATGATTAATGAGTTCATTCATTCAATTGATTATCTAATCGATTTGTAAAAAGTTTGTTACTTAAAAAATTATAGTAATCAATGTTCCAATTGATTGTCCAATCGATTATTTTAATCACAGAACTCATACTTGATTAAAAACATTTAAGTAATCGATTTCCCAATCGGTTAACTCAGTGACAGTTTGTTCTGTGGATTAGACAATTGATTACCTAATCGATTAGTACAAAACTTGCAACTTAAGAAACTTATTTCAATTGATTGTCCAATCGATTTTGTTGATCACAGAACCCATGTCTGATGTAAAAAGTATTTTTGAATCGATTTGTCAATCAATTAACTCAGTACGAGCTTGGTTCTGTGAATCACGACATCGATTTCTCAATTGATGTACAAATCGATTGTCCAATTGATTGATTTAAACCTATAATATAGGTTTCACTAAAAACCTTTAAGTAATCGATTTCCCAATCGATTTACTTAGTAAAAACTTTTATTCTGAGTCAGACAATCGATTCACCAATTGATTCATTAATTGACTTGTCAGTTGATTTATTACTTGATTGATTAAAACCTTATTTTATGATTTCATTGGCAGATATTATGTGAGAAATCATTATGATTAAGTCTACCTAATGGACACTATTAACACTAGACACATTTATACATCATTCTTCAAGCTGGTAGTATATCATCCATCTTTGAGTGATTGCTTAACTTCCAAGTTTTGTCCAAATGTGTAGTGTGTGTTCATTTCCATGAAATATTTTACATTGTATGTTTGGACATTATATCAAAATCATGATCAAGGAGGCATATGTCTAGTATTCTCCACCTATATCAAAGTCATGATAAGGAGGTCATATGTCTTACAGTCGTCGTAGATTTGAATTTTACAGGTGATGTGACTGCTGCCTTAGCAAGAGATGCAGTTAATTTTCTACTTGTTGGGCCACATCATATCATAGTGGATCCTTCATGCAAGTTTTCTAGTCTTGGGCTTGGAAGCATAATATTCGTAATAACATTAAACACTTTCGTTGGCTTATTTTGCAGGACTGCCTCCTTACGAATATGTTTCGCATGTCAATACATGTTATAATGAATCTTTCCTGCAAGTTATGTGGTCATTCACGTGAAGATCTCATTAATACTTTTTAATATTGTGCCCAAAGCCAAGAAAATATGGAATAACTGTTGAAACAAAATATCTCTCAAATGATTTTAATGATAACAACATTACTTAAGAAAATATGATTGTGGTTAATGATTAATATGTGCTTTTGAGTGAATTCTTATAAGAATACAGGTTAATTATTAATAAGATAAACAGGAGAAAATTTTGATTCAATTCATCAAGTGTTCAAAATTAGAGGATAGGATGAACCCTTGAGAGGATGACTTCAAAGATGCAAAATATTCATCTTCGCTATAACCATGATTTTTAGTCATGATGAGAAGTTAAAATGGTGTCCAAAGATGAACAAACAAAGCATTTCAATCAAAGAGGTCAGAGGTCAATTTTATCTGGTACGAGGACAGAACGAACGAGATCTGAGGATGGCCAGTACGATGTAAGAAGATGGATCTATAGTCAACATCATTCTCAAAAGTTGAAAACGACCTAACACTTCAACCTACAAAAGGTTGTAGCCCACAAAAGTAAAAAATACAGCCTTACATGTCTTGAAGAATGAAAACAGAAAAGGACATCTCATGACCAAGTACCTATGAGGTTTGAATTTTCTGCACGAGGATGGACTGCATCTGTCCAAGGACAACTAGATGACAGTCATGTAATTAGGATCAAAGACCTTGGACTTTTTGATCAAGTCCCCCAACGGCCATAAGATGTTTTCCACATGGAAAAAGCACCACAAGATCTCTATAAAAGGCAGAGAGCTCTCAATTATGAAATACATAACAACATTGCATAAAAAGATCAAGAATCTTAGAGCTATCAAGAGCAATATCCATCCTCTCTTTATACTTTCTATAATCCTTCACTAGATCTATGAAATATCTTTTTAGAAAGTGTTTAAGTAAAGAGAAACAATCATACACATATCACTTTGTAATTTCCACGTGAGTTTCACTTGGAAATAGTTGGAACTTATAAGAAACTAGATTGTAAGCTTGTTGAGGCTCAAGAATACACAAAGTGTAATCAACCTTTGTGATTGGTTAATTTGTTTGATCATTAGTAAAAACTCAAAAGTGTGTAAGGACTGGACATAGCCTTCATTGGGTGAACCAGTATACAAGTTGTGTGTCACTGTCTATTCTTTCTCCCTTTTTATTCAGCTAAAAATTCAAAGGTTTAAATTCCTATCCTCGCAATTTTGCATCCTCCCTTAGAGGATAGCTTTTCAAAACACGTGAAAAACCATTTTTAACAACAAAATCCCTATTCAACCCCCCTTTTAGTGATATTTAGCTACATCAATTGGCATCAGAGCAAGGTTCTCTCGAAAATTACATCTAACTGTGTAAGAGAAAAAGATCCAAAAAGAAAAATGTCAAAAGGTAATTATATTCTTGAAGGAGGATCATCTAGCCGACCTCCCTATTTTGATGGCACAAATTACTGCCACTAGAAAGGTAAGATGAGACTATTTCTCATATCACAAGATAACAACATATGGTATGTGGTTGAAAACGGGGATCACGATATCAGAACCAACAACACAGACGCAACCTCCGATGAGAAACCTTAAGCATAGTGGACAGTAGATGAAAATGCTAAGGTACTCCTAAACTCTAAAGCTCATTTATTTCTAACGGGTGCTTTGAGCAAGGAAGAATATGGCAGAGTTGAAGAATGCAAAAATGCTAAGGAACTCTGGGACACTCTAAGGAACCATCATGAAGGATCAAGTCACGTAAAAGAAGCGAGGATTGACATGGGAGTAAGAGATTTCGAACTATTTGAAATGAAGGAGGAAGAAACCATTGATGAAATGTTCTCAAGGTCAACAATCATACTAAACAACTTGAGATCTCTTGGAAAGGTATACTCCGTTCAAGAGAGGATAAGAAAAATCATAAGGAGTTTACCAAAAGAATAGAGACCAATGGTGACTGCCATTACAGAAGCAATAGACTTGGCGAACATGAAATTAGAAGATCTATTTAGAACTCTAAGAGGTCATGAACCATTGTTGGTGGCAAACAAACCAAGCAAAAAGGGAAGAATGATTGCTCTAAAAACCAGCCAAATAGAAAGCTCATAGTATCCTCAATCTGAGGAAGAGGATGAACTCGCTCTGATTTCTATAAGAATTCAGAGGATGATAAGTCAAAGAGGACAAGTTAGAGGATCTCCTCAAAAAGAAAAATAAAAGAAACTCAAGAAGATTTCCTTACAAATATAAATCTATGATGATTACTTGGGATGATAGTGACGAGTCATCCTTTGAGCAAAAGAAAGAAGAAGAGGCCAACCTCTGTCTCATGGCAAAGTCAGAAACTGAAAAAGGTAAGCATTTCAAAACTATGTCCTACTTGTGAAAAGTTATAAATTGAATTTGACAATCTTTTAAATGACTCAAACACTTTATCTCATAAATGTGATTTTCTCAAAAATCAATTTTATGAAATAAAGAAACTCAATTAGGAACTTCAAGTTAAGAATGAGAAATATGAAAAAAAAATCATTCTAGAGTTGCAGTTGTCTCATGAGAAATTATCTGAGCAACAAACAATTTTAAACAAAAAGAATGTCAGAATTCATCTTCCAGAAGAGGACGCTAAAAAAGAAATCTTGAAAATAGAGGTTGAAGAACTAAAAAATGACATTGCCAAATTTTTTAAATCTACTGAAACATTTCAGAAGATAATGGGATCTCAATCTAGAATCTTTGACAAAGCTGGTATTGGATTTAGAAGTTCTCAAGAATAAAAATTGTATGAAAATTTTTTCTTGCTTAAAAAACAAGAGGATAGGCCAAAATGCACTTTTTGCAAAAAATTTGGGCATACTTTCAAAAACTGTCATGCTAAGAAGAAAGCTGACAACATAAAGAAAGGATGTTCATTTTGTGGTAAACATGTGCATCATGATTCTATTTGTTATCACAAAAAGAAAATCCTCACAAGTGGAAAAACTAACCAATAAGGACCCAATGCTTTATGGGTACCTAAGTTACTTCTAAACTCTAACATAGGTTCATCATATGATCAACAAAAGAAAGCCTTGGTACTTGGACAGTGGCTGCTCAAGACATATGACAGGGGATAAACATTGCTTTATTTCCTTGGATATAAAGGATGGAGGATTAGTCACGTTTGGTAACAATGATAAAGCTCAAATAAAAGATATAAGTATCATTAGTAAAAATAATTCTGCTAAAATTGAAAATGTTCAGTATGTGGATGGTTTAAAATATTACTTGCTAAGTATTAGCAATTATATGATATTGGATTTGAAGTTATTTTTAAGCTTACTCTTTGTGAGGTTAAACATTCACCCTTGGGTAGAGTTATCTTTTCCGGTTTTACAAAAAATAATTTATATGAACTTTATATGGAGGATTTGTCTACTGAATCTAATAAAGATAAATGGATTTGGCACAAACGAGCTGGTCACACAAGCTTAAATACTATTTCTAAATTAGCTAAATCAGAATTAGGAAAAGGTCTTCCAAAAATTAATTTTGAGAAAGACAAAATATGTGAAATTGTGTCAAAGGAAAACAAGTTAAAAGTAGCTTTCACTCTAAAAACATCATTTCAACAAATCATTCTCTTGAACTTATTCACATTGACCTCTTTGGTCCTATCAAAACTCCAAGTCTTCGTGGAAAAATATATGGTTTTATAATTGTTGATGATTTCTCTCGTTATACATGGGTTTTATTTTTAAAACATAAAGATGAAGCTTTTGAGTCATTCCACCATTTTTGCAAAAAGATTCAAAATGAAAAAGGATCAAAAATTGTCTCGGTAATAAGTGACCATGGAGGTGAATTTGAAAATGAATCCTTTAATAATCTTTTTGAAAAAAATGGTATTTCTCACAATTTTTCTTATCCAAGAACTCCCCAACAAAATGGAGTTGTTGAAAGGAAAAATAGAATTTTACAAGAAATGGCAAGAACTATTTGTGTGTGCTCTATTGTGCCTAGAGCTGGCAGTTTTTAGAAGGTCACTGAACTTGACCTCCTACTCATTTTAACAACATATTCTCTATGAAAAATGTCAAACATATGAGGCTTCAACCTGCTGCTTCTACTCCTCTCAAATCATCATCAATTGGCCCTCCTGCATCTAAGAAAAAGAAAGTTTGTCATTCCTCCTCTCCCACTCAAAACTCTGAACCAACAACTATTCAACCTCCAACCGAGGATGCTCCTTCTCAAACTGTTCAGGAACCCATCTTTTCCATTGATCCCACTCTATCTCCATTGCGTGACTCCACTGTTCCAACACCGCATCAGTCTTCACCAATCAATAATCTTACCTTTTTTCATGAAGACGTTCCTCCACCTGAGGATGCCTTCGAACCAGCCTCTCTACAACTGATGGAAGATGGTGAGGAATTATATTTTGATCTGAATTTATCTTATCATTAAATCTCACCTCAAAGCTCTCCTAAGGATGTGCATGTGGCATCTCCTCCAAATTTGCAAGAATCTGGTATGATACCTCCACTAAATCTTTCGTAACCCATTTCAATTTCTCTTGATACTGCTCTGCCTACAACTACCTATACTACAAATCTTGAAGAACATGCCCAACCTCTACTTGTCACTGGTCTTTTCAGCTCCATTAATTCATTTTTTACTACAACGATTAGTAAGTCATCTAAGGACAAAGCTGGGAGTTCTCAAAATAAGAGTTCAATTGTCAATGATCAACCTCAAGACTCGATCCCTAGTAGGAGGACTGAGGAAAGGCAAAATCGCAAGGCGATGAAACTTCTCAAGTCAATTAGGAAGGATAAAAAGAAACTTCTTCAAAGTTTCACTCACTTCCAGAACTCTATGGCTCAATTTGGTCTCATTCTTGAATAGGTTACCAAACATTTGGCTCCTACTGTTGCTCTTGGAGATCATCCTCCTGAGCTACTAGCCCACCCTTCATCGTTTGTTCTTGTCCCTTCTCCAGTATCCTCGTCTGACGAGCCTTCCTCCTCTGAGTAATGTTGTGATTCATACTTTTTGTTGTTGACCAATTCAGGGGGAGATAAATTATGATTATCTAGCCGTTATCTTTTTGTTAAACTAGTTGTTGAGATGAATATTTTTGAAGTGCTTATGTAATGCTTATTAATGTTTATGTTGTTTTGAACAATCTTTTGTAATATGAGTCTCATTAATATGAAGTTTATTTATAGTTCAATCTTATTATTTCAAAAACTTTGACATATGTTCAGGGGGAGTAATTGTTTTTAAATTTATAAATATTACACATATGATTTAGGGGAGCATAAACATTTTATCTCTAAATGTATTTCATAATTAAAATCATAATCTAAATAATTTTGTCATCATAAAAAAGGGGGAGATTGTTGAGACAAAATCTCTCTCAAATGATTAGATCCTAGAGTTCTTGTTTTTGCTTTCCTTTTATCTTGTAATTTCCTGTTTGATAAATATTATTTTAAAATTAGTTATAGAGAAGTTTTTCAAAATTTATAATAAATAAATTTGACAAAATATTTAGTAGAATTTTACTAGCATGCATTCAACTTTATTTTTTATTGCTAAATAATTTTATATAAATACCTTATTAAGTATCTATAACATATGAGATTTAAAATATGTTGACTTTTGTTTCGTACAAAGTATATAATACTTAGTCAATTTAGATATTGATAGAGTAGACGATATCCACACTCCATTATTTTGTAACATAATTACTACTTTAGGATTTCTAAATTCAAAATTAAAATTTAAAGTTGAAGTGTTGGTAATGTTATTAAGTAACATAAACCAATCTTTAGAATTGTGCAATGAAACTAAATTGATGATTACAAAGATGAGAAAATATACCGTTGAAGGAAAGCTGATGTTAGGAAGTAATATTGGTGATAAGGTTTATATATTTATATTATCATTGACAAACAATTTCCTTTGACCGTGTCATTTGCAATAACAATTATTAAAAATCAAGGACAATCACTTATGTATGCCGAAGCCTATCTTTCATAATTAGATATTTATTGGCATGCGAGAGAATGATTCCTATAATTATAAAACATTAATTTAGATATTTATTGTTAATTCTTATTTTTTTTAAACTCATAATTCTCAATATAATAATAATAATAATATTAATAACAACCACCCCAACAACAAGAGGGTGGAGAAGGAAATGAAAGAAAAATACTATGCAAATATTTGGGTCCGTCATTTTCCCTTTAGCTTTGACAAATTCACTTCAAAATTTGAATCTATCAAGTCCTATAAGGCTATAATAACTCACCTTCTAGATTTTTTTTTGACCAAAATGAAGATGTTAAGACACATATATGACCGATTTATTACCTAATTATTAATTAATAATAGTACTACTATCAATCACCAACTCACTAATTTTGTAAAAGAAAAAACAAACTGATTAAAAGTGAAATTTTTTGGTAATAACACACTACGTACAGCTAAATCACCACCACTTTAACACTCACCAAAACCTTCTTGTTGTAAATAATTTTAAAAAAATAAATAAATAAACTAATAGAAGCTAAAAAAAAAAAACTTAAAAATTCCGACATTTTCATTTTCCATCTCTAACTCTGAATCTCTATGCTTGTGTTCACTTCAATTTTCTTCTTCAACACTAAAAAAAAACAAAAAATTCAAAATCTCCAAATTCTCCATAAACCCTAGATTTCCCAAACCACGACAGAATCAAAAAATTTCTAGCTCCGAGGTTGTTTTTGTCGGTGCTTCTCTATGTCTTTCTTGTTTCGGGGAAATTGATGATTAATTTAATCGTTTTTCAACTTTGTGGGGTTATTGTGAATAGCGAAAAGTAACGAACTTTGTTGTGAAATCGTAGTGGGCTTGGTATTGTTTTTTATTTATTTTTTTGAGTATGCATAGATCTGGAGCTACGATGGCTTGGAACGTGTTCAAGTTCTGCACAGCTTTACGAGGACTTGGTTCGATTATGATTCTTTTGGTTCTTGGTGTTGTTGGTGTTACTTATTATGCTGTTGTTGTTTCGAATTATGTTCCTGCTTTGTATAATGGAGGGTTTGATTTTCTTATTGCCATCTTGGTCTTGATCTTGTTTCATACTTTGGTAAGTTTTCAAACTTCTTTTTATTTTTTAATTATTATATTTTTGTTTCATTTTTTTGTTTAATGTTTTGTTTTGTGAATGTTTGATTTTAGCTTGTGATTTAGGGATCATGATCTTTTATTGGGTTTTTCTGATTGGTTAGAGATTGATGTTCTGGAGATGTTACTGAAAAGTTTGAATTTTGCTGGAAACAATTGGAAAATATTTGTTGTTCTCTATGAAGTTTTCATTAGCTGTGAATCTATTTCATTTTAGCTTTTTCTGTCAGATTCTGAATGTGACGTTGAATAATGTGTTAGATAAAATGGTGGTGGTTCTTCGAAAAATGACAAGTAGTCATTATGGTTTTAAATTGCATCTGTGTTGTGATGCTTGATATTGCGAATATTGTGATCAAATATTGATGATGCAATCAAGATGTGGTCGTGGAGACATTTAAAAACCATGATATCGGGCCACAATTGCATGATTGCGAACCCTATTTTTTAAGCCTTGGTAGTTGTTAAAATCCTCGGTTACCGGAATATTTTTTTATGTAATATGTTTTTTCTGCAAGTGTTCAGCTTCCATTAAACTTATTTGATTAGTTCTATAGATTAATGAGGTGTTGTTTCTTTGTTATGTGAATTAAATGATTTAGTAATTTAGAATTTTTCTCCTGATTATGCAGTTAGTTATGTTATTGTGGAGTTATTTTTCTGTTGTTTTTATCGATCCGGGAAGTGTACCTCCGAACTGGAGGCCTACAATTGATGAGGAGATAGGAGAGGCTGACCCATTAGTTGGGTCAGAATTCAGTAACGTTCAGTGTGATCCGTCCAATCAACGGATCCGGTATTGTAGAAAGTGCAACCAACTCAAGCCACCTCGATGCCATCATTGTTCAGTTTGTGAGTTTTTTCGCACACAAGTTTCTATTTTTGTATCATTGAGAACAAGACAGCATGATTTTGATCCTTTTCGGTTTTATATTATCAGGTGGACGATGTGTGTTGAAGATGGACCACCATTGTGTGTGGGTAGTTAATTGTGTCGGGGCTCTAAATTACAAGTATTTCCTTCTTTTCTTGGTATGAACACTCAACTGGAGTTGCTTATTTATCATCTAGTTATTACTTGTGTGTAATGCTATTATATCCCGCGTCCCTTAACCATTTGGTTGGGGCTTCGATCCCTGGCTGATGTGTATGGAAAACATATGTTGGGAGGGGTCAACCCCTTAAATAGATCTCAGTTACTCTGAGGGATTAGTCTCAGCAGTTGCGGGTAGGGGTTACCCCGATTAACAAAAAGAAATACTATATTTATTTCTGAGTTGCAATGTTGTATTTAACGTCTCTGACTTCCTGTTGAAAAATATTGTATGTCTACTATTTTATATTACTTGCATGAATCAAATTTTTTATTTAGAAAGTAGAAGCATACAAATACTAAATTTGTTTCTTCTGTGGTTAAAATTTCCTCTTCTGGTGAGTCCTTCAAAATTAGAAAGTATGATGTTATTAATAACCAAGTAACCGAAATTTGCAGTTTTATAATCTCCTTGTAGTAGTCTATAAAGCCAATGTTGGTCCTAGCATTATAGGCTTGGTGTTTTGCAAGTAACTCCTGTTAAGACTAACTAATCAATGCATTTTTTACTTTTGAAAGTTATTATGGCTGTGGTTGTGATACATGTCCCTAAAATACAGTGTATGATTTGACATATAGTACTTCTTTTAAATTTTTCCATTTACTATTACTATAACACTGATATTGTAACTTATTTGTTTTATTTATGGTGCCAATGAAAAAAAAAAAAACTTAACTTTCTTAATATGATCTGATTAAACGTAGTGCAGTTCTACACTTTCCTCGAGACGACTCTAGTGACTGCATCCTTACTGCCGCATTTCATAGCATTCTTTAGTGATGGAGAGATTCCCGGAACACCTGGCTCTCTTGCTACAACTTTTCTTGCTTTTGGTAGGATCTCTAACACAGTTTTAGCTTTTGGTTTGATTTGTGAATTTTTGTAACAATGTTGGATTACCTGCAGTTTTGAACCTGGCTTTCGCATTGAGTGTATTGGGATTTCTTATCATGCATATATCATTGGTGGCTGCCAATACGACCACTATTGAGGTAAACTTCTGCGTAAAAATGGGCCTGTTTGTTATAGACTTTTAAAAATGTTATTTTATCTTTATCCTTTTAAAAATGATTTTTATGAGTAACTCAAACCTAGTATAAGTTATTTCGGACTCGTTTGTTACAGATTAAAAAAAGTAATTTTGACATTCAATAACTTAGATATTCATTATTAGAGATTTTAACATGATAAAAATCACTTTTTTTTTTTAAAAAGTGTATCTGTCAAAAATGATTTTTATGAGAAGCTTCTCAAAATAGCTTCTCATTTTAATCATTTTTTGAAATTTTATCATCCAAAAAAATTGTATCAAATGGATAAAATACTTAAAATGATATATTCTATAATAAGCCTTTTAAATCAATTTTTCATTTGAAGATTTATTTATACTTTTTTGTTACTTGTTTTTTCTCCTTTGATTTGGAAAGTAGATCCCTTACACTTTATCCAACTTTCACATAAAGAAACTGTTCTGTGCCGAGCAGTGTTTCAATTCTGGATTTGTGGAAAATAGTGGTTTGTGCTAATTCTATAGTGCTGCTATTTGACAACACTTTGTACTAAATCGCGTATTAAAACTCCACTACACTATAGTGCTATAGCGCCGCTATTTGACAGCACTATTTCCTAGTTAAATGAAAGTATTTAATTGAATTTAAATTGATGAAATATTTTTTATACATGAACTGTATCCTCTGTTACTGATGTAAATGCTTTGTGTGAAAGTGTGCTGCGAAAATACAACTGCACTCTTCAACATAACACTTTCGTATGTTTTCTCTTGTTGTATGAAGTTTTGCTTATGAGAAGTGAATACTGATCAATGTTTTGCTCCTTGTGCAGGCATACGAGAAGAAAACTACTCCAAAATGGCGCTATGACTTAGGCCGTCGGAAAAATTTTGAACAGGTCTGTGCTTGTTGTATTATGGTTACAATGTTTTATGTCACTTTATTTTTTATATGCTCTGCAATCTGTATGGTGAATATTCATGCCAACTTCATAAAAAATATTTGATAAATGGTGTTAATATTACTCTAATCAACTCGAATGTGTCAACAATCTAGGCATTAATGACTAAGGGGATAGGATATTCAATTAAGTTTTTTGACGAATGACTTAACTATGCATCATGGGGAACAAAACTCAGACTCTCTCTCTGATCTGTTTTTATTTCGAACAACTAATGTTAGTAATTAGAATTGTTAATATTGTTAGTGTTTTGCTGAGGATGGGAATTGAACCCTCGACCTTCTTATCACTCCACTCCCTAATTCCCCCCGCCCCCTAAGCCACTGAGCCAACCTTATATCCCCTCTCTCTGATCTATATACATATCTTGTCCTGTTGCTTTTCAAGATGTCATGATTATCAATCCTAAATAAACCTAGCAGAACATACTTGCTGAAAATGGCCCATATATTTTAAGGTTGTTTCAAGGTAGTTTATAAATTTGATAGCTATTTTAGGCTCCAAAGTGTCCAGTACACGATCGTGCCCTTTGAATTATGGAATGACAATGGCTGGTTTACATAGCATGGACTAGTTTTAGCATAATTCTTTTGCCACGAGCCCATATCTGGTGAACTTTCTTTGACGAGATCAATTTCACTTTTCAACTCTGCAACTTTCTTCCCGTGCTCGCTGGCCTATTTCTCCAGAGTTCCTACTCTGTTATCCATTGTTTGACCTGAATATCCAGAAGGTCGGACCAAATTGTTAGGTTGCTTTGACAGCCACTAGCTGAAAGGGAATTATTCATCTCTGATTATATTGATAACAGAAAGAAATGATTACAAAACGGAGCTATTCTTCCCTCCCACAATGAATATTCAAGATGACAAACTATTAACAGAGGAATCTATTTATAGATCATGCATAACAGAAAAGTATCAGAATTAACAAAATATAACAACCCTAACTGACGCCTAACTGCTGCCTCTCATTCTCTCTCAGTATCACTGACTCTTTTGATCTAAGGTGTGTCCTAGTATCCGCATCTACGCGACACCAACGCATTAATTAAGTTCAATTAATTCATTTTCTCAAATTATCACCGGGGTTGACATGTATTGTATGTGTCTGTCCAGTGTTAGTATCTATACTTCATAGCTTTAGTTCTATACATCCCGAGGCCTATTTATTATTTCTAAACTTCTTCCTGTAGGTGCAGTAATATCTTGCCTAACAGATTGTTCATATATGGCTTAAATAACAACCATTTTAATATGTTTCTGTGGAAAAAAGTAGAAATATTTATAATCTAGTCTTGTTGCAAAGAAAGTATAGACACTTCAAAATGTTTGTTGCATCCTATAAATTTGTCTTAAAATTTTGAACTATCATACTTGGGTCATTCTGTCTTCAATTAATTGTGCTGGCTAGCTTTTGAAAATCAAGGGGTAGATTGACAGCCCTCAAAACTTGTTTAGAACTGTTTGAGATAACTAGTTTTATGATTCTGGTTATTTTTTAACTAATTTTGATATATTCTTAGTTGGGTTAAAATTTGTCTTAAATCAGTTTTAGAAATATAATATATATAAATTTAAAATTTAAATATGTACAGATAACAAAACATACACAAGAAAAGCTTTAACTCAAAGTTGAAGAGAAAAAGAGACATTTAAAACAAATTTTTTAGGGGTAGAAATAGTAGCCATTATCAGTAACAGTGAAATACATCAAAACTAAGTTTGCACTTTTATTTCTGAGTCCATTTTAACTTGAAAATGGATCAGATATGACTTTTAATGTTTTTTGTTCTTACATTTTTCTTTTATGTTTTGAGCTTGTTATGGAGTAATGCTTACATTTTTAGAATTTGGTTTTTTATATTATATTAATGTTATATTTGTTATACCCTACTGGTGTCATATCCTAAAATAATATTAACATATATTATTAAAGTATGAAGCCAATTGAGAATCCTCAGTTAATAATTCATGTTTTTGAAATAGTTGATTCATAACAGAAATCTTTTGTTGTTTAACCTCTTACCTAATGATATATGTTGCTTCTTTGATATCAGGTTTTTGGGATGGACAAGAAATACTGGTTCATTCCTGCTTATTCAGAAGAAGATATACGAAGGATGCCGGCTCTTCAAGGTCTTGAGTATCCATCAAAACCCGACTTTGATTCCCAATAGTTTATAAAACCTAAGGGCATATTTGGTTTAAGTTTAATGTTTCCATTTTTCTACTTTCACTTTTAACTGCAAAACTGTTCCCGGTTTCCTCTCCGTTTCTAGTTTCAAAACATTTGTATCAAAAACATAAAAAAATTCGTTTTATGTACAAATCTTTAAAAACCAGAAGCAGAGTGAACCCGCGAACAATTTTATGATAAAAAAGTGAAAACAAAAATGAAATCAGATAGCATTTTCTCAAACCAAAGAGAAGTGTACACACTATGTAACAAAAGATATGTAGTAGACTCCGGAACTTTCTACTTTCACTCTTACAAATCCGGCTTGTAAGTAATTCTGGGCTCTCAGCAATTTATCTGCATAGACACCTAGTATGATTCTTTTATAAAAAATGTTTTCTGGAGGTGTATGTGTCATGTTGAAATGAAGAAAGCAATGGGGGGCAGGGTTGTTTGATGATGGTTTGAGAGGCTAATGTTTAATGTGAGGACCTGTTCCTCAAGCAATGTAATTCTCTTACTTTTTTTCTCTATTCAATTTATAAGAAACTACTAGCATTTTATTTTTGGTCTTGAATAATTTATTCTAAACTTGTAGATTACAAGTAGTGTATGAATTTAATTGTTGCCAATGAATTTAGGGTTTGTTTTATTCACATTCTAAAATATTTATTTTAATATTTAAAAATTTAAAAACTAAAATTTGTTTGGATTATTTGTTTTTAAAAACTGTTTTGTAAAATCATTTTTCATATTATACTTTTTAAAATTAAAAAAACAAAACAGATTTTTTAGTTTTTTTAACTCTAATAAAATATTGTTTTAGAAATTGGAGTTATCAAACAGATTTTTTTAAATTTTCTTTTAAAACAATTTTTATGGAACTTATTAAAAATAATAATATCTATTTCGAACTCATTTGTTGCATATTAAAACAGAAATTGACATTTAATAACTTAGATATTTATTAATATAACATTTTAATACAATAAAAATGGTAAATAGTGTTTTGAATCGTCATAATATAAGAAAAATCTAATTTTAATTTCTGTTAAACAAAAATCAATGAGGCAAGGAGAGTCAACCTTTTTTACGATTAAGGTAACTAAAATAATTAACTATTAATTTTTGGTAGTATCTTATAAAAATAATTATATAAATTATTGCATTTTATTGGATACGATAAAGACAAAATAAATTTTTTGAATATTACAGGGATGAAATTCAAAAAAATATTTTTTAAAGATTGAAACTGAAAACTATTATATTTACAGGACAAAAAAACTGTTTCCCTTTGTCGGTTAATGTTTTTGTAACATCCACTTAATGTTAAAGACCACAAATAAATTTTTTAGGTATTACAAGGATGTAAATCAAAAAAACATTACGAGGATCTAAATAAAAATAAATTATATTTACAGAGACTACAAATATATTTAAACCAATATTGAACTCATGTGTCCTTTTTTTAATATGTAAGTCAACTTTTTTTAGTAAAATAATAAAAAGTTATTTAAATTTTTAGTCTCTAAAAATTAATTAGAGACTAAAAATAAATTAAATAGGGGATCAAAGCTGCAATTAAACCAATTTTTTCTGTCAAATCAATTAGAGACTAAAAATAAATTAAATATTTTTAGAGCTAATTTAAAAATTAATAATTTTATAGGAGTATAAACATGAGGTCAAACAGAAACAGGACACATGACAAGAATAAAAAAAAAGGAATGCAACAATATTGGCTAAAAGAAGAAAGTTCTCTAACGTGGACAAGGTTTATGCAGAGAAACAAACAATTAGTCGTGAGGTTAAGGTGTTGAAGATATTGGAGCAAGAGAAACAAGCTGCTAGCAAATGAAGGGACAGTATTTAAGAATTGGGTTTTGAACTTTTAAGATTCTAGGTTTTGATTTGAAGGTTTGTGGGTTCGGGTTGAAGTTCTGGGTTAGGGATCAAAGGTTCTTAGTTTTTTCTTTATTAACGGTATTTTTTGTGATGATTAAAAACAATATTATTACGAAAAATCCATGCTTAAATAATACAGTTATAGAAACTAAAATCATATTTGTCCAGTATTACAAGAATCAGAAGGACAATTAACCTTAACAAAAATTATGTTTTTTAAAAGAATTTTTTCGAAAATGATTTTTATGAAAAGAAAATCAAAATAACTTCTCATTTTAAATATTTATTGAAATTTTATTATAAGCTAAAAATTATAACAAAAATGTGAAATACTTCAAATAATTTTTTACAAAAAATTATTTAAATAATTTTTCATTTCAAGTTTTATCTTTACAATTCACTTTAAAAAGTTATAATAAAAAGATAAAGATATTTTAAAAATTTATTGAAAACGTTATATGTTAGATGTAAGGTATATTAATCAATGATTATTTGTACTTACAAATGCACTTTTAGTTGGATATCTAGATTATGATTTTGTTGAGGCAAAATCTCTAATTAATATTTTGAAAATAATCAAATATTTAATCATATTTGTTAATTATAACTATGATCTTATTATCTATTAACTTATATTTTTTAGTATATATATTAAGATAGAAAATCAAACAGGTTAAATCATGATATTTGAAGCTTGCACATCCATACAAAGTTCGTAGGATCATTTTCAAATAATCAAGAATTGTTTCATCACTTGTCTTATTAAAAGACATGAGACAAATTAGTTTGAGAAGACTAAAATAATGTTCAAGAATGACAAAATTTGCACTTGGGGTACCCAAAAGCAAACATGAAGATTGATCTTCAGATTTGATGACTTGGAAGCAAGTACAAAAAAATTCAAGAAACGGAATTGATATTATTGATTTGACAATTGTGCATGCTTCTGAATCACTACTATTCCAACGATCATAATGGCATATCATCTCATTATTCTTGCTCAAATTTTTTTCAAGATTCAAAGTTGAACGTTATGGTTTAAACAAGAACGTTCTGGACAACAATGCAATTAAGAGATTAATTCAATGAAAGTAAATCGACACTTGGCAAAATTTACCAATGGTTGTATTCAATTTAAACTGAATATTCAAATCCTCTCAACATCTATAATTGAAGATCAATTATAGATGAAAATACGAGTTCAATTGGTAATCTACCTACAATTGTTCATTTAAGCACAAGTTCTGAAACACTTCTCTTAAGCAAACTTTGAAGCTCTCGTCACTATATTAATGGATCATTCTTATTGAGATTTTACGTTCAGTTAATCTAAAATTAAGGGTTGAAAATCATTAAATCTCACACACTTTTTTTTATTATACCCATTATTTGTAACATAAGTCTTTCTTTTATGTTAGATTGAGTGTCAATGTATATAAAAATTCTTTTTGGTTTGAAAAGTGATTGAAAAATCCTTTTTAGTTTGAAAGGTGGTTGTAAAAATTATTTTTTGGATTGAAAGGTAATTGTAATTAAAAAATAAAAAGGTTGTAATTGATTAAAGTTTGATCAAGAAAGAAAGTGCAAAGACAACTTTTTGTGCTGAGCACATTAATGAAAATATCACAATTTATGAGACCTGGACGTAGCTTGAGGACGTAGCTTGAGTTGAGTGAACCAATATATGTCTTTTGTGTGATCTTCTTATCCCTTCTCTTTTAAATATATTTCATTCATATATCACATTTTACTTGTTATTGCACTTATTTACTTTATTTCTAAACTTAACCCGCCTAGAATGTTCCAGGTACCAAAAAGGGGTAGCAATTCAACCCCCTCCTTTTCTAGTGACTTTATTGCTATTTCAATTGGTATCAAAGCTCTGTCTTTAAGGTTGAGAACTTAACAAGTGTTAGAGGAAGATATTTAGCTAGAAGAAGCAATGTCAAAAGTCAAATATATTGTTTAGACCATCCTCTTTTGATTTGATGAAGGATCCAAAGGGATATCCATAGTTTTTTCTTCTTTCATTTTAAATTTTCTAAGTTCTTTTGTATATTTTTCTTGACAAGTAAAAATACCATCCTTTGTTGTTTGATTTGCAATCCAAGAAAAATGTAAGACCCTTAATTTTCTAAATTCTAATTTATGCGATTTTAGGGTATTTGGTGTTAAATTACTTAGGCATTTAGCACAATAGAATTTTAGTTTTGGAAATTAAATTTCAAAATCATATTTTATTAGAGTTAATAATATGTTTAATATTTATATATATTTTGAGACCCGATTTAAATTATTTGTTAGAGAATAATTTAAATAGGTTACGAAAAATTTAATATTGGACAGTTTTGTTAAAAATACCTCGAATTGCTGAAAATTGTATTTGTCAATTGAGTTACGACGAGAGTTATATTTTTAACAAAAAATAATTTGAGAAGTGATGAGTGAAATGGTAATTTTATAAAATATCTAAATATTTTTAGATATTTGTAGTTTAGTTTTAATAATATATATATATATATATATATATATATATATATATTAAGTAAAGTATGTATATATATAAAAGAAAGCAAGGAAACAGAAGTGATGGCGTGTTCCTTTTCTTCCTTCTTTCCTTGTTCCTTTTCTTCTTTCTTTTTTTCTGTTTCTATTTTATGTTGTGATTTTAAAATCCAACAAATACAAATCATCATTTTTCTTCTAGATCTAAGCTCCTTTTCAAGAAATGACAGAAGAGAAAGTTGTTCATTGCCACGCTGCAGTGCTAGTGAGCTAGTTTTCAAAACGACATCAAGAACTTAAATTTTACCGGAATTAATCGCGACGTCGTAATCGGTTGTTAAAACAACAACGGAGGTAAGGGCTCCTTCCAAACTTTTAGTTTGCATTTAGGACATTATTTGTGATTTTGTGGAAAACAAATTTGATTTATTTGATGTGTGATTTTGTGAAAAATTAATTTAATGTGATTATGTGTAATTTAGTGGAATGTAAATTTGAGGTGGTGATTCAAGTTTTGTGTGATTTATATGTTCATAATTATTATTATGAATTTTTTAGATGTGATTTATTTGTGGATTTTGTAGAAAATGAATTGATGTGTTTGAGTTACGTAATGAGTTATTTTCAAATAAATGAGTTTGAACTGAAGTTGAAATTTTACGAAAAATTTAGAGTTGTTAAAGTTGTGAAAAAGTTCAAATTTTAACTAAGTTAAAGAGTTTGAGCAAAAAGACATATTGAAATTAAAAATGGTTAGAGTTTAAAATGTTACTCTTTTAATTACTCTTTGATCGAATTTAAAAAGAAAAAAAATTTATAGTATTTTATTAACTCAAATATTTCGGTGCTTTAATAGCTCCTTGAGTCTCGAAAAGGAATCGAAACCGTTGGCACCGAGTTAGCGGTGGGGAGAACTCTGATATATTAATATTGTTGTGGTGATTTATGGTTGAAAATTTTGGAGATTGAATATGGGGGATTAATGTTTGAAAATTATAGTGACTCATGTTTGGTGAAATTGATGTGTTCATAATTAATATTATGAATTTTTAAGAAAAAATTGATGTGTTGATTGGTGGAAAGAGAATTTAATTCAATTTATGTGTGGATTGGTGGAAAATGAATTTAATTTAATTGGTGTGGATTGAATTTGGAAATATGATTTATGTGTGTTTGTGGAAATTGAAATTGGTGTGAATAAATATGTTTGAGTATGCTATACGTTGTATATGAAAAATCATTAGTGTTAAATGAGTATTAAAAATGGGGAATCTTTTAATAGCTACATTTACTTAATGATTGTGGTGAAAAGTGTCAGAGTATGCTCATGCATTTCATAGTACATGGTGACCGCGATGGGGCCATGGTGATAGTGGTGACCGTGATGGGCCACAGGATGATGCCATGTGAATTATTGGTTCATCTTATCCTTGCGGGGATTGTCGCGTCGTGCTGATCTGTGAGATATTGCACTCTAGAATGTGTTGATCTGTGAGCGATTGCACTCTAGAAAATTGTGTTGGTCTGTGAGCGACTGCACTCTTGTATGTCGTGCTGGTCTATGAGAGACTGCATGCTAGTAAATTGTGCTGGTCTGTGAGAGATTTCACCTCGGTAATTAGTATTGGTCTGTGAGAGGCTGTACAATTATGATTTACGCCCCTCGAGGAGGGTTTTGGTTTGGAATTCTGGAATGATGCATTTTGGCATATACGCATTGCATTAGGGTGCTTGGCATGCGAGTCATGTTTGTTATACTTTGATGATTGTATATACATATTCGGTTGTTGTTGTGATTTATCGTAATTGCTTTGAGGTGTGAAGTTGGGTTGATTATGTTTGGATGTATTTATGTGTTCATAATTGATTTAATGAATATTTGATGTGTGATTGAGGTGTGAATTTGTGGAGATTAATTTGGTGTTAATTATGTGTTCATAATTGATAATATTAATGTTTGAAGTGTTGATTGATTCAAGAGCCATTTTAGAATTGAAAATCTTCCTTTTCTCAATTGTATTCGGCTATGACAATGCAGTTTGTCAAAACTTCATTTTTTTCAATATTGTTTATGCATTTTCGGACATATGAAAACCCTTTCGAGGAGTATGATGAGACAAAAGGTTCTTTTGAGCATTTGAAAATATAAGAATTTTGTTATGTGATGTTTGTTAATTTCGGTTGGTGACCTTTACAAATATTGTGAAAATCTGGGCTTTGCGCTTAGATAAGAACCAGGATCATCCTACCGGTTAGTACCCTGGAGATGGGAAAGTAGTTAGTCATACTTGACCAAAGCTGCGTTAGGAGGATCTTGCGGGGCGCGTGGAGATCACCAGGGTGGTGTAGTTTTGTAACATGATCAGATTAGGTGATTGTATAAGGACTAGATGTCTTTCTCTTGGAATTGTATTTATTTCATTTTGGAAGATTGTATCTATGCTTAAACTGTCTGATGACTTTTTCTTTTAATGGGTCCATGTTCCACATTTTGATGTGATGAGGGGAAAGTAGAGATTCTTGGGGCAGTGCTTTTATGCAGGTGTCTGCCGAGAATACTCCAAGGGTATGAGCTATGTTTGATAGATCTCATAGCCCCGTCGTATTTTTCTATTTAAATACTTTGGATTTTCTTTCAAAAACTATTTCCGCTATTTGTAAATATTGTTGACTTTTGTCGTTGTGTTACGACTTAAATATTTATCCAAAAGTATTTTCTTCTTTATTTCTTCGTTTTTTTGAATTTGTTTTTAAAAAAAAAAAATACATTCGCGCTGTTAAAAATCGGGGTATTACAAAAAACATATGAGCTCACCCATAATACTCATCTCAAACTCACTTTCCATAAAGTCAGAAAATTCATTATACATGAGTTCTTTAATGGATACAAAAATAATGTCATACACATATACTTGTACAATAAATAAGTCTAATTTATCACTTTTTCTGAAAAAGAGTAGTGTCAATTTTTTTCTCTTGAAAATTCATTTTCAATTAAAAATGTACTTAGTCTTTCATACCATAAAGTGCTTTTGTTAGTTTGAAAACATGATTTAAAACCTTGGAGGTTGTTTAACAAAAACTTCTTCAATTAAAAAGGTACTTCGTCTTTCAATCCATAAAGTGCTTTTATCTACAAACCTTGGAGGTTGTTTAACAAAAACTTCTTCATTTAAAACACCATTTAGAAAGAACATTTAACATCCATTTGAAACTATTTTATGCATTTATGACTAACTATTGCAAGAACAATTCTAATTGCTTCTAATTACCTACCATCCTCATCCAATTTGTTTGTAAATATCCATTTGGTTCCAATGACAATTTTGTCTCACTACTAAAAATGCTTTTTATGAGACCGAATTTTCGGTCACTAAATCATTTGGAGACCAATTTAGTGACCATTTTAAAGTAGTTGGTAAACAACTAGTCGCTAATGTGTTGCAACCGATTAAGAGACCAATTTTTAATGACCAGGTTGAAGACTGATTTTAGAGACCAATTATGTGACCAAATTAATTAAATAAACAAAAAATACATTGGTCTCTAATTCAGTATGTGATCAAAGCATTTGGACATATGTTTTTAGGTTTTTACTTTGATATTTTAAAAGTTCTTTATAGCCTAGATTAATTTTTTAGCTTGTTTCTAAACTTTGGGTCAAAATTGAATGTTAACTTTATTTCTTGCATATTGACATGTACTCGCTCTATAGCTCATAACTTGAGCTTTGGATATTGGATTGATGCTTGCGAGCAAGCGTTGGAAAGCTAAAAATCATAACTACAACTTTTGTGTTGGAATAAAACATCAATGCCAATGTTTACTGATTCTAAACTACATATTACGTGATTTGAGTTCTTTTGTAATAATTGTAAGTAGTTGGCCACTTATTTAAAAGCCCAACATATATTGAGAGTTTTCCTTTTTTAGAAACACTCTCGGATTTTGGATTCAGAAACATATAAACAGTTCTTATTTTATTTTCATGGAAGGCTAATTTTTTCATATTGATCCATTGTTTCAGAATTTCATCAACACCTTGACGTTCACGTTATAATGTTAATTTAGCATTATAATTCTATTTCTCTTTATTCGATTTTGTTGATATTCTAATTGTTTAATTCGAATTTCAATAGGATTGATTAAATTAGTTTGACATAATTCAGTCTCTATATTAATTAAATTATAGTGTTGTGATACTTGATCGTTAACTAGAATACATCGATGACTGTGATGCTTAATCTAGTCAAAGAATCTGAATTCACATAGGGTTGATTACGCTTGTTTGATCAATTTTATAGTCAAATAGGAATAAAGTCACAATTTAGAAATTAAATTCATTGATAGAATATGTGATAGGTCTGAAACTCTCGAATCAGTGGATTAATCGTTTTCTTAATATGTTTGAACAAAAATTTGAAAACCCCATTTCTAAATTCAACTCTCAATTTGGCAAACATTATTATATCATAAGTCCTTGTGAAACGACTCAAGTTGTTACCCCTACCTATGTTTTATTACTTGTAGTTGACTCGTATGCGACAACGGATCAGTCTTTATACAACTTTTTTAAAAGAAACGTTTTTTAAACAATATAATTTTACAAATTAATGTATACATATAACCATACACTACTAGAAATTTCGCCTTTAGTAACCAAAAAATTGGTTGCTAATGTTTAAAAATCGATCACTGTTGCTAGTAGCAACCGAATTAGCGACCTTTTAAATTTCGTTGGTAAACTGCTAGTCGCTAGCTCTTGCGACCAAAACAACGATCGAATTTGGTGACTAGTTTGGTGACTGAATTTTGTGAACGATTTTGTGACTGAATTTTGAGAGCGATTGTGACCTATTTTTTAGACTGAATTATTGACTAAAGTTTGAGACTGATATAGCAATCATTTTGAATTAATTTTCTATATCATTAGAGACCGATTTAAAGACGAAATTTGTGACATAATTTGTTATTTTTATTAAATATTTGGTCACCAATTATGTGTCTAAATATTACCATTTTTCTTTAAATATATTACTTTAATGTCCAAAAGTACAATAAAAAAAACTTAATTTGATTTCAATATCTAAAATTTCATACACCAAAATTATTTAAAAAACTTAATCATATCAACGTATATAACTAAATAATATAATATATTTAAATAATATTTCTAAGTCTGTTAATTTGATCACTGGTTCATCTTGGTCTGTTCATTGAGCTACAAACCTTGTTTGGATTATTTTTCGTTGTTGTTGCACCTCGTATTTCAAAGTTATTTCTAACCCACACATCATTTGGTGGATAAATATTAAATATATTCCGTTTATATATAAACAATCAGTAGGTTAACATGTGATAATATTTTTTTAAAGACATAAGACATTATTAGTTAAAATATAAAGGAGAGAATAAATATCACATTGTTGTTTTAGTTTTAAACATATTAAAGGTACCCTTGAAACAATATACCTTATGCAATAAAGTTAACACCAATAAGTAGGTACTTAAGACTTAAGAGACACTCTACGAGCAATGGTTGATACATCTCGTATCAATAACACACATGGAGCCTAACTGATAAATTTTCATTTAATCTTTGTATCTTATTGATATCCCGATAAGGTGGCCACATGGTCTTCACTGAGAGGAATTCAGCACATGCTTTCTACAAGTATAGAAGGAATATGCAGATAACTGGAATTAATTTACATTGCCGACTAGGATATGCAAGTATCTAAAAGTATCCCTAGTTCCCTTAAATCACTTGTCCATAAAGTCCCCAACCAAACGCAAGCACCACTCCAGCATCTGTCATTTCAGCAGATAAATATTAAAAATATCAATATGTGAACATTGATAATGACAAAAAGTAAATGAACAAAAACCTAGGACATTATAAGAAACTATGGAATTTATTCAATTTTCTTTATTTTAACAACTCAGCTCTTAATCTAGCATCAAGATACATTATTTATTAATATTTTCATATGTAACTATGCAAGGACCTGATGTTTTTTTTCCCTCTCATTAAATCAGATAATTACATATATGATTGTACCATCTAATGTAGAAGCATTTTCTCTTTGTAAACACCTTTAATCACCAATCTTGATGTCAGTTAGGTGAATTCCGTTATAAATTAAGCACCTGGTTATTCTCATTGTTGGTTCCCCAAAGAAACTAATGCATGCTTTCTAAAAGATGTTGATTTTTTATTTGTCTAAGACTTCATTTATGATCTTCCATAGCACATAAATGAAGCTTCACCCAAAAGATGGTCACATTACATCAAAATTTAAGCTCACAACACTAAATAATCCATAATGAAGTCAATACTTGACAAAGCTAGGGTATGATGCCCACCGGTAGCAACACTTTCTATCCTTACCCTTGGATTTAGAATAACAAGACACAACATTGATGTTAGAATATCATCACCAATTGATGAGGTTTTAGTTGTTTGCTTTCCTTCTCTTAGTACTTTCTTCTCCACTAGAAACAACTCCTCATGTGGATTTTGAGACTTGAGAATGATGGATCACTGTTGCAAAACCACTCTACATCACATCAGTTAGATAAAAGCTAAGTATCCTTCTTTATTAATCATAAAATGGAAAAAACTCTTTTCTTCTTTCTTTTTGGGGTTTCAACATCTTTTATCATAGTAGTTATTTGCTCTTCCAACTCCTTTTTGTAGACCTTGGCTAATATTAGACCACCTTCTAGGAGGTGCATGTGTTTGTAGACAAATGTCCATTGCATAGAGGTTATACATACCTTGCTCTATCAAGAATGAACTTTGCCTTCCTTGTACATCTTTTTCGGGACTTACCCCTGTCAAAGGTTCACCAAATATCTTCCCAAAAGGAATACATTCCTTCCATCCCCATGTTTAAACTTATCTACAATCTACAACAGGACATCAAAATATAATTGCAGGATGACACCGTCAAAACATACAATTTATTACATAGAAATATATAATTTCTAGAGTCAGTCTTAAATTCAATATTCATGAAATTAACAGAAAGTATGGGATAATTTCTCAATCAAGACATAAATAATGTAAAACTAAACTACTTTGAAGTTATCACAACATTATTCAAGTGTGAAGGTAAGGTTTAGGTTTTTCTTGATGAAGTCAAACCTATCATCATGTAGTGGTTTTGGTGAATATGTCAGTCTATTGGCGTTCAGTGTGTACAAATTGAATGTTTAGTACCCCTTTAAGAACAAAGTCCATAATGAAGTGATGTTTGATCTCTGTGTGTTTAGCTGTAGAATGTAGGATAGGGTTTTTGGTTAGACAAATGGCAGAAGTGTTATCACGATAGATGAGAATGTAAGCTGCTTCATCCAAAGCTGTTGAGAACTGTAGTCAGCTGCTGAAATGTACTTACCCTCTACTATTGACATTGCAATGGCATTTTGTCTCTTACTTGACTAAGATATTAAGTTGCCACCTAGAAATGTGCAGTTGCCACTAGTGCTCTTTCTTTCAAGTTTATCTACAACATAATCAGAATCATAGTATCCACTCAGTTTGTACTTAAGAGATTTCTTGTAGAACAAGGTAAGGTTGGTAGTGCCTTTTAGATATCTAAGGATTCTTTTGAAAACAATTAAATATGATTCGCTAAGGTCAGCTTGAAATCTTGCACATATACATACACTAAACATCATGCCAGGTCTGGAAGCATTAAGATAAAGTAGGAATCGTATCATTCCTCTATAGGTTTTTTGATCAACTTTTTGGCCTGAAACATCTTTTTCAAGTGAACAAGTATGGTGCATTGGTGTAGCTATAGAATGTCATCTCCTATTCATTTTCTAAAAAGTGTATCATCTACTTGTCCTCTTTCAAAATTATTTTTAAGCGAGAAGTTACTAAGTCTATCATACCAGGACCTAGGTGCTTGTCTTAGACCATATAGAGATTTTATAAGTTTAAAAACATGATTTGGAAACCTTAAACCATTTAGAAAAGCACTTTTAATATTCATTTGAAATAATGTAGTGTTATTATTTGCATAAAAAAGTAAGATATGAATAGCTTATAACCTGACCGCTGGAGAAAATGTCTCAGTGTAATCAATGCCTTTTTGTTGATCATAGCCTTGTGCGACAAGTCTTGCCTTTTTTTTCTAATCACTTCACCTTTTTAATTTAGTTTGTTTCTGAAAACCCACTTGGTTCCAATGATGTTCTTCTTTGGTCTAGGTACTAGATCCCAAAAATCACTCCTCTTAAATTTATTTAACTCTTCTTGTATTGCAAGAATTCGTCCATCATTTGTCAATGCTTCATCAACAGCGGTAAGCTCAATTGGTGAGAGTGGGCCAAACAAAGTGGTATCTTTTAATGATGATCTGATCCTCAAAGGATCACTTGCACTTCCAATGAGATGAGATGACTAGTGATTTCATCCATAACTTCCTTTTGACTTATCTTGATTGTTTTTATATTAATTAGATTCATCCTCTTAAGATTTTTCATCTTCTAGTTTGTTTGCATCTTCTTCTTCTGATTTTGGTAAACCTACAGTATCCTCCACTTGCTTTGACTTTTTAAGGTTAGGTTGTTTTTCATATAACGTATTATAAATTAAACAATTCAAGAATGAAATCAATACAACCAAAACATCAATTTTGTTTTTGGTGGTTTCAACTTGTTTCTAAAAAAAAAACTTGTATGATACTTCTATTGAAGTGTTCAGATTATGTTTTATCTCTCAGTTCCTCTAAATTTTTTAGAATCTGCAAAATGCTTATCTAGCTTTGATTTTTAAGGTCAAGCTTCTAGTTATCACAATAAACATACTATCAAACAATAATTAAATTTAAAGGAAGATATAACCTATATGTCAACAGTTTCGGTTTCACTCTAAAAACCCTCTTATTTTTTCTTTTTATGGTTATCAGATTCTGAATTTTCATATTCTCTTATTATAGGGTCAAGATGAAGGGGTTTGAATTTTAATCCAAGTTTGTAGTCTTGAGGAATTTTATTAGCATGTTCAAAGAAGACTCTTGGAAAGCTTGGTTGCTTCTTCTTGGGTTCATCCTTTTCAAGCTTGATTTCATGTTATCTGAGAGAGCTGATTAATTCTTCCAACTTAAGAGTATTCCGATCATTTTCTTCTTGAATGGAAGTGATCATAGGTCTCCACTTGCTTGGAAGACTCCTTAGTATCTTCTTTACATGATCAGCATTAGTATAACTCTTTAATCTTGAGACCAAAGCCTGGAATCTGAAAAATATTGTTTCAATGTCTTCATCTTCTTCCATCTTGAATAGCTCATACTTTATTACTAGGAGGTTGGCCTTTGCTTCTTGAACTTGTTTGCTTCCTTCATAGGTCAGAATTAGACTATCATAAATACTCTTTGTTGTCACCTTGTTGGTGCACTTGTCAAACTTCTTAAAGGTGATTACATTTATCATGAAGGTTCTAGGCTTATGATACTTCTTGTACATCTTCTTTTGACCACCATTCAACTCCCTTTTTTGAATTTCAACTCAGTTAGTACTCTTTGGAGTAGTATAACCATCTTCCAAAAGTACCAAATTTTAGAATCTTGTGATATAAAGAAACTTCTCAACATGTCCTCCTAGTACTCAAAACGTTCTCCATAATTAGAGGTGTTTTGTTGATGTTTCTTCCAACAACTTCTTCAATAAATCAAGACATGTTGAACCCTTGGATGTTTCCTCAAACACTGTAAAGCGCTCATCCTTGAAACTGAGCTCTGATTTAAATTGAAGGTGCAAACAAAAGAAAGGGGTTTGATTTGTGTTTGATAAAGTTGATAATTTTTTGCTAATTTGATTAAGGTTGGTTGGTTATTATGAATTACTTGGATAATAAGCAACTGGATTTTGAGGTAGCAAACAATGAAAGCAAAATAATTTGACACATAGATTTATCCTGATTCACCACTAACTTGGCTACATTCAGCCCCCTCATTCAAAAGGCTTTAATCCATTAATTTAACTACCTTGAATTACAAAACACTTAACCCTCCAAGCCAGTCTTCCCAAACAGCTTGACAACCCCAGACCTTTAAGGAACTAACTTCCTTGACCCTATAAGCTAACTCTTCTCCTAACAACCTGACAACCTCAGATTGAAGAAGGAACTAAACCACTATCGAGTTGGATACAAAAGATTGGAACTTGAGTAGTTGCTTCTAACAAAGCTGATAATAATAATAACTCTCACACTCTAAGAAAGGAACACTCAAAAAATATTTATAACTTGAACAAATGTTTCTCTCTTTGAAATCTAATATTACTTTTTTATGTTTTTCGATTATTTTCTTCTTTGGCCTTGGATATCTATTTATAGTTAAAATTCAGGCTTTAATTTAGTGCTAGTTTCATTCTAAATTGTATCTTGTTCAAATTGAGTTTGTAAATTCTTCATATTGATTTTACTCTTATTTTGTTTAGATTGAGTTTGTAAATTCTTCATATTGATTTTATTCATATTTTGTTGTAGATAAATCTTCTTCAAATATTGATCAAATCTTATTTAAATATTGATCAAATCATGATCGAATCTTCTTCAAATCCTGACCATATCTTCTTTTCAACTTGGTCAAAGATTTTCTTCAATTATAAATATGAATCAAATCTTATTTTAGATTTGCATCAATTATAAATTTGAATCATATCTTATTTTAGTTTTTCTTCAACTATAAATCTGAATCAAATTTTAGTTTATAGATTCTTCAATTATAAATTTGAATCAAATCTTATTTTAGATTTTCTTTAATATAAATCTGAATCAAATTTTATTTTAGATTTTCTTCAATTATAAATTTGAATCAAATCTTATTTTATATTTTTTTTAAGAACATGAATCTTCTTTACTATTTGAAGTCAAATATATTGTTCTCATAAAATATTTTTGTTATTATCAAAACTCTAAGTATAAAATCAAATTTGTTCCAATAGAATTTAATCAACTATATTAAGAACTTACACTTGAACACTTGGTTAGTCACAATGATTGTGTTCAACCTTCTCACCTCCAATTTTGTATTGTCAAGTTGTTGAGGAAAGGGCGGCCACTACTGGACTGAGTTTACAAGTTCTATTTTGCATTGTCAAGTCGTTGACGAACACAATCAGCCATTACTGGCTTGGTTAAAAAAAAGAGTGTTTTTGGGTTTCAAAATTTTCTCTTTAACTAGAGGATGTTTATAGAATAAGCTATCGGATTTTTCTTACTCAAACACTTAGATAAATTTGACAATTTTTTAACTTAGTGTTTTTGCTTGTTGATTTAAGATTGTTTCACTTTGAAAAAATGTTGTAAGTTGTAGTGCTCAGTTGTATTGTTTGAATTGCAATATCGGGTTCTACTTATATATGCCTTTGCAACATTGCCTTTTTCCTTCAAAGTATGGTTGAAGGTCCGTCAAGGAACGACCTTGTGTCCTTCATGGTATGCTTTGTTTGTCCTTCAACATGGTGCTTCATTGTCTTGAAAAATATATCTATTGGGTTTAATTATAGTCGTTGACCATAAAATTGAAACTTAGAAATTTTCCAAGTGTTTTTGGAATTTAGTTTTAGATAAAATATAATGTACTGGATCTAGAAGTATGCATACCAGAGGGATGGTTTCTTGATTAGAAGCAGGAACACCAAAATCATGTTTTCTTGACCAAAGGCAAGAGCAACTAGAGGTGATATTACTTGACGAGAGGCAAGAACATCAGAGGCACAGTTACTGGACTAAAGGCAAGAGCAATCTGTAACACATATATTGGACCATAGACAGGAATACTAGAATCATGTTTTCTTGACTAGAGTCATGATTAGTGGACCAGATGTAGGAACACCAGAGGCACGATTACTTGACCAGAGGAAATGACTAAAAGTAGTATTAATTGACCATATGCAAGTTTCTTAGACTAGAGGCAACAACCATAAGCAGAAGTAAATGATCAGAGGCATATTATTAGAGGCATTGGCTATGTCAAGGAGTTATCTTTTACTAGAGGTAATAACTTTTTATTGTGTTGACTTTTTACCATAGAGGTTGACTTTTTGGGTGTTGACTTTTATCCATAACATTGTTTTGTCTTGGCGGTTACTTTTCCATAATGTTGCCTTTCGCCATAATGTTAACTTTTGCCATAATTTTGACTTCACTTGAGGCATCTTATCAGAGGCAAGAAAGTCAAATGTTTGATTCATCTCTAGAGGCAACTGGTCAAAGGTAGTTTGACTAGAAGCTTGATTGCTTCACTAGAGGCAGACCTTCCCAAAGTTTGTTTTGCTTCATCTGAGGCAGACTTTCCCAAAGTCTCTTCACCAAAGACAAATTTTCCCAATGTTTGTTTTGCTTCATTAGTGGCAGACTTCAACAAATGCACTAAGAGAATAACTGAATCAGATGCAGTCTTGCCAAACCTTCTTGTACCACAAGTGGTAGAGGCAGTCTAATGCTTTGTATCATCAAAGTTAGTGGTTTAGAGGCACTTTTCATTAGAATGGAAACATTTCATGACTTTTTGACCAATTAGTCAAATGATATATCCTAATATCCTACAATATTGTTTATGGTCTTAGAACTGCACACTTAACTAAAACATCAGTACATAAAATTGTTAAACTAATTTTGTTATTATCAAAACAAGTAGGATCTTTTGTACACGAAATCAATATTGTTCTCACAATCTCATCCGTTTTGATGATGACAAACATCCATTTATGTGAATAATTTTTTATTTAAAAAAAAAAATTAGTTCAGCAAAGCTCCCCCTCATAATATGTTTAATTTAAAACATAAGACAATATTTTGAGTTAAAAAAATAGTTCTTTAAAAAATATATATTATCCCCCTTTTGTCATCAGCCAAAAAGTAAAAAATAGCAATAAAAAAATTAGATACTAAAATCTGTCAAACTATCATAATTGTTTTAATTGAATTTAGTTTTACTAGAGGCACAAATACATTCAATTTTATCATAGGCACACCTGACAAATGTATAACTAGTCATATTGTTTTTATCAAAAGCAAATATTCAAGAGGCATCATCATTCTTTAATAAAAACAATATTTAGATGCTTCCTTACAAACTCAAATTTATCCACAACAAGAGTTTTGTGAAAATGTCAATCACTGATGATCATTGTCTAAAAAATTTATGTCTAAAATACCCTTTTTAACATAATCAGTTGTCAAATGATAACCAATTTAGTTGTGAACCGATTTTTAATCAGTTGATTCCAACTCGAGTTCATGGTAGTGCAACTTATAGCCAATATATTTCACTTCATCCTAGTGAATAATACATGATTTGACTACTTATTTTTTAGTGCAAACAAAAATATACAAAAGCTATGATAAAAAGAAATTTATACAAAAAGGTTGGATTGGTTTTGGTTGGGGAAAATATAGGATATTTTTTTGTTCCAAAATCAAACAAAATTTCAATGGTTTGGGTTTTTAAAAGTTGATGGGTGGCCCGAATCAAAAACAACTCGATAAAATTTGAGTTCGCTTAGGTGGGACAATTTGATTTAATGATAAAACATTCAAAATTATACAACTTCTCATAATAGAAAAGAAAATACCACTCGATATATTTAAAAGTGTTAAAATAACAATTTACTTTTTAAGATTTTTGTGCTACGTCCAAAAGCATAATTACACAATAGAAAAATTAATGAAATACACAAGTTTAAAATATAAAATTACAATTACTGTCTTTCGAATTTCTAAAAATTCTCTTCTCATATTTAAGCTCATGCAAGATTGATTAGAATGACTCACACGTCACAATGTTCGTATTACTTTCGATTTCATTATCCCAAACCCAATACTCAAATAAATACACCAAGTTTAGAATAATCCTAATTGAACCAACCAAGTATTTAAGGCAATCTGATTTTTCTGGTGATCATTCATTCACCCTCGTTATATCCTCACAAATAAAAAACACTACCGAAAACACATTGTCAGATGTATAATTTACTCAAATTTATATTTTCGAATTCTCTCTTTTAATAAATTATCTTGTTTTTTGGAGTTGGGAAAGTATCCACCCGGTTGTTTTTAATTGAATTTGTTGGGTTATCAAATTGGCCCAGACCCAACAACTCACAATACACAATTTTGTCTTGCATAAGTTCGAAAACACACATTCAATAGTGTAATTTACTAAATTTAATATTTCTGAATACTCCCTTCCAGTAACCTACCTTATTTTTTTGAGGTTGGGAAAACATCCGCTCGATTTTTCTTAAATTGGATTTGTTGGGTCATCAAATTGGCTCATACCAGTGCCAACCCAACAACTCACCATACAAAATTTTGTCTTGCATGTCTTTTTGTAATGAAAAAAATTTACGGTGAAAGATTGACACCCCATCACAAAATAGAAAAGATCTTAGAGTTCATTGAATACTTACAAAGAGATTTACATATGTCTCCTTACAATGACACTAACAAGGTAATTATCTCACAGAACTGCGATGTTCGGGTTCAAATCCAGGACATGATATCCAAATCAACAATATAAGCATTTATTTTGTGAGCTAGGAGTTAGATTATCTCTTCTATATTTTTTATAACTTTATTTTTTATTAATCGTATTACTTTAACAAACTATGCATGGCAATTAAACTTATGACCATTTAACAAACTATCCACTACGGTTAAAATGTGACTAATCTTGAACTAGGAGAGATTAAACTTACATGTATTTACTTAATGTGTTTTAGTCCCATACCACTAAAACCAATCACAAATGCTTTAAAAACCTAGTGTACTACTATTTTTAAACAAAATTTATTTAAAATGCTTTATAAATTTTGGTTTTCAATTGAATAAGCAAAACTATTATCTTCTATTTAAAAAATTGTCAGAGAAAAATAATAAAAAAAAAGTTGCACTATCAAAGTATCAATAGAAATTAATTTTACACCTAATAATGTAAAGTAATTTTATCTTGATATTGAATGATAGCCCTTGATGAAAAATCTCACTACATAGTTATAACTTTCATCATCAAATAACTACTCAATCAACGACTTGTATTTGTTGTCGATGTAAAAATGTTTACGCTAATAGTATATAGTCATTAAAACCCATATATTTATTAGTTTAAATAAAATGGCAACAGGAAATAAGAAGTAAGAAACAGCCCCCTAATTCCATTTATTGATTGGATTACAAGTATTTAAGCTCTATAATTTGATTTGATGTTCTTAAGAATATTTTTCCATATAAGAACCAACCATTAAAAAAGCATATATACTAAATCCCCATGACAAACATGATACATCTAGTTAACTTTTTATTCTGTCAATGAATAGTCTACCAAAACATTTTCCCTCCATTCTATCAAATCAAATTACAGCTCCCTCTAATTGCTCTTCTCTACTCTATAATTATATGCCCTTGTATCTTTTGGCACATACAATATAAAACATCAAGACAATAACTATTAAAAATGCTATCAAAAAGTAATACCTATCTAAACGACCATCATTTAGATTAGGTGAAACCCAACCATGTTGTCCTTGACTTGATGTAATTTTATTAACCGCAGTCAAAATAATGTTACCAACATAACAACCAAGTGCTGATGAAAACATAGATAGCCCCATTCCCAAGCTTTCCAATCCATCAGGTGTTTGTGATGTGAAAAAGTTCATTTGCGCAACTGATACAAAAGCTTCTGCTACTCCTAAAAGCATGTACTGTGGTATCAACCAAAAAATGCTCAAAGAACTTGTCTCTTCACCATTGTCACTAGCAAAAATGAGTCTTTTCTTCTCTACAAAACCAGCAACAATCAATGTTATTGTTGCGATGGCAAAACCGATGCCGATACTTTGAAGCTCGCTAGGAAGTTTTGGAGACCTTTTCATCACTTTTACATACAATGGAATGATGACAACGTCGAATAAGATTATGAATGTCGATGTGTTTATGATATCGAATGCTGTCATGCTTGCAGGAGGGATTTGAAACTTTAGAAATGTTGTGTCCATTGTTGAACCTTGCTCAACAAAAAGGGAAAGCATTTGTATGAAGACACTAGAGGAGAAGATGGTGCAAAACCATATTGGTAAAACTCTTAAAATGTATTTCACCCTTTCGTTTTGTGTTATACTGCAAAAATTCCATTTGTATGACTTTTGCCCTTTTCCTAGCAACATCTCATTTGCATCATGAGAAACAATAGCAGCTCTATCAAGAAACCTGTTTGTTACCAAAACAAAATGAACAATGAAAATTAGAAAAATATTGAAAATAAAATTGTTAAGACGCTTTCCTCATTTGTTATCTTCTTTTTTTTTTCTGGAAAAATTTTAGGTGAGTTGAGTCTCGAAGAGGGTCAGGGAAAACCTCAAGTCTCAGAGAGAATCGATAGAAGTACTTATATATTATCCACTAACGAAATCCTCATATCGTCAGCAGAATTCAAACTCACCTCCTTGTAAGATATGAGTTGAATCCTTACCAATTGGAGCAACCTACGTTGGCATATTTGTTATCCTTTTACTAAAAATGATAATTAATAGAGTACTTCACAACTTTTGCAACACATTCTATTGCTAACAAGAATGCAATGGCCTCTATTTTTCACTTTTCCTTAACATATCAACTATCTCTCTCTCAAAGGGTTTTCACAATAACAAATGGCAAAGTCAAAACAGTGGTGCACCAATTTGGTTTAAGTAGGAAAATCTATTGCTGAAATTAAATGTAAAATCTAGTTCATTTAATACACAATGGATCAGTTTGCTCAACCGTAGAAGTAACTCTTTCTTACCACTTCAAGAAAATTGCTGCTTTCCTACAAACAAATACTGGTGGCCAAGTGCCCGGCAGTACTTCTGGCAATCGGAGCCGCCAGAAAGGTGAAGACATGATTCCAACAGACTTTCTGGTCGCAATGGCCCTCAGAAAGTACGAAAAATAACTTATGGCAACCATAGCCTATGTAAAGATTTGCTGCAATTTTCTGGATATTCAAAAGGTCAACATTCCGACAGCCATTTTCCTGAAAGCTCAAGATAGAAATTTTGGCAGCCTAGGCCCACAGAATGAAATGCGCACAAAAAGCTAAAAGTTCAATTTTTTTCATTTCCGGCGGCCTAGGCCCGTGGAAAAGTAGTACGTTTTTACTGGTGACCTCATATGACCATTGAGTTTTCGACCGCCTAGGCCATCGGTATGCTATATATATATATATATATATTCAGAAACAGCACGGGTTCCCCTCAATTTCTTCTCATTCACTCTCCTCCAATTCCTCTCCACTCTTAGACTATTAAACTTCTAGTTCTGAGCACTTTTATACTTCTTGAACTTTCAATATGCTAATAGTGTTGGATCACATTAAGTCTTTTTCTGGAATTGGTATACTTATAAGGTGGGCAGGGGTTCTAATAGCCGTTTTTCAGATTGGTGTCTTAACTCAATAGATTGTATGAAGATCTGTCCATATATTCTTCTTGAAGTTTGTTCTCTTGTATTTCAATTTCAGTACCCATTTTACTCGTTTTAATTTAAGATATTTTGATCATAAAAAAATGCACAATATGTTCATAAGAGACTTACCTTAGGCCATTTGTGTGGTGTATTCTCCGAACACAAGTATTGTCCCCTTCAATACCATAGAGTCCTTCTTCAATTGAGTTTATTTGAAATTTCATTTTCCTCAAAAAGGACCCAACTACTTCTGTTAACTTAGAAAAAGGGTTTCCAAAAGACTTGTAGTGTCTGTATCTAAGAGTTCCGCTCAACAACACAAGAAAGGAAACACTTGCACAACCAGTACATATCCAAAATCCAAGCACCCAATGTCCTGTAGTCTCTATGTAAGCCAATACAGTCTCAGCCACCAAAGATCCCAAATTCAGTGCCACATAAAAGTATCCATAAATTAATGCCTTTGATCTTTGTTCTTTAGGTTCTTCCTCATCAAATTGATCCGCACCAAATGTTGCTATTGCAGGATCAGCAGTTCCACTTCCTAGAGCAATTAGATATATTGATACGTAAAATATTGGAAATTGATTTTGTGCATCTGATTCACATGGCAATTCTATTTGTCCACAACCATGAGGTTTAAGTAAAAGGAAGTGAGTTGAAAAAGATAATAGCACCAGTCCCTGCATAAAAGTAAAGGAAAATAGAACTTAAGGATAGATATTTTTTTATATCAACACTGCTACAAACAACATGAAAGATTTATTCATAGACCATTGCCTGCCTAATTAAGTTATTGATCCTCTTAGAAAGAATAAGAATTTATGTGTAATGTTTTTCCTGTTGTCCAATCACAACATAACAAAGAAATTTTTTTTATATTGGATTTAATTCATATACACTATCAGTTTAAAGATTGATAACATTGTCAATCAATCATAATCGTTGAATAACAAAATGTTTGATTTTAATCATAATTATTTCTAAAGCCACACATGTGATTAGTTATGATTTGTTGGCATTATAAAAAAATTTATACTAACAGTGTATCAAAATTAAACACATACATATTTCAAGTTAAATGGTGATGTTAAGAAAAAATGGATGTTTGTATATTAAGGTATTATTTCTAAGAACCACTTCTCATAGTTTAATTAAATAACATTAAATACAACACATAAAGCACAGAGCAACTGACATAAGGTTTTCCCAAAAGAATAATCTGAAAAGTCTATTTTGAACTCTAATCTAGACTTGTTATGTGCTTTTTGAATTATGTTAACAAAAGAGAAAAAAGAAAAAAAAAATATTAATAATGTAGTTGCATTTGTTGATACTTCTTGAGGAAGGAAAAAGTTTCTAACAGAGAATTCACAATTTACTTGATATTAAATGCCAAGTACAATGGGGTGTTTATATATACAAATAGATAACTCTAGACACGATTCTAGGAGCTTATTAATTAATACATGTTTCTAGATACATTTCACACTTTTCTATAGTAAACTTTAGACACAATTTGTATTGCACCACTCCTACCTTTTTCTTCATAAAAAATATTACTTCTAGATTTTTAAATAGATATTATGTCATCTCTAAATAATTGTAGATTCATCCAAATTTCAGATTATTAATGATATTGTTCCCCCTTAATTTGAAATTTTCTCCTTTATGCAAGGTCTTGCTCTGAGTCCATGCAAAGCTCTCTTCAATGTCTAGATTTCATCTTCATCTCCTCTAAAGACATAGCATAATGGTTGCTCAATGTAGACCTTTTCTTTCAGATTACCTCATTTAGGAATTCCAAATTCACATCAAGTTGATAGATTTTTCACTTCATTTTGGACATCCAAATTATATTCGTGTTTGTGATATTGCATAAGCTTTTTATTTCCACCCTTTGGCAACAAGTCTTGTTTTGGTTTTTACCACCTCTCTTTAGCATCTACATCAAATTCAACATCACAACTCACCGCCACATTTCTATTAGATGGGTTGTACAACTTGTAGCCTTTAGAAATGTGAATCATAGCCAATAAAGATGCGTTTGATGCTTCAATCATCAAGCTTGGATCATTCTTGTTGTGGCACATTGCATATGCTATGCTCCCAAAGAATCGCAAGTGATTGACACTAGGCCTCTTTCCATTCCATGCTTCTTTAAAAGTTTGGTTTTTGACATTTGATGTTGGAGAGCGATTAGACAAATAGAGCGCACAAACAACTGCTTCAGCCCAAAACTCCTAAGGAATCTTTTCGGACTTTAGCATGCATTACGCCATAATCAAAGTATCCATTATTTCTAATAGCTATTCCATCTTGTTGTGGAGAACTAGAAATTGTTAATGACAAAGAATTCCATGAGCTGCACAAAATTCATTGAACTCCTTCAAACAGAATTCACTGACAAAATCTCCTCATTTAGAGACAACCTCTCTTTAACTTGTGGCTCATTATGTCATTTCTCCACAATCTCCCATACACCTTGAGAGCCAAGCAATGCTTTCATGGGAAAACACTATTTTTCATAATTATCTTTTGTAAGAAGAGGAAAGTGGAAAATAGTATAGTCACGGCATGTCGTCTCTTAACTCTTACAACACAAACCAAACTCTTGATACTACTTTTTAGATCAAGGAAAGTGTTTATAAGAAAGAATTCAGAATTTTCTTGATATCAAATGTTAGATACAAGAGGATATTTACAACTTACAAGTCCAAGTAGACAACTCTAATCACAATTCTATGAGCTTACTAATTAATACACACTTCTTGCTATATTTCACACTTTTCTACTCCCTTCGTCCCTAATTATAAGCACCCATTGGTTTGTTTTTTGTCCTTATATATAAGCACCTATGCAAATTACTAGATGTAGTTATTATTCTTTTTCCAAATTCACCCCTATTAATACTACTAATCTATCTTGGAATGCAAAAAGCTAATATTAAATACATCTATATACAATGGACTATTTAGTAACAGCACCACACAAATTTTTCAATAGATATCATGGCAGCTCTTGTTAATTTTAGATTCATCCAAATTTCAAATTACTAATAACAGATGTATAGTTGTGTGTGAATGTTTAGTTTGAATTACCATATTGATTACTTACTATGATGAACACAATTTGGAATATTATGCAAGTGAGATATCTTCCTAGGTATGAGTCACTAAGTAAAGCTCCAATTAAAGAGAAGAAATAGGTAGTTCCCATCCATATGCTAAAAGTGTTTGCAGCCTCGACATTACTTTGTTTCAAAACTAACTTTGAGAAGAGTACCAAATTTGCCTCCACTCCTGAGAAAGCCAATGCAACCAGTCCTTGATTCACTGTCAAAATTTTACAATTTTATAAACAATTAATAAAATATGGGCCCTGTTTGAATAAAAATTTAATTTTCTTATTGCATAAGCGCATATCATATAAGTGTTTATGTATAACCTATTTCTATAACAAAAGAGGGAAAAAAAAAGTCAAATTATTTTAATATATATAAGCTATAAGTTGTTTTCATTTATTATCTAAAACAGCTTATGGAAATAGACTGAAAACAACTTATAGATATGTCATAGGTTGTTTCCATATACTTTTTCAAACAGTCTCACAAATACTTATAGGAGTAAATTAACCAATCCAAACAAGGCGATAATAAAAAAATAAAAAAATCATAAATATAAAGAAGGAGGATGTGAATACCTAACAACAATGTAACACTCTTCCATCCACCTGTCCTGTCATTCAAAGCTGGTTTTCCATAAAAATCAACTGAACCATCTCTAGTGTAAGTCAAACTCTCCTCGTCATGCTCATGAAGTTGAACAGCCTATTCCAATTAAAAAAAATTAAATAAAAACAAGTAGATTTTTAGGAATCCACCGAAATTAGGGCATTTGACTCCCCCAATGGATTTACAAAGTATCCCCACAAGCTTAGGTCATTTAGATCTGCTCATGACTAATCCCCTCTCAGAGGTTCAGTGTATGTTTGGTTTTAATTTTAGAGGAGTCAAAATTTATTTTAAAAGTGTAAAATTTATTTTATCTCCAGAATTAATTTTAAGTTGAAGTTTAGATTTGTAGTTTTTGACTTCACACACAAAATTTATTGTTGAATTGTCGTTTTCTTGAATGTATTTTATATTGAACTAACTTTTACCTAGAATCAATTCGTTCAAAATCAATTTTCACAGTAGAACCAAATACACTGTTTTTTAGCCACACTTATCGTTCCTCGCCCCACCCTAAGAATGTGTTATATGGGAAATGAAACGAATTATGTGCCACAAGCTCAACAGGTGCAGCCAATTGAGAGTAATGTATAGACAACACTTATACAATGAAAGCAATTAAAATAAAATGGAGAGTTGAATTAGAAAAACAAATATATATGATTTTTGTTTTCAGACTTACCCGAGACTTTAAATCTTCGTCTTTTGCATCCATTTTTTTTTTTCAATACACCGCAATGGAGAGAAGTAGAACTGGTACAACTTTATAGCAACGAGTGAATGTGTTATCTGCAACAAATGTTTTACGTTATATATACTCTCTCACACAGTAAGGTCCACACAGTAAGGTCCGAAAGGATGACGACCTAAAACAATTATTTATTTTCTGGAATAAAATATTAATAATATTTATTAAATAGATACAAGTACAACATTTTTCAAAATCCTTTCAATTTTTAGTAAAAAATTAATTATATTATATATATGTATAATATTAATTATTTAAAATGGAATTAATCATACTCGATTGGATATTCATTGAATATTATAATTTTATAAAAATTAAACTGAATATTTCAAATTATTAATTTTTTTTAGTTTTAAGTTATATATAAATTCCATTATATAATTAATTTTGATATTTTTTATTTTTATTAACGTACCGTGAATGTCAAAAAGAAAAATGTTACTTGTAACATTATGAACTCATCTAAAATAGGGCGACATGAACCAACTTAAGTAAATAAGTTGAAATATACTTTGTAGTCTTTCTTGTATTAACAAGTTTGACAAAATGATAAATCAATAACAAAAAGTAAATAAATTAAATTTATTGATTTGTAGGCAAGTTAAAAAATATCATAGGTCTCTCTCTTTCTTAATTTTTTTTTTCTTTCAGAAAAACCTTGCTACAATGTGTAATCAACATTAGTTGACTGAAGAAGATTATTGTGGAATAAAGATCTTGCTAATTCAGGTTGTACAAATTGAAAAGAGAATCCACAACAACCGTGGGTTTAAAAAATAATCCATTAAAAGTCAACTTTAGACGTTACTTATTTAATAATATTTGTTCTACTATTTCAGATTTTGCACCATGTTCCTTCTGTCGTTTTCTAAGTTACTTAGTTGAATATTATATTCAATAAATGCCTTAGGTTAAAAAAAAAGTTCACCGAAAGAGATTTAGAAATACCAGCACTAATATTTTTACATTTAAACTTCATTGGATACGAAATTTGGATAACAACTATAACTAGATAAAGATGCAATAGGAACCATGGACTTCCTGAGACATTAAATATATTATCTTCATAGACTTCACTTGATGCCTTTTCACATCAGCATGATGTAAGTATCATTGTGTCCTTTTGTTTTCAAAACAGCCAACAAAAAATATCTTAGCTTATCTCCCACAACCTATTAATAGAAGAATAAAAAATTAATACAATATTAGCAATATCATAAATAATGCAGAAGTAAATTAATATTCACATCATAGAAATTCAATATCGAAGTTGTTAGATAATATTGTACTTACATTTTAAATATTTTGGTAGACCTGTTTGAAAACCAAATTAGTTATACCCCACAAATTATATTTTTGGAAAAATTAAAATCAAAATAGTTATATTCCACAAATTATATTTTTAGAAAAGTAACAAAATACCAGTTGTATCTAAAATATCCTTAACAAATCATTAAAATAAAATAAAAAATAAAGTTAAAATCAAAACATTTATACCCCACAAATTATATTTCTAGAAAAGTAAGTTTTGAAAAAGAAAAAAAAATTTACCAGAATTTTCAGTTAAACTAGGACCAATAGAGGTGCCTCAAAACAGTTATAGCCTCACAAAAATTTTACTAGGAGTTGCTTATGATGAAGTTGTAATTGAAACTAGGAGCAATAGAGGTGCCCCATATAGTTTTGAGTGGTTGAAAGCTGTATTTTTAAAGCAACTTCATGAAGGACGATATGATTATTTAGCGAGGACATACCTACTTCATTTGTTAGGGTGTACCATTCTAGCTGATAAAAGTTTTCCCATTGTATCTGCAAAATATATGTTTTTGTTTAAAGACCTTGATACATTTGGTAAACGGGCATGAGGACCAGTTGCATTTGTTGTTTTATATGACTATCTTAGAGATAGTATATTGCCTACAACGAAGCAGATTGGAGGATATTTATCTCTATTTCAGGTATTATTATATTTATTATTATTATTATTTTAATTATTTCAATACCTTAATAATTTTATTATATTTGTATTTTTTTATTATTATTTACAGACATGGATTTATGAGCATTTCCCTTTTGTAAACGGGATATGGATGACCCTATATCTTCAATGACACGGATGAAAATGTTGCATACTACACAGCAAAATTGGATGCTTTGAGGATACTGATATTATCTGGACGCCGAATTACGATGAGAACTCTATGACACGATTTCAGTTTGTGTTGTTGTTTACAGAATACATTCGTTGGTGTTCCACGATGGTACTGGATTTACCAGAGAGGTGCATACGACATTTTGGGTATACTCAACACATCCCTCCTACACCACCGATGCTTGTTGTACGTGATGTTGAATGGAGTATGTACAGGAACTTTGTACGATCACTTCGTGCTAAATTGCATCCAACTGTATATCCACAGGAGTGTGTCGAGGGATACATTTAGTGGTACTATAAGATATCTCACCCTCGGATAATCTCGTACGTTGCTGCATATGCTAGTCCTAGACATGATGCTGGTCCCGACACTAGGTGTACACGGTCTCACGAAATTGGTGGTCTTATACAGCAGAGTTTAGATTTACATATGGGTGGTCCTGAAGATCAGATGCGTGTCTCATTAGAGAGGGTTTTACACGTTTCTAGAGGAGGAGATTATCAGTAATATTATAATTGTATTATTTAGACTTATTATGTGTGTCTTATTATAGTTGTATTATTCTTACTTATTTTATTATTCAGACTTATTAATATTGTCATGCTTTATCAGACTTATTAATACATTCATACTAGATCATTCGCACACACCACTTCATGGAAATATTTATAATTTATCATTTTTTTCATCATAGAAAAATATCAAGGATAGATATAAACAACATAGTACAATATACGTAAAATACACAATTCTACAATAATTCAACTACTACATAATCTTCAAAATCAAATCAAAATATACCCTATACAAGTTTTTAATTTACATTTTAACCTCGTCAAATTCCAAGTATTCTCATCAGTCAATTATTACCTATACGTAGCGAACCCTAGATGAATTGTGGAAAATACAATTTTCTAGTTCATTTCACTTAATTTACACTCATGAATTCAAACTAACTCTCACTCCATACCTTATTTCGATACTATTGCAAAATATAATAATCAACTGAAATTTTTAGCAGCAACGGAAAATCGACAATAAACAAACAACAAATCTAAAAATCAGTGATAGGTTCTTAGAGTCCACTAAATGAGTCTAATAAGTTATGTCAATCATGAACATCAATTTTTAATAATTAATAATTTTTAAAAAATAAAAACAAAGTAAAAACAACGTGAAAGTGGATTCAAAATCCACTCCACAAGCCCATTAGTACTTATCAGTTTTCTCCTTTATAGCTTTAGGGCACTTGGGGCACCCCTGGTAGTACTAACCATATTGAGTTGGATGTTATTCGGTGGGTTTCCAATAGAATTTCAAAAAGTGTTCTACAAAGATGAAATTGAGGTCTAATCAATAAAGGTTTTTACATGTTAAAGTATAAGGGCTAATTTCATAATTGGTATACATACTTCTTGTAGTGACTTGATTTATGCAATGCTAAGGACCTGCCATACATTTGAGAAAGGATCCTTTCCAGATTGTTGGGAAGAGGCAGGTGCCTGGCTGAAGTCTTGAGTGACAGATTGTGATCTCTCGGCACCTCTTACATTGGAAATTTAGATAGTGTATAATGATTACAATTCACAATTCCTTTATAAAAGTAAATTAATATTTATATATGGTGTTTATAAAGTATATACACTTGCTGAACTCATAAAATACAAAAACATACGTAGTCATACAAATGTTAACTTGTGGATTCTTGGGGGTTCATGAGTAGTTTTGATCCTGCCCAAGCGTTTGATAATGTTGGTTTGGAAGAATCTTGATAATGGAAATAAAATTACTAAGTGCATAAATAATGTGATTGCGAAGTCAAATAAGATGTGACATATAAAATTGAACATCAATTATGGATTCAATTTTATACCTGCCAGCTTAATCATAGTATGGGTAAGAAGAAGTATACAAAGTCAAGTCGATGATGTTTTCATTGTAAAAACATAAGATCTATTAACAAAACAACGTAACAAAAACTGCTATTACAAACCGCTATGTAAAAGTTCTCTACCAAATAGTTAAAGTATTTCAAATTGAATTTATAGGATTAAATTTTAAAAAGAAAAATTAAAGGGAGAAAATAAAATAAAATAAAAAACGCTAAGCCTTACAAAAATAGTGGTTGATGAATATTGGCAACGACTCCACTTACTATAATGCCAATCAGGGCAGAACTTCCCACCAAGATTTTCTGCAAAATTGTTGATATGCTACTCATGCTTTTGCCGTTTTGATAAATTAGTAGGTATGAGTTATGTTCCAACATTGATCACAATCTTAAGAGGGTGTTCACATAGTTTGCTGTCTAAGTCATTGTCAAACATTTTGCAGTTGTGCATGATATAGGTTTCATGTTCCTTTACGATAGTTTTCCACTGTTCAAAATAGATACGAATATCATAAGTACCATTTCAAGACTGTGATTTCCAATGTCTCGCGTTCTGATTTGCTTCCCTCAAATAACTCAAATCCCCAAAATCTCAATCTCTCCCAAATATCCTTGCCCTCACAAATTCACTTTTATCTCTTACTACCTTTCAGTCCGACCTCCGTTTGTTGGAACCTAAGGTAAAATTTCATTTCCTTTGTTAGGGTTTTGATTAGATTGCTCCAATCGGCGCTGATTTTTTGCTTCGAATGTCAATTATGTGAAACAGGAGGAGAACGGTTACATGTAATGTTACCAAACGGCGAGGTACTTTCCGTTTTCTGCGTACTGTATCTATTTCAACTTCTTTTTTGTTTTCGGCTATTTATATTTTCTTCCATTTATGTTCTCTTTTATGCAATTTGGTATTTTCATTTGCATTGATTTATAAATTTGTGTTCTCTTTTATGCTACTGTGTAGTTTTTGAACCATCCTTCTCATTTGATTGAAGACATGAATGAAGGTCACAAATAGAATATAGGTAAAAGAATTGATAAATATTCTCTAAAATTTGCTTCTTCTTTTCGTAAATATATGACCTAATGCTCTAAACTCTGATTCAATAGCAATCTCAATGTGTCTTTGTTTATTTAATAAGTTATCTCAAAGACTCATAGTTTATTGTGTTTGATGGAAGAGAAAGTTATTTGATTTCTTTACAGTTATTTTCTTTTCACATTTGTTTGATTTCTTCATGGTTTTTGAGGATTAATATTACTTGAGAATCACATGGGTCTTGGGCGTAAAACAATGTTGATTATAAGACTAGTAACTTCTCCAATCTCCATGACAGAATGAGTAAGAAATTGTTAAATCAAAATTAAGTTGGTCGATATTACATTAAAATCATTATATAGAATTCAAAACTAAAATCTATAGCATACATTACTATACTAGACTTGAATAAGTAAAAATTTGTAGTATCGAAAAATATGTATAATTTTTTTCTCACTTGGCAAAGGTGTCAATTGATAACGAAAAGGGAAAGTTGAATCTTGTAAGTGATCTAATTTTAGTTTTCTCATGTCATGTTGTTACAAGGTATCATGTTATCTTAGAAAGTTATCTTCTCACCTTGTACTTTTCTGGAGTTGTCTAAGTCGTATATGTGGATTAGTATGATATATGAAACCTTCCATGAGCCTTGTTTCAACTACAAGTTCTGAATACTAGCATAAGCTTGAAATTAATCTTATCACCTTTGAAAATTGTCCTAGACTTGGTATGTATTCTTATTTCTATTTGCAGTTTCTATCTCTCAAAATTGTTTTCCAAAACAACAAAGGATATGCTTTACAATGAGAAGCCCAATGCAAATGTATCTCCAAGCACCTTTTATTTCTACTTTTGTATTTGTTAATATAATTGTTTAAATTTTATGACCATTTTATTTTCTTAGATAATAAAGTAAATGTGTCCTATAATGTAAATATGTCATTTAATGCAACTCAGTTCTCTCCTTCTACATTCTATTTTACATTGTTTAAGGTTTCTTAGCCTTTCTTTTTTGGGTTTTCTCTCTATTGATGTTTTAGTGTTATTTTCACTTTCTACCTTTTAACTCATCATGAATACCAATCTAGTTAGGATCAATAATTATCAAGTTAAAAAAGGGCAAGGCTTAAAGTTAAGCACCATTGATTAATACAACACTAATTTGGATTACTAATGAGAAGCATTGATGATTAATACGACACTAGTAGACACAACATAACTAGAGCTAAAGTTTCGTGGCATTGAGAAGAATGAAAGTCATAAGGCTTTGCTCTAAGGCCTATTAGGTGGTAATAGGAGCGTATTATTGGGTTTTTTGCCCTTTCTTGAACTGCTAGTTGCACTTGTGTGGTAGGTAAAATTGATAAAAAGGATAATTTGTTCTAAAGGAAAACCCTCTATATGGTAAACCACCAATGATAGACACACCTCTATGACAAGCTTGATACCCTCTATCTGGAATTGCACAAGGAAAAAAGCTCTAGTGCAGAAGCTATTTCCACCATATGGCATATAAAAATAAGTCTATTTATGTTCTATTTTCATTTAAAAGTGGGTGAATAGGTTTTTTTTTTTTAATTGCATGTCATGCATGATTTTGTTTAAATTATTGTTCCCTATTTATTCTCCGTATGCATGTTATTAAATAGGAAGTCATCTACTCTGCTCTATGAAGATGTCATATGGAATTTTCTAAAGTTCTCGCTCTCAAATTCCTCAAGAGTGGCGAAGTATTTCAATGGGGTTGTTTTTTGTATCAAAGACAAAAAATTGAATCTATCAAAGATAACAATATTGAGGAAATTTAAACTCTTTATTCGCATCCATTGTTCATTTATTGTATAGACAATTCATTCTCATGAAGGATGCAGAAGGAAAGACAAAGGCAATAGCTTGAGGTGATGCTTATTTATTGTATTTTTAGTTTGTTATTCGTTCGTCCTTTTCTTTGTTGAGTTAATTATTTGTAGAATAAGCTTGCTTGTATATAGTGATTTTTTTTTATCAATATACCTTTTTATTCATGCAGTTATCTTCTTTGTTCACTTAACATCGAAAGACAAAAGCATTTCTCATTTTGTGTTGTTGTTTTCATAAGTTTTCTCCTCGCATGATTGTTGATTTTTTATTGTTTTTTTTTTTGGCAAATTTTTGCATCAATATAAGAAAAATTGATTTCATTTACGATTAATTTTAGTTCAATATTATATACTTCTATATTTTTTCAATATTTTTTTACACAATAGACTTATAATCGTCTTGAGGTGGTAAATATTCTTTTAAGTCTAACTACTAACTTGAGGATCATAGAACAACATTATTAAAGGCTATTTAGATGTTTTACCAACTTCTGAATATTATGTAGTTATTTTGTATGTTGAACCACTCCAATAATGTCTTTGTTTTTTAATAACAAAATTAAAATTACTTTATTTATTATTTTAATTAAGTTTGATGTACGGATGGATATTGTTACTTTTGAATGGATTATATGAATGAGATTTAGTTATTATAATTATATATTTGTGTATTTTAATTATATGAATGAAATTTATGTATCTTTTTTATTTTAACTTTAAATCAATTGTTATTTAATAAACTATCAAAATTAAATTAATGAAAAATGTAACAATAGGCTTTTTAACTGTCGCAAATCGTCATTTTGCTTGTATTGAGTTACCTTGTAAAATTAATATATAAGTATTAAATAATGAAATTTTTGTAAAATGGGAATCTTACATATATTCCATCTTAGATGACCATATCCATAAGTTGTTCTCTATACATTCCCATCTTAGATGACCATATCCATACGTTTGTTGTTCTCTATTAAGAGCATAGACAAACCAACCGATAATAACTCCTGCATATTTTTCAAAGTTTAAGTCTTTTTTTAGATCACGAATGAAGTCCAAAGGCCTTGCCATCTCCTATTTCCTAATAAACATATATGCAACTAACATTTAAAGACAAATCATCAAAATAACAAAGTTCTATAGTAAAAAATAAGAATGAGTTTTTCATGGCAACAATATATAAATCATTTAGTGTTTGATTTATAGTGTTTCATTTCATGAGTTATTTTATTTTTGCATAGGTTGAAACCGCACAACTCTAAAATATTACATAAATACTTTACATTCAAAATCTACAACATCTCCAATAATACACGAGTGGTTGTAGAAACAAAGATAAACTATCATTGGTATATTTTAAAACAAATAAATAACTATATAATTTTCTAAGGAAATAAATAGTATTAAGGATATATTTTGAAACATAAAAGTAACACTATTAACCGTCACAATATTTTTCCATATTTAGTAGAAATAGAACATAATAGTTTGAGTTGTTAGACATATGAACAAATAAAATAACCAAAGATCTCATCATTGTAAGCATCAGAAAATAGTTTTTTGGCAAAAAAAAAAGACCAGAACATGTAACAACATCATGCTTCATGCATGTAATGAAAGAAAATGAACAAATGATGAAACCAAAAAATGATGAAAGACAACAACAACCTTGCACTATTTTTCCCAGAAAATCGGAGCAAATGGAGATGGCGTAAGGAGTACATGGTAAAAGTGTACTTTCTATAAATTTAGTAAAAAGGTTGCTTTTGGGAAAGAGGGGAAAAAATATGATGTCACCTTGACATATGAAAGCTGGAATCCACATGGGTGAAAAGGGTGGGAAAATAAAGACACATTTCACCTCAAGCGTTACTATGAAATGGAGACTAATACGTGAATTACAATTTTTCCCTTTATTGATGATGTGTGTTATTTTTAAATGCGATTAATCAGTAACTAATGTATGATGACAAGTTGTGTGTATAACTACTATGAACGTTTTGATCAATAACTTCTTTTTTTAATTTGTCCACGTGGATATTGAAGTAACAATATTAATCACAAAAAATTGGAGTATGAATTGTGAATATTTTTAAAAAAATTTGATCATGTAATAAGATAATCCATGAAAGAGAGATAGAGTTTGGCTTGAGAGAAGAGCTTTGCTACTTGTGTCTAAAAAATCAAGTATTTATTGATTGTTTTTTAAACTCTTGTTTTTGTCTTCTCATTGATCTTCCTTTTATAGAAGAAGAGATGTTTGGAAGAAAAAAAAACTCATATCATATTGAATATAGCGGTTAGTCACATTAGTGGATTGTTAATCTTGATTAAAATCTATTAAGCACATGTTCTATTATGTCTAAAATGTTCTTTGATAAATCCATCACATGTTCTATAAGTATTGTGTTCTTGTCATCCTTACTCATAACTCATCAATCTAAAGATTAATCTGGATATCAATATGGTCATCAATCTGGAGGTTGTTTTGCTCATTTGAGTCGTCAACTCGAGTTATTGACTTGACCATTGATCTAAACAATTTTGATACTCTTAATTTGTAGTTCGGACTATAGAAAATGATATGTCTTGACTTTTTCTTTAATAAGGACCATCCAGAATATTCTTCTGATCATTCCTCGGTTCATTTTGTTATTGATTTTGAAGATTGATAAAAAACTCTTGGATTTTTGTAAAGTGGATCATGGTCTATATATGACTGATATGAGCCACGTGATTTTCAAGGAGAGCCACGTGATTTTAGTTCTCAATTTCTTTCAAGGAGAGCCACGTGATTTTTGCTTGAAAATGTTTGATTAATAAATCACTCAAAAACACAAGTAAAATAGTAGTATGATTAGAATCATAATTAGTGATTAATTAACTATTTGATTGTCCTTAAAACACGTAATTTTGAATTTTGCCTCAACAATTTCCCCTTTTTTACGATGACAAAAATGTTAATTAGATTTAATTTTGATTCTTGTTTAATTATGATATAATTCATAGTGTGTTTGTTAAAAAGCACTACCTCAAAATATTTTTAGTTAATTTTTTTTAACATATTTTTCTTCATTGATCAAACATCATAAGAATCCATACATATGGTTCAAGAAGAAAAAAAACTTGTAGAAATTTAAAGTGAAGTACATAAGGAGTTATTTTTCAAAAACACTTTAAACCTTAAATCTATTTTTTCTTCTCCCCCTTTGTCACAACAAAAAGAGGCACGATGAAAACACATAAGACCAATCAGAATGACAGAGATGGGGAAGAACCATTAGAGAATGAGGATATTATGGGTCTTGGCAGATATGGAAAGGACGAAGGAGGAGTTGGAAGAGGTAGATGAAAACCTAGTTTTAGAGCAGCTTGTGTAACCATCCAATCCCTTAGATTATCGTTTTCCCAATCTTGATGAATTTGTTGATCAATGATAGTTTGAAGAGAAATAAATATTGTTGGGATATCATTTCTTGTCTTGGACATATCTCTTTCAATCTTTGTCCATTTGGGTGGTCGAACATCTTAAAGAACATTATGATAGGTTTGAGCTTGTTGACTGGCAGATGGAACAAAATTAGTGTAGAAGGAAGCAAAAGTGGAACCAATGGTTGGGAGAGTGCCTGACTAATTATGTTGTTGAGGAATGGTTGTGCCAAAGAAGTCAAAGGCAAAAAATGGAAAATACTTGTCTATGCCAAAAATAAAGGACATGCATATTTGAGGAGAGATAAAATTGAGGGACATCTAAGAAACCCTATCAAAATGGATGAGAGTGGATGATTGACTTTGAAGGATGGGTTTTTGCAAGGAGTGTGGAGTTGGGGTGTCAAAAACATATGTATGATCAAAAGGAGCGGATTCAGATTGATGATGAGTGGAATGAAGAATTTGTCCCCAATAGGAGAATGTTGTTAAGAAATGTTCAAACTGAAGTTTTGAGTATTGGGGTTCAAAATGGTTTTCCTCTCAAATCTTTTCCTTTTTCAAGGACCAAGAGTAGTTGGAGATTGATCTTTTGGGAATGAAAATGGAGGGACATTGGAAGAGAATATATTTCTTCATATAGGAAATGTTTTTTGTAGTGAACTTAGAGATTTTGATAAAGTATTTCTCATTTTTTAGAGGAAAATTGAAATTTTTAAAGATTTTGGTAAGGATCATGCCATAGGGATGGTAAGATATTTTTTATCACGAGTAGTGGAAGCGATTATGTTTTGAATAATGAGATAAGGCATATTTAATTTTTGACAATGAAAAAGGTGATACATGACCAATTCATCATTGTCAGATATAAACTCGTTATCGCTACAATGAAAAAGAATAGAGTGTTGATCGATGTTATTGGAAATTTTGTAGGGAGATTTTAAGTGAGTAGAGACAAAGTTGGTGGAGCCCTGGGGTGAGTAGTTTACTAAAGACGACATCCTTCTACACATTTAGAGCGGCATACAAATCTTTGCTAAAGATGATTGGTCCTTCAGTGGGAAAATGTAGAATTTCAGCCATAATATTAGGGGTTAATGAATTTCCACCCCTTTGAGATTTGTGACGATTAAGGCTTTGTCAAGATATAAACTCGTTATCGCTACAATGAAAAAGAATAGAGTGTTGATCGATGTTATTCGAAATTTTGTAGGGAGATTTTAAGTGAGTAGAGACAAAGTTGGTGGAGCCCTGGGGTGAGTAGTTTACTAAAGACGACATCCTTTTACACATTTAGAGCGGCATACAAATCTTTGCTAAAGATGATTGGTCCTTCAGTGGGAAAATGTAGAATTTCAGCCATAATGTTAGGGGTTAACGAATTTCCACCCCTTTGAGATTTGTGACGATTAAGGCTTTGTCAAGAAATGTCTAGGCTTTGCAATAGAAGGCACAAATCACTTATGGATAATATGAATTTGATATTTCTCTAGGAATTTTGACCAGCCTAGAGCATCAATGTATTTTTTTATATGCGTTCCTTCAAGATGAAAAATTTCAAACACAAAAACTCGTCCAATCCCTACTGACCTCTCAATCCATTTGTCTTGGTAATTTTTATTTTTTTAATGTTTTGATGACATAAGTGGTGGGATGAAGATTTTTTAGGCTACTGTTTTATGTGGGTTGGTGGAGGATTTTTTTTTTTGGGAGAACGTTTTGCAATATGGTTCTAGATGGAGAACGTTGTGCATATTTTGTTTTTTGGGCAAACTATTCTAAGAATTTTTTATTTATTGTTTGGTTAAAAAAATGAGATGTAAGGGGTGATGATTATGCAGGTGTCGTAGATTATGTCTTTTGAGGAATTGATTTTGGTTAATTTGAAGGTGATTTTGAAGTGGTAGAAATCGGTTTTACGAATTTAGAGGGTAGAATGGAAAGCTCAAAAGATTGAGTTGGTGATTTAGAAGGAAGGTCAAAGTGTTTTTGTAGAGATGGTGGGGATAGGAATGGTTCAATAGGGTTAGGTGCACAATTGATATTTTGCGTTAAATTGCTTAGGTATTTAGCACAATTGATATTTATATTGGGAATTAAATATTAAAATCATATTTTATTAGAGTTAATAATATGTTTAATATGTATATATATTTTAATATATATATTTTGAGACCCGATTTAAATTATTTGTTAGAGAATAATTTAATTACGTTATGAAAAATTTATATCGGACATATTATTTTAAAATGTCACTTATTGCTAAAAAAAATTAATCTGTCAATTGAGTTGCGACGAGAGTAAATATTTTTTTGAAAAAGTAATTGGAGAAGAGATGTGTGTAAGAGTTGTTAGATATTTGTTCGTTTAGTTTTAATTATAATATATATATATATATATATATATTATTAGTAAAGTAACATGTTTATATATGTGTGTGAGAAAGCAAGGCTGAAAACAGGAAGCAGAAAGAGAAAATGCAATGTCATTCCACGCCACATTCACTCTTCTTCTTCCTTATCAAAAACAAAGTTTTGGTTTTTTTTTCAAAAACAAACCTCATTTTTCTTTGATTTTTTAGCTTCGTTTCGAAAATTGACAGACGGGAAAGTTGTTCATCTCCACGCTACGGTGCTAGTGAATTAGTTTTTGACGTGACGTCACAAATTAAATTTTATCAAAATAATTACGATATTATAATCGCGTGTTAGAGCTATCGTTAAGGTAAGGGTTCCTTCTGAACTTTTAGTTTGCATTTAAGACATTATTTGTGATTTTGTGGAAAAGAAATTTGATGTATTTGAGGTATGATTTTGTGAAAAATGAATTTAATTAGTTTATGCGTGAATTAGTTGAAATTGAATTTAGTTTGTTTTGAGGTGTGTTGTGTAGTGATTAATGTTGAGTATGGATTGTATGTTCATAATTAATATTATGAATTTTTTTTCTGATGCGATTTATGTGTAGTGATTAAATTTAACGAGTTTGAGTTACGTAATGAGTTATTTTCAAATAAATGAGTTTGAACTGAAATTGAAATTTTACAAAAAAAATTAGAATCGTTAAAGTTGTATAAAGGTTGAAATTTTAACTAAGTTAAAGAGTTTGAGCAAAAAGATAGATTGAAAATAAAAATAGTTAGAGTTTAAAATGTTACTCTTTTAATTACTCTTGAACTGAGTTTAAAAAGAAAAAAAAAGTTTAGAGTATTTTATTAACTCAAAAATTTCGGTGCTTTAATAGTCGAGTATGTGTATGTGAAATTTGGATAATATTTATTTTATTTAGTTTTAAGTAAATAATATAGATTTTTTGGTTTTAAAAGTTTGGTGTGTGAGAAAGATTTAATTTTGGGAATTTTGATGTGTTTGGATTAGTTTTATTGTGAACAAATTGTTATAAATATTCATGTTTATCTAGTTAGCTCCGTGAATCTCGAAAAGAAATCGAGACCGTTGGCACCGAGTTAGCGGTTGGGAGAACTCTGATATATTAATGTTGTTGTGGTGATTTATGGTTGAAAATTTTGGAGATTGAATATGGGTGATTAATGTTTGAAAATTATAGTGACTCATGTTTGGTGAAATTGATGTGTTCATAATTAATATTATGAATTTTTGAGAAAAAATTTATGTGTAGATTGGTGGAAGGAGAATTTAATTCAATTTATGTGTGGATTGGTAGAAAATGAATTTAATTCAATTTGTGTAGATTGAATTTGGAAATGTGATTTATGTGTGTTTGTGGAAATTGAAATTGGTGTGAATAAATATGTTTGAGTATGTTATGCGTTGTATATGAAAAATCATTAGTGTTTAATGAGTATTAAAAATGGAGAATCTTTTAATAGCTGCATTTACTTAATGATTGTAGTGAAAAGAGTCAGAGTATGCTTATGCATTTCATAGTATATGGTGACCGTGATGGGGCCATGGTGATAGTGGTGACCGTCATGGGCCACGGGATGACGCCATGTGAATTGTTGGTTCATCTTATCCTTGCGAGGATTGTCGCGTTGTGCTGATCTGTGAGAGATTGCACTCTAGAATATGTTGATCTATGAGCGATTGCACTCTAGAAAATCGTGTTGGTCTATGAGCGACTGCACTCTTGTATGCTGTGCTAATTTGTGAGAGATTGCACTCTAGAATATGCTGATCTGTGAGCGATTGCACTCTAGAAAATCAGGCTAATTTGTGAGCGACTACACTCTTGTATGTTGTGCTGATCTGTGAGAGATTGCACTCTAGAATATGCTAATTTGTGAGCGATTGCACTCTAGAAAATCGTGCTAGTCTGTGAGTGAATGCACTCTTGTATGTTGTGTTGATCTGTGAGAGGTTGCACTCTAGAATGTGCTGATATGTGAGCGATTGCACTCTAGAAAATCATGTTAGTCTGTGAGCTATTGCACTCTAGAATGTGTTGATCTGTGAGCGATTGCATTCTAGAAAATCGTGCTAGTTTGTGAACGACTGCACTCTCGTATGTCGTGCGGATCTGTGAGAGATTGCACTCTAGAATGTGCTCATTTGTGAGCAATTGCACTCTAGAAAATCGTGCTGGTCTATGAGCGACTGCATGCTAGTAAATCATTTTGATCCGTGAAGGATTGCACCTCGGTAATTAGTGCTAGTCTGTGATAGGCGGTACAATTATGATCTACGCCCCTTCGAGGAGGGTTTTGGTTTGGAATTCTGGAATCATGCATTTTGGCATATACGCATTGCATTAAAGTGCTTGGCACACGATTTAGGTTTGTTATACTATGATGATTGTATATACATATTCAATTATTGTTGTGATTTGTCGTAATTGCTTAGAGGTGTGAAGTTGGGTTGATTAAGTTTTGATGTACTTATGTGTTCAATATTGATGTTATGAATATTCGATGTGTAATATAGGTGTGAATTTGTGGAGATTAATTTGGTGTTAATTATGTGTTCATAATTGATAATATTAATGTTTCAAGTGTTGATTGATTCAGAGCCATTTTAGAACTGAAAATCTGCATTTTCTCAGTTGTATTCGGCTACGACAGTGTAGTATGTTAAAACTTCATTTTTCGACACGTCAGGAAGATCTTGCGGGGCATGTGGAGATCACCCTAGTTGTGTAATTTTTGTAGCATGGTCAAATTTAGAGGGTTGTATAGGGTTTAGTTGTCCTTCTTTTGTGGATGTGTTTATTTCAATTTGAAAGACTGTACCTATACCTCATATTGTCAGTTTGACTTTTATTTTGATGGGTCCTTGTACCATATTTTTTATGCGACGTGGGAAAGTTAAAATTCTTGGGGCAGTGCTTTTGAACAGGTGTCTGCCGAGGATAGTCTAGGGGTATGAGTTATGTCTGATATGTCTCATAGCTTCGATGTATTTTTTTGTGTAAATACTTTGGGTTTATATTTCAAAAACTATTTTCGCTCCTTGTAAATATTGTTGGCTTTTGTCGTTATGTTACGACTTAAATATTTCATCCAAAAGTATTTTCTTTGTTTAAAAAAAAAATACATTCGCGTTGTTAAAAATCGGGTTGTTACAGTGACGGTATTGGTGTTTTGGGTTTTTTTTTTCTTCCGGAAGACTTTGTGCGAGCCAAGGTTTTTTTTTTTTACACAAAAAAAAAATTGAAAGTTTAAAAATTAAGGTTGGGAGGAGGAATTTGAAACTGAAAAATCCAATTTTTAAAGAAGCAGTTTTTGAAGAAGAAAAACGGACAAACAAGGTAAGGGTTGGAACCAAGTTGGTTTTACATTCAGAGTTTTAATGTTAACAAAAATATTTTATGCGAACAATATCTTTGACTTTAAAGAGTATGAAAGAAGATTCATATTTTTGAAAGAAAAAAAAAATCTAAAATACGATTTAAATCAAATTTATAATTGTAGAAAATCTAAAATAAGATTTGATTCTAAATTATAATTAATGAACATCTAAAATAAGATTTAATTCAAATTTATAATTGAAGAAAATCTTTAACCAAGTTGAAAGAATTTACAAACACAGTCTGAACAAGATACAATTAAGATTAAACAATGACTAAATTGAAGCTCATATTTTACCTATAAATAGATAGTCACGGCTGAAGAAGAAAATTATCAAATAGCATAAAAGAGTAGTCTTTGAGTATAAAGAGAGAAACACTTGTTCAAGTTAAAAAAATATTTTCTAAGTGTCTTTTCTTAGAGTGTAAGAGTTATTATTATTATTATTATCAGCTTTGTTAGAAAAATCTACTCAATTTCCAACGTATTGTATCCATCCTGATAGTGGTGTAGTTCCTTCTTTAATATGGGGTTGTCAGGTTGTTAGGAGAAGAGTTCACTTGTAGGGCTAATGTGGTTAGTTCCACAAAAGTCTAGAGTTGTCAAGTTATTTGGGAAGACTGCCTTGGAGGGTCATGTAGTTTGTAATTCAAGGTAATTGAATTAGTGGATTAAAGTCTTCTAAATGAAAGGATTGGATGTAGCCATGTTAATGGTGAATCAGGGTAAATCTACGTGTCAAATTATTTATGCTTTCATTGTTTGCTGACTTTGAATTCAATTACTTCTACATCCAGTAAGTCACAAAAATCGAACTCATTTTTTTGTTCAGTAAGTTGCATAGGTGGTTAGTTGAGAAGTGATTGAAAGATTAAGGGGAGGGATAATCATAGGGTAGTAGACATAACGAGGAAATCAAAATTATTATGTGACAATGTCAACAAGTTGATTTTTAGTGTCATAAAAAATTAATTCAACGTCTTTCTTGTTAACATGATCCCTAATGTAATGATGTTTTATGTCAATATGTTTTGATCTTGAATGTTGAATATGATTTTTTGACAAATTTATTGAACTTGTATTATCATAGTAAATTGGAACATTTGTGTAACTAACAGAAAAGTCTTTAAGTTGATTTTTGATCTATAAGACTTGAGAGCAACAATTTGTACTTAAGACATATTTTGCTTTAGTTGTTGAAAAAACAATTGTGTTCTGTTTCCTGCATGATCAACTTATCAAGGCTTCTCAAAGAAATTGAAATGCACCACTTGTATGTTTTCTTTTAGTTTTATCCCCAACATAATAAACATAACAATAGACTATAAGATCAAAATGTGACTTCTTCCTAAACCAAATGCCAAAATCAGTAATACCAACAAGATATCTAAAAATATTTTTACTATAGTCAAATGAGTTTTTTTAGGTGAAGATTGAAATCTAGCACATAACTCGACTACAAAAACAATATCTGGTTCATTGGCTGTTAGATATAATAATGAACCAATCATTGTTCTATATTCTTTTTAAGAAATAGTTTTTCCTTGTTCATCTTTGTCCAAATTCGAAGATAGATGCATGGGAGTTGCCATAAATTTGCCTTAATTTATTTTGTATTTTTTTTAGAAGATCTTTGATATATTTTTATTGACAAATAAAAATTGTGTTTTCATATTATTTGATTTGTAGGCCAAGATAAAGTCTTAATTCTCCCATCATGCTCATTTCAAATTCACTTTGTATGAGATTTGAAAAAATTTCACACATTTTTTATTTTGTTGATCTAAAGATAACATCATCAACACACACTTGAACTATTAATAAATTAGATTTATCAATTTTTCCAAAAAGGGTAGTATTGATCTTGCCTTTTGAGAAACCAATTTTGATAAAAATGAACTCAACCTTTCATATCAAGCACTAAGAGCTTGCTTTAGTCCATATAGATATTTTTGTGAGTTTGAAAACATGGTTTGGTTTATTTTTGTCTTCAAAATTAGGAGGTTGACGAACATACACTTATTCATTTATAAAATAATTTAAGAAGACACTTTTTACATCCATTTGAAAAGTATAAAAAGTTTGAGTTTAAGGATTTGGAACAAGAGTCCATACTTGATTTTTCTCAAATTGAAGAAGTTCTTCTTGCATTCCTTCAACCCATGAGTCATCAACTATAACTTTTTTGATAGATTTTGGTTCCATTTGAGATATCATTGCCATGTCGTTGTCATCTTTGAAGGACATTCTTGCTCTAATGCCATCAAATGTGTTTCCAATGGTTTGATCTTGTGATGATCCCCTAAAACTTTCCAACTTCATGGAGGAGTTTGATCTGGAGAATGATGATCAATCTTATTTTTATGAAGAATGATTTCCTATTGTTGTTGTTGAGATTGTTCTTCTTCCTCATCATTAATCTTTTGTATATCAAGATTATCAAATTCATCAAATAACACATGCATACTTACTTCCATTGTTTTTGTTCTTAGACTATATATTCTATAACCTTTGGAATTAGTGGAGTATCAACAAATAAAATCGCTTTATCCAATTTTCTGGCAAACATTCCTAAATTATCATTCTTGTTTAAGATATCAGTAGCAACCAAAAACATGAAAATATGAAATATTTGGATTTCTATTTTTCCGCACTTCATAGGGTGTTTTGTTGAGATTTTTTCTTATTGAAACACAATTTAAAATGTAACAAGAAGTGTTGATTGCTTCGGCCCAAAAATAATTTTAAATATTTGATTATTTCAAAATTGTTCTAGCCATTTATTGCAAAGTTCTATTCTTTTTTTCAACAACTCCATTTTGTTGGAGAGTTCTGCTGAAGAAACCTTGCAGGAAATGTTATTTTCATAAAAAAAAAAAAAATATTTTGAAGGAAGCATTTATGAATTCTTCTCTATGATCATGTTTGATAAAGATTATGTTAGAGCTTTTCTCATTTTAGATTTTTTTACAAAAGATTTGAAATGCTTTAAAGGAATCTCTTTCCGTTTTAAGAATAACACCAATGTGAATCTTAAAAAATCATCAACAATTACAAAATCATATTTAATTCTGCCTAAACTTTTAGTTTAGATAGGGGCAAAGAGATCAATGTGAAGCAGTTCAAGAGGTTTTTGAGTTGAAATAAAATCGTTTGAATAAAAGTTACTCTTGACTTGTTTTCCTTTTGCACATTATTCACACATTTTATCTTTGTTAAAACTAATTTTTGGTATACCTCTAACAAGATCAAGTTTGGACAATTTTGAAATTATTTTCATGCTCACATGCCCAATACATTTGTGTCATACCCATTTATAATTTTTTATGGACATAAAGCATGATTCAGTAAGTTATTCTTATTAATATAATACATAATGATTTTTCTCTCTAAACTCAGAAAATAATTTTTTCCAGAGGATGCTTGTTTGAATTAACATATGTTTGATTTAAAAATAACTTCAAAATATCACACAATTGCCTTATGGTTAGTAAATTATGTTTAAACTTTCAACATATTGAATATCATATATTTTTGCAGAATTATCATTATCTACAATACTTTTTCATTTGATTTTTGTATGATCATTATTTTAAAAAGTTATAGTTCCTTCATCCTTCTTGACAAAAAGAGAGAAAACATTGTTTATCTCTTGTCATATATCTCGAGCAACCACTATCCAAGTACCATGGCTTTTTCTTTACATTTTGAAAACCAACCTGCATTAGAATTTAATAAGTTCTTAGGTACCAAGACAGGATTGGGTCCTTAAGGGTTAGTTTTTTTTATTTAAGAATAGATTTTTTTTTCTTAAGATAGTAATTTGATTTAGCATGACCAATCTTTGAACAATAAGAACACTTTCTTTTTGTTCCTAGAGAATGTTCTGATATGAGACTATAACGTTCTTCCTTTTCTGAAAATTGTTATGCTTTGAATTTTTCAAGATGTCCAATTTTATTATAGTAAGATCATTTTGTTTTTCATTTTTCTTCTCTTCTTTCTAGTACAAAGAAGTTTTCATAGAGTTTTTGCTTTTGAGATTTGTCAAAATCAAGTCCAGCTTTTTCAAAAATTCCTAGTTGACACCCCATAATTTTTTTGGAAGGTTTAAGTGGATTTTATAAAGTTAGATAAATCATTTTTAAGGTTTTCAACTTTTGATTTGAGCAAAACATTCTCCTCTTAAGTTGTAGAATGTTCTAGAAACTTGTTCTTAGTGGTTTCATTTAGATTTTTTTGTTTTTCAGACATTTTGAAATGAGATTCTTGTAGGTTTTGGATGACCTTTTTGAGTTCGTCATTCACAGTTTTGGCTTTCTCTTTGTCTTTACAAAGTTGTTCTTGTAATGAACCATATTTTTTAGCAAGAAATTTTAAATCACATAAAAGATTATCAAATTCTTTTTCCATTTGTTCACATATACGATAAAATTTAGAGACAATTACCTCATCATTTTGAGTTTCCCATTAGGCACATGTTGTCTTCTTCATTATCTTATATGTCTGATTCTTCAGAATCATCCCATGTAACCACCATAGATTTTTTTCTTATAAGGAAATCTTTTTGGTGTTTTTTTTTCCAAATGATATTTAGTTTTATAATGTCCTAATTCGTTGCACCCCTAACATATGATTTGGGTTTTATCTATTTCAATTTTAGAATTTTCCCTTTTGCTTGGGAAATTTCTTTTGATTTTATCTCTATTTCTCAAAATTCTTTGAATTTTCCTTCTCATAAGGTCCATTTCGTCATCAGCTTGTTTTTGATTAATTTCTCTTTCTTTTGAATCTTATTTTTCATCTTGTTGTGAGGATGAGCATTCTTGATAGTTTTGTGAAGCTTTTTATACTATTACTTTTCCTTTCTTTGATGGTTTATCTTTTTGAACCAGAACTTTGTAAGCTCTTAAAGTTCTAATTAGTTCGTCTAATTCGAGTATCTCAAGATTTTTGCCTTGACTTATGACTAGACCATTGGTCTTCATATGATAGAGAGACATCTCATAATTTATCTTACCCTATCTTGGGTTGAGTTAACTTTGTCAATGGAGTGCATTTCATTTACTATATTTGTGAATCTTGAATATATTTCATCAATAGTTTTTCCTTTATTTATCTCAAATAGTTCAAATTTTCGTACACCAATATCAATTCTTGTTTCTTTGACATGATTTGTTCCTTCATGATGAGTTTGTAATGTTTCCCATACTTTTTTTGGTTGTATTGCATTCATCAACTCTTTCATTTTTCTCCCGGCTTAAAGCACATGATACATGTAATTGAGCTTTAGAGTTTATATGTACTTTAGCTTTGTCTTCTGTTGTCCAGTGTGCTTCTTTCTTTTTAGCGGATGTTGGATCACTTTGAGCTACTCTTGGTACGAAGTTTCCATCTGTTATGATACACCGCATTCATGTATCTTGATATTTAAGGAATAATTGCATATTTCCTTTCCAAAAGTAGTAACCTGTACCATCAAAATAAGGTGGTCTATTTGATGATCCTCCTTCAACAATATATTTGGCTTTTGACATTGTTTTTTCTTCCTAAATCTTTTCCTCTAACACTTGTTAGGTGCTTAACCTTAAAGATCGAGCTCTGATGCCAATTGAAATAGCAATATTAATTACAAGAAAAAGGGGGTTTGAATTGTTATCTATTTTTAAATTTTTGATTCTTATGCTTTATTTAATTTAACTCAAGATTAATATTGGTTGAAACAAATTTTTGATTCCTATGCTTCATTTAATTTAACTCAAGATTAATCTTGGTTGAAATACAATGTCCAGAATGTTCTAGAAATGTTAGAAGTAAACAAGACATATTTATTCTAAGTGAAATGTGATCAATTAGTGTAAAATAAATATAGATAAGGATAAGAAGATCTTAACTTGTAGTTTGGGCCGTAGAAAATGATTTGTCTTGACTTTGTCCTTAATAGAGAACATCCAAAATGTTCTTTTGATCACTCTCGAGTTCATTTTGTTATTGATTTTAAAGATTCTTCAAAAACTCTTGGGCTTGCAAAGTGGATCTTTGCTTATATAGGACGTGATATGAGATGACATTAATGTTTTTGATTTCTTGCAAGGTATGCCACATTATTTTTGCTTGAATATGTTTGGTCACTTATCTTTAAATAAGTCACTCAAAAACACAAGTCAAATGATAATATGATTATAATCATAATTAATAATTAATTAACTATTTAATTATTATTAAAACACTTAATTTGAGAATTTATCTCAACATTAATTACTATAATATTTATTAAAGTTGACTAATTTGACTTAATAATTAAATAAATTATTTTAATAATTAAAATTTTAATTTTAATTAAAATTATAACAAAAAATATAATTTTAAAATAAATCAAAAAATAAAACTTAAAAATATAATTAAATTTATTCAAAAATAATAAATGATTAACGATTTTATTTCATAACATTAAAATATATTAATTTTTTAAAATGTAACATTGAAGTCTCCGTATGATTTAAACTTTTTTTTGCATATTTAGGTGATATTTGGATACAGAGAGCGCGAAGGTTCTAGGAGTTCTATATGATTTAGATTATTCTTAGTTGATATTTGGATAGAGAGAGCGTGAAGGTTCTAGGAGTAGCAACCGTAAAACAAAAATAAAATCCACGTGTCGTTCCCTCTATATCGTGTATCAAACATGTAAATAGTTCTTCTATTTTGTTTTAATTTTATTTTTGAGAAAAACCGATTCTTCAACGAATTGTGATTTGTTCTTCCACATTCCTCTCTTTTTCATCTGGATTCTCATCTCAGGTAACTTAATCCAATTCACCATCTGCATATACATTTCAATTATTTTCTTCATCCAAAATATTCGGTTGCCAATTCCTTTTTTTTTTCTTCCACTTCTAATTGAAGTTTGGGAATTAATTAATCGTTTCTCCATTACTTGGCTATGTAACTCATGACTACACACGTAAACAACAATTTCATAGTTATGAATGATTGAAAATGTGATTTTTTTTTTTTTTTTTTTAGCACGGGAGATTTTAAATACCGATAAGAGTCTCTTTGTGATCCTTAATATTAATGGGACAAACATAAAACTTTGATGTATGCGAGATTTTAAATTTGTTGCATGTTTTTTTATATTGTGGAGAATCGCAGACAAATGTGATCGATATGAGTTTAATCATAGTCATTTTGATGTTTTTATAACATAGAAAACCGATGTCATGTATATATATATATATATATATATATATATATATATATATATATATATATATATAAGATTAATTTGGTCCTTAGGTTGAGAAGGAGCGGATGGAGTTATAAGGAAGTTGAGAATTCGATCCGTGCCCAAACATAATTCTAATAATTACTAACAATACGAATTCAACAATGGCTTTTCCTAAATACAATCAACCAATGTGTCTCTGTTTACCACACCCGACCATACAATACTGGATGGTCTGATCTTTTAAGAATCTTGTGATCAATAACATCTTTTTATTACATAAATTGGAAATTTGAAAAAGGGAGAAATTATTATTATTTATAGTGTTACTAATGACCATTTTACCAACCTGAAGAGATTTGAACTCAAAGATACTAAGTGAAACTCTTAATGACACCTCGTGAGGATGCTCTATAACATCTAAAACCTTGGTCAAACATCAAAAACATACTGGGAATCTTTATTTAAAATCTTGTGACTAAGTTTGCTTAATGCTCAATAACATATGTTTTTGTGTTTAAATACTACATAGACTAAATGGTTAAAGGGTGAGTCATATTTATTTATATTTTAAATTAAATGTGATTTATTTGGGATTTTATTTTGTGAAGATTAGATAAAGAATATGCATAAGGGTAGAGAAGTTGAAGATAAATTTTTTAAATCAAGTAGCTTTGGAGATTTTGGTTTCCATAGAAGTATGATGATGCCTAGTCTTTTTGGAGGAAGGGATCCATTTGATGATCCTTTTTTCAGTGATCCACTTGACAGCATTTGGGGTCCAAATTCTACTTTATCTAGATCAATGCAGAAGACAAACAAGGAAAAAGGAGTCGTTATAAAAGAATTAGGCTCTGATGATGAGTGCACTGATACTTTTGATGAGAACATTTCTTGGTCAACAATGGAGCCATCTGTTGAGCATCCAGATGATGATGATTTTAATGGTAATTTTCTTGATCTATTATTTTATTATAGTGTCTTTATTTTAACTTATGAGCTTAAAGACTACACTGATAGTGTAAAAAAAATTCGTAGTCATTCAATCAGGTGTCATCACTATGGTATTTTGTTATAACATATTACTATATAATGAAATATAAACAAAAAGGGTATCTGAAAAAATAATGTGTCTGTCCTTAATTTTTAATTAGATACATCAACTTTTCTGATACACTTTTTTTTTATATTTCATTATGGAGGGAGTAACAACAACAAGTTTTATCCTACTAAGTAGCGTCAGCTACATGAATCAAACGACACCATAATTCATGTATAACACTTTCAAAATATTTCTGACTGGATGATTGTGTAAAAAAAGTTTTATATTGTCGGAATAGTCTATGAAGCTTACTTTTATTTGCTTTGTCCAATTATGTACTTATTTGTGTGAATATTAACAGAGTGTAAAAACAGTGGTGTAACTTACAAGAATGATCTTCACAAGTCAGAAGAACCTGCAAAGGGTCGCATTTTGTCTTTTCAGACTAGCAGAGTAACGTATGGGGGTATAGATGGTGCTTATTATACTTCTACCAGAACTAGAAGGATGGGGGCTGATGGGGTATGTGAAATGTAACTTCATCTTACTGTTAATTGTTTTGAAGGCTATTTTTTATTTTAATGTTATCTATATGAATAAGTCAGGTGGTGATGGAGGAAAGCAAAGAAGCTGACTCGTCAACAGGCCAGGCAACACATAGAATCTCTAGAGGAATCCATGATAAGGTGTGTATTTACTTATTTAATACCAACACTTTTGATTGAAGGTGTTTCCGATGGACACTGACGCGACACCGATATATGTGGTTATATTCAATTACTTTCGTGTGTCAATAATTATTTTTTCAAACTCAAATAAAAACTCAAAATTGAAACTCAACTGAAAATTGGTTTTGGTTTTTGAAAATTTCAAAACATTTAGCAGAAAACCACCCCGAACTAGGCCTTAAATTAGTACACACGTCTATGTGTCAGTGTTGTTTTTGGTATCCATATTTGTGTCAATGTTTCATAGATACTGTATATGATAGGTCTAAGAATGCATTTCTGCAATAGTTGATGTCAGATGTAGATGAAAAATAGAGATTACCTGCATTTTGCATACAGTTAACATACAAGTGACTTGGAATCAATACGAAAATCAGTTGTTCTTCAATCAGAATTAAAGCGAAATATTTTTCATTTGAAAAAAAGTTCATTTTTTTATGGATGGCTTTAATACAATATGTGCCAGGTTTTGTAACTTCTGTGTTAGTATTGAAGGAAATGAAGGATTTGTGATGGGTAAACCTTGGTTTGTTAGGGGAAGGTTTAATTTTGTAGTTAGTTATCATGTTAGCCTATAAATAAGACAATGGGTTGAGATTGAGGGGTATGTTGAGAGTGATGGGTATTTTAGCATTTGTGGTAGAGTTGGGGCCTTTTGACATTAGGAGGTGCAGACTAAGTGTTGAAAAATCAAGGGAAATCAGATTTGATTCTCTTTTATTTTATTTTATTCTATTTATTTTAATTTTATGATTCTGTCATTATTACTCATTATTACAATTGTAATTTCTTTTCCTAGGACCCTATACACATAAATCTTAGGAGTGTAGTAATAAAATATGAAAGTATTTTTACTTTTTACTTTCTTCACTATGAAACACCAACACATACGCAGATCCCCAACACAATGTTCTGACACATCAACACTGATAATAATTTAAGAAAATAGAAGTAATTGATTGTAATTACATGTGTTAAGTCGGTGTATGACTCAATGCATATCAGACACCAGACACACCTTTAAGTTTGTGTATCATCACTATCATGTATGTAGGGTCATTCAGTTTTGAGGAAGCTTGACTCAGATGGGAAGGTTGATACAACACAGACACTGCACAATCTTAATGAAGGTTTGTTGCTACTGTCTTCAGCTCATCACTGTTAGTTTGACAACATCTAGAGTGGTAAAAAGAAGATCTATTGATTCTGATGTATACATTTGTTATTTTTATACGTCAGATGAGCTTGCACGGTTTGAGGAAGCATGGAAAGGAAATAATCTAGGGAAGTTACCTGATTATGATGTGCATAGGAAAAATGGTAAGCTTCTTTTGTTCCTTTTGTTTCGATAATGTATCTTGTATGATTGGTGCTCAATCTAAGTTTCTTAACTCCTGTTGTTTGAACCTTTGAAGCACAAACACAAACATGAACACCTTACATGACACTGATACGTTGACAACAATAATAAAAGTGATAAGTGGAAATAATTGAATTTAAATTCATTTGTCGGTGTTGAACACCAGACACCTTTTTAATCTGATGTGTGAATGTTATATAGTATGAATAGTTGGTGCACTTTGATAATTTCTGAGAGAAAGGTAGTTTGCTAGCATGACAATTTTCTGGTTTTTGAATTGTTATGTGCTTATATGCGGTTAATATTGATATATGCTCTATAATTATCTGAACCTAATTTAGATCTCAAAGTACGCCTGTATTTAGATGATGTATTTGTTTTGTGAGCTTCTACATTCTGTGGATGCCATTGGATGGTTTTTTGCACAAGGAAAATTACATGGCATTTTCAAATGGTTCTCCATGAGATTTCTGGTTGCATATTTCTATTTACAAATGATATATAATTCATATTTTGAAACTCTATAATATAAACACTTTAGATTAAAGGTGCGTCCAGTTTCCGACGTTTAGACGGTGTCCAGTATATGTGGTTATATTCAATCACTTTTATTTTCTAAAATTATTATCAAGGTCTCCGAGTCATATCAATACAAATGCCAAGATACCCCTCCTCCTATACACATAAATAAACTGCCATGGCAGTTACCAAAACTGACCACAAGTCAGTTTCTGATTTCCTTCTAATAATATAAATTAATATTTATTTATTAATAATAATAGTCTAACGTAATGTCTTGTGTTGGAGCTTTATAGTTTTGAAAATAGTAAAATTTGTATTAATGCTATAGATGACACGCATAAGAAAATGATAAAGTATGCATAAGCAGAATGAATATGGTTTAATCTTAGTCTCTTAACATTAGCTTCGCAAAAAATTCATACTCTTCATATATGGAGGGATTAATTCATAAGTCCTAACCTGAATTGGTAAAACAATTACTGTGCTTCTGGTTAGGCTATCTACTATGAAGCACATATATTGAAACAAACACTAAATACGCTATCGATACTGACACATCGACTCGTATAATTATTTGAAAAAATGAATTAATTGAATGTCATTAACGTGTTGGTTTCATGTCAGTATTTGACATGGATGTGTTGGATACTAGGACACGCCTTCATTCAAAAGTATCAGTACTATGTAGGTTATTAGAAAGTATTATATAATATAAAATCACAGTTTTTCAGTGCTGATTTTTCACATATAATTTGATTGAATATACTGTAGATTCTAGAGTTGGTGAGCTAAACAAAAACCAGGTTCGGTCACTTCCATCTTTGGATCGGGATAGAAAAGGAAGTGGATTTGCATCAAATTATGAAACAGGGAACAATTCTGAGGGAAGAACAAAGAAAGTTGTTAGAATCAATATTGAGTGAATGGTATTATGTCCATTATGATATTGTTTGTAAAATTGTAGAATGAAGTTGTGCTATGGTGTGTTTTAGTTAGCATCAGAAAAGCTCTACATGATCTTGTTGTACAATATATGTTTGTTTTATGGGGAGAATGTAATTATGAATATAAATTGTGATTAGACAGTTTAAGTTCTTGAGGTTCATGGACTTATATTTTAAGTTGATGAACCCAATGAATTTTAATGATGAGATTTTAACAGTACTTTCTCGTGTTCAAATCCAAATCCAAGGCTTGAGATTGCATCGTCGACTTTTAGTAAAGTTGGAAGTGTTTCGATTCATGATGATCTTATTTTAAATCTAAATGCCCTTAAATATAAGATTCGTTTGTTAGAGTATTTTTTAAAATGAGTTATTTTTAGTATTTTATTCTTTTGTTTTAATTTTTTTTTAAAATGATTCTAAAAGTAAAATTTTAAATGAAACTTAGTTTAAACAGTTTATTAAAAAATATCATTTTTAAGTATTTTATTTATTTGTTATAATTTTATTTTTATCGTGAAATTTTTAAAAATTATTAAAATAAAAAGCTATCCATAAAATAATTTTTACAATATATTTTATTTATAAGAAAAAAAAATTGTATGTAAACCTAATTGTGTTAAAAAAGGATTATTTTTATTCTAATATATTCTTCATCTATCTAGTGTTTGAAATCTGATATGAAATACAATTATAAATTTAGGAGAAAAATTCTACAATGTTTTTTTGGTTCACGATTTCATCTAGAGTTTGGTGATTTTCGTACTACCCGATAAAAATGGATCAAAATCCGTATTTTCAAAACATTACTAGTGTTTAAAATCTGACTCAGAATCCGATACAGTTACAATGTTAGGAGAAGAATTCCACGGGGTCTTGCGGTCCTCAATTTCATTTGAATTTTTCAGACGATTTTTCGTATTACTAGACAAAAACAAATTGAAATCTAATTTTTGGACTAGACGAAGGATGGTGTTTTAAATCTGACCCGAAACACAATGATATATTTAGGATAAGAATTCTATAAGAGTCTTTGCAGTCCTCGATTTTAATTGAACTTTCTCGAGCAATTTTCGTACCACCCTACAACAATAGATTGAAATATGTATTTTTGACCCACCCGATAGATTGAAATAAATTGAAATCTTATTCGAAACACAATTATAAGTTAATGAGAAGAATGCTTCAAAGGTCTCGCGGTTTTCAATTTAATTTGGACTTTTTGGGAGATTTTCGTACCACGTGGGATAAATAGATCAAAATCCATATTTTCATATTGGATGTTGGGTAGTTTTTGAAATTTGACCCAAAATTCGAAATACATTTATCAATTTCAGAGAAGAATGCTACAAAGGTCTCGCAGTCCTCGATTTCATTACAGACGATGGTTAGGTATTTGAAATCTGACCCATAACCTAAAACACATTTATAAATTTAGGAGAAGCTACAAGGATTTCATAGTCTTCGATTTCATCTGGATTTTTCGGACGATTTTTGTACCACCCTACAAAATTGGACAGAAATATGTATTTTGGATCAATCGGTCGCTAGTGTTTGAAATGTGAAATAGAATCCGAAACACATTTATAAATTTAGAAGAAGAATTGTGCAAGGTTCTCATTGTCCTCGATTTCATTTTAACTTTTTGAGCGATTTTCATACAACCTAGAAAAAATGTACCAAATTCGAATTTTCTGATCCGACGATGGCTAGTGTTTCAAATCCTCGATTTCATTATAGGCAATTTTTGTTCCACCCAACAAAAATGAACCAAAATTTGTATTTACAGACTAAACAATGGTTATGTGTTTGAAATCTGACCCATAACCTAAAACACATTTATAAATTTAGGAGAACAATGTTACAAGGGTCTCACGGTCATCGATTTCATTTGGACTTTTCAAACGATTTTTGTACCACCCTACAAAATTGGACCGAAATCTGTATTTTTGGATCAATCAATCGCTAGTGTTTGAAATGTGAAAGGGAACCTGAAACACGTTTATAAATTTAGAAGAAGAATGGTGCAAGGTTCTCGTTGTCCTCGATTTTATCTGGATTTTTTGCGCGATTTTCATACAACATAGAAAAAATGTACCGAAATTCGAATTTTCAGACCCGACGATGGCTAGTATTTCAAATTTGACATGGAACCTGAAATACAATTATAAAATTTAGGAGAAGAAAGCTACAATGGTCTCGTAGTCCTCGATTTTATCTAGACTTTTTGAGCGAATTTCATACCACCCAACACAAATGTACCAAAATAGAGTTTGAAATCAGTCCTGGACCTCGAAATAGAGTTATAAATTTGGGAGAATAATGCTACATGGGTCTCCCGATCCTCGATTTCATCTAGAGTTTTCGGGCGATTTTTTTACTTTCCGACAAAAATGGAGCAAAATCCATATTTTCGAACTAGATGATGGCTAGTGTTTGATATTTCACATGGAAACCGAAACAAAGTTGTAAATTTAGGAGAAGAATGCTACAAGGGTCTCCAATCCTGGATTTCATCTAGAGTTTTTGGTACCACCAAACAAAAATGGACTGAAATATGTATCTTCGGACCAAAGAATTGTTAGTGTTTGAAATCTGACTCGAAACCCGAAAGATAGTTATAATGTTAGGAGAAGAATGCTACAAGGGTCTCGCGGTCCTCGATTTCATCTGGAAATTTTTGGTCATTTTTGTACCACCCGATAAATTTAAAAAAAGAATGCTACAAGGGTCTCTAGGTCCTCGATTTCATCTAGAATTTTCGGGAGATATTCCTACCACACAACAATAATGGATCAAAATCCGTATTTTCGTACGAAACAATGGCTAGTGTTCAAAATGTAACCTGAAATCCAAAAGACAATTATAATGTTAAGAGAAGAATGTCACACGGGTTTCACGGTCCTGGCTTCCATTTGGACTTTTTGGGCAATTTTCGTACCACCCAAAAAAAATGGGAACCGAAATTTCATCTGAACTTTCTGATCGATTTTCGTACCACCCTACAAAAGTGAACCGAAATCCGTATTTTTGGACCAAACATTATCTAGTGTTTGAAATCTGACTTGGAACCCAAAACATAGTTATAATTTGAGGAGAAGATTGCTACAAGGGTGTCGCAGTCTCGTGGTCCTCGATTTCATCTGGATTTTCGGGCCTTTTTTCGTACCACATGACAAAAATTGTCGAAATTTGTATTTTCGGACCAAACGATGGCTAGTGTTTGAAATCTGACCCGAAACTTAAAAGACAATTAAAATATAAGGAGGAGAATGTTACGAGAGTCTCGAGGTCCTCGATTTCATTTGGATATTTCGGGCAATTTTCATACTACCCGACAAAAATAAACCGAAATCTGAATTTTCAGACCAAATGATGGCTAGTGTTTCAAATCTGACCCGGAACCCAAAACACATTTATAAATTTAGGAGAAGAACGGTACAAGGGTCTTGCGGTCCACCATTTCATCTAGACCTTTTGAGCGATTTTCATACCACACAACAAATATGTACTGATATCCTAATATTCAGGCCCGATGATGGCTAGTGTTTCAAATCTGACCATGAACCAGAAACACATTAATATATTTAGGGGAAGAAATCTACAGGGGTCTCGCGGTCCTCGATTTCATCTGGACTTTTCAAGCGATTTTCGTATCACCCTACAAGAATGGACTGAAATATGTATTTTTGGACAAGACAAAGGCTAGTGTTTGAAATTTGACTCGAAACTTGTAACACAGTTATAAATTTAGTAGAAGAATGCTACTATGGTTGCGCGGTCCTCGATTTCATGTGGACTTTTCTGGCGATTTTTGTACCAACCAACAAAAATGAATCAAAAATTCGTATTTTCGTACTAGACGATTGCTAATGTTTGAAATTTGACACAGAACTTGAAATGCGATCATAAATTTAGAAGATCTACTAGTGTGTCGTGGTCCTCGATTTCATCTAGACTTTTTGAGTGATTTTCGTACAATCCGAAAAAAATGAACCAAAATCCGTATTTTCAGACCAGACGATGGCTTGTCTTTCAAGTCTGATCCAAAACCGAAACACTGTTCTAAATTTAGGAGAAGTATGCTACAAAGGACTCTCGATCCTCGATTTCATCTAGATATTAAGGGCAATATTCGTACCTCCCGACAAAAATGGACTAAAATCCGTGTTTTTGGACCAAACGATGGCTAGTGTTTAAAATTTGTCCCTGAACTCGAAACACAGTTATAAATTTTAGAGAAGAATGCTGCAAGGGTCTCGCAATTCTCGATTTTAATTTCGACTTTGTAGGCGATTTTTGACAAACCGACAAAATAAACAAAATATGAATTTTTGGACTGGACGAATGGAAGTTCTTTAAATCCGATTCGGAAACAAAACACAATGATAGATTTAGGGGGAAAATGCCACAAAGGTCTCCTAGTCCTTGATTTCATCTAGTGTTTTCGAGCGATTTTTGGACTAGATGATTGCTAGTGTTTGAAAATTTGACCCGGAACCCAAAACACATTTATAAATTAATGAGAAGAACGCTACAAGTGTCTCCCTGTCGTTGATTTCATATGGAGTTTTCGGGCGATTTTTGTACCATCCGACAAAAATGCACCAAAATCTATATTTTCTTACCAGAAGATGACTAGTGTTTGAAATTTGACCCAGAACCCGAAACACAGTTATAAATTTAGGAGAAGAATGATACAAGGGTCTCGCGGTCCTTGATTTCATCCAAACTTTTCAGCTAATTTTCGTACTACCCGACAAAGATGGACCGAAATCCGTATTTTCGGACATGACGATGGCTAGTGTTTGAAATCTTAATTTTTGGACCAGACAATGGTTAGTGTTTGAAATCTGACCCGAAACACAACGATAAATTTAAGAGAAGGATGCTACCAAGGTCTCCCGATCCTCGATTTCATCTGGACTTATAGCGTGATTTTCTTACAACTCGACAAAAATGGACCGAAATCCTTTTCTTTATATTAGACCATGGCTAGTGTTTGAAATCTGACATGTAACCTGAAAGACAATTATAATGTTATGAGAAAAATTCGATAAGGGTCTCGCGGTCCTCGATTTCATCTGGAGTTTTCGGGCGCTTTTTCGTACCACTTGACAAATATGAACCGAAAATTTTTTCGGACCAGACTATCGCTAGTATTTGAAATCTGAACCAGAACCTGAAAAACAATTATAATGTTAGGAGAAGAATGCTACAAGGATCTCGCAGTCCTCGATTTCGTTTGGACTTATTAGACGATTTTCGTACCACACGACAAAAATAAACTGAAACATGAATTTTCAGACCAGACGAAAGCTAGTGTTTTAAATTCATTCTAGAACATGACACATAGCAATAAGTTTAGGGTCCTGCGGTCTTCGATTTCATTTGGACCTTTTAGGCGATCTTCGTACCCCTCGACAAAAATGGACCGAAATCCGTATTTTTGTACCAAACAATGGCTAGTGTTTGAAATCAAATCCCGAACCCAAAACACAGTTATAAAATTAGGAGAAGAATATTACAAGAGTCTCACAGTCCTCGATTGCATCTGAACTTTTCAGGTGATTTTTGTACCACCTTATAAAAAATGACACAAATTTGTACATTCGAACTAGACGATGGCTATTGTTTGAAATCTGACCCAGAACTCGGCACACATTTATAGATTTAGGGTCTCGCGGTCCTCGATTACATTTGATCTTTTCGGACGATTTTCGTACCATCCAAAAAAAAAGGACCAAAATCCATATTTTCGGACAAGGCGATGGCAAATGTTTGAAATTTGACACGGAACTCGAAACACAATTATAAATTTAGGAGAAGAAAGTTACAAGGTCTCCCGGTCCTCGATTTCATTTAGAGTTTTCAGGCGATTTTCGTACCAGCTGACAAAATTAAACCGAAATCCTTATTTTTGGACCATATGATGGCTGGTGATTTAAATCTGACCCGGAACTTGAAAGAAAATTATAAATTTAGAAAAATAAGGCTACAAGGGTCTATCGACCCTCGATTTCATATGGACTTTTTGGGCGACTTTTGTACCACCCGAAAAAAATGGACAGAAATCCAAATTTTTTAACTAGACGATGGCCAGTGTTTGAAATCGGACCTAGAACTCGAAACACAGTTATGATATTAGGGTAAGATTGCCACAAGGGGCTCCCGATCCTCGATTTTGTCTAAATTTTGCAGGCGACTTTCGTACATACCGACAAAAGGACCGAAATTCGTATTTTTGGACTAAACGATGGCTAGTGTTTGAAATCTTACCCAAAAGCTAAAACACAGTTACAAATTAAGGAGTATAATGATACAAGGTCTTGTGGTCCTCAATTTCATTTGGACTTTACAAGCAATTTTTGTATTACCCGAAAAAAATGCACTGCATCCGTATTTTCGACTAAACGATGGCTTGTGTTTCAAATCTAACCCGAAATCCAAAACACATTTATAAATTTAGTAGAAGAACGCTACCAAGATCTCCCCGTCCTCGATTTTATTTGGATTTTTCGGGTGATTTTCTTATCACCCGATAAAAATTGGACCGAAATCCATATTTTTGGAGAAGACGATGGTTTGTGTTTCAAATCTAACCTGGAAACTGAAAGACAATTATAATTTTAGGAGAAGAATGCTACGACCGTCTCCATTCCTCGATTTCATCTGGACTTTTCGATCGATTTTCGTATCATCCGACCAAAATGGACTGATATCTGTATTTTCGAACCACGCTATGGTTAGTGTTTGAAATTTGATTCAGAACCTGAAAGAAAATTATAATGCAATGTGAAGAATGCTACAAAGGCCTCGCGATCCTTGACTTCATTTGGACTTTTCACGCGATTTTCGTACCACAAGACAAAAATAAATCGAAATCATAATTTTCAGGCCAGACCAAGACTAGTGTTTGAAATCCAATCCGGAACCCAAAACACAGTTATAAATTTAGGATAAGAATGCTACAAGGTTCTTGCTAACCTCGATTTTATCTAAACTTTTCGGGCGATTTTCGTACCACCCTACAAAAATTGACAAAAATCTGTATTTTTGGATCAGGCGATGGCTACTGTTTGAAATCGGACCCAGAATCTAAAACACAATTATAAATTTAGAAAAAGAATGCTACTAGGGTCTCACTGTACTTGATTTCAGTTGGACTTTTCGGTAGATTTTTGTACCACCCAAGAAAAATATATCGAAATATGTATTTTCGAACCAAGCGATGGCTAGTCTTTGAAATTTGACCCGGAACTCGAAAAACAATTATTATTTTAGAAGAAGAATTCTTCTAGGGTCTCGCATTCCTCGATTTCATCTGGACTTTTCGGGAAATTTTTGTGCCACCCAAAAAAAATGACCCAAGGGTCTTTCGGTGTTCAGTTTCATCTGAACTTTTCGGGAGATTTTCGTACCATTTGAAAAAATGGACCGAAATCTATATTTTCAGACCAGCAATTGAAAGTGTTTAAAATGTGACCCGAATCTTGAAACACAATTATAAATTTAAGATAAGAGTCCTACAAGGGTCTCCATGTACTCAATTTCATCTAGACGTTTAGGGCGGTTTTCGTGCCAAAGGATGGTTGTTAGTGTTTGAAATCTGACCCAAAACCTGAAACACAATAAAAAAATTAGAAAGGAATGCTACAAGGGTTTCCCAATCATCGATTTGATCTAGACTTTTGGGCACTTTTTTGTAACGTCTGACAAAATGAATAGAAATCCGTATTTTCGGACCAAACGATAACTAGTGTTTGAAATATGGCCTAGACCCGTGCAATTATTAATTTAGGTGAATAATACCACAAGGGTCTCCCGGTTCTCAATTTCCTCTTGACTTTTCGGGCGATTTTCGTACTATCCAACAAAATAGACTTAAATTTGTACTTTCAGACCAAAAGATGGCTACTAGTGTTTAAAATCTGACCCAAAATACAATTATAAATTTCATACCAGATTATGGCTAGTGTTTGAAATATGACCTAGAACCCGAAATGCAATTATAAAGTTAGGGGAAGAATGCTACAAGGGTCTCCCAGTTCATTCGACTAAATAGACCATAATCTTTATTTTTAGACCAAATGAAGGCTAATGTTTGAAATATGACTTGGAACCCAAAACACAATTACAAATTTAGGAAAAGAATTCTACAATGGTCTCCCATTCCTTGATTTCATATGGACTTTTCAAGCTATTTTCGTACCATCTGACAAAATGGACTAGAATCAGTATTTTCATAAATAGACGATGGCTAGTGTTTGCAATCTGAAACGTTTCCCAAAACGCATTTATAAATTTAGAAGAAGAATCCTACAATGGTCTCCCGGTTCTGGATTTCAGCTAGATATTTTGGGAGATTTTTGTACCATCCGACAAAATTAATTGAAACCATTGTTTTAACACTAGACAATGGCTAGTGTTTGAAATCTGACATGAAACCCGAAATGCAGTTATATATTTAGGAGAAGAATTCTACAAGGGTCTCCCGGTTCTGATTTCATTTGGACTTTTCAAGCGACTTTCGTTCTATTCGACAAGATGGACAATAATCTGTATTTTTAGACTAAATGATGGATAATATTTGAAATCTGACCCATAACATGTAATGCAGATATAAATTTAGGAGAATAACGCTACAAGGGTCTCACAATCCTCGATTTCATTTGAACTTTTCGGGAAATTTTTTTACCATCCGACAAAATGGATCGAAATTCGTGTTTTTGAACCATTCGATCGCTAGTGTTTGAAATCTATCCTGAAACATGGTTATCTATTTAGGAGAAGAACGCTACAACGGTCTCTTGCTCCTCGATTTCTTCTGGACTATTTGGGAAATTTTTAGTATCATTTGACAAAATGTACTGAAATTTGTCTTTTCAGACCAAAAATGGTTGATTTAGGAGAAGAATGCCACAATGGTCTCTCAATCCTAAATTTCATCTAAACTTTTCGGATGATTTTTGTACCATCCGACGAAATAAACTGAAATTGGTTTTTTCTGACAATTTATGGCTAGTGTTTGAAATATGACCCAGAACCTAAAACGGTGTTATAAATTTAGAAGAAGAATAATACAACAAACTTCCTTTCCTCGATTTCATCTAGACCTTATGGGCGACTTTTGTACTGTCCGATAAGATGGATCAAAATCAATATTTTTGACCTAGATGATAGCCAGTGGTTGAAAGTTGACCTGGATTTTAAAATGCAGTTATAAATTTAGGAGAAGAATGCTACATGGTTCCTCCGTTTCTCGATTTCTTCTAGATTTTTTGGGTGATTTTTGTTTTATCCGACAAAAGGGACCACAATCCATATTTTCGAAACAAATGATGGCTAAGAGTTTGAAATCAGACTCATATTTTGAAACATATTTACAAATTTAGAAGAAGAATGCTACAAGGGTCTCCCGTTTCATGATTTCATATGGACTTCTCAGACGATTTTCATAAGATCCGACAAAATGGACCAAAATTCATATTTTCGACCCCAAACGATAGCTAGTGTTTGATATCTGACCTCGAACTCGAAATGTAGTTATAAATTTAGGAGAAGAATGCTCAAGGTCTCTCCTGTTTCTTGATTTCATCTAGGATTTTTTGGGCGATTTCCATTCCATCGACAAAATGGACTATAATCCGTATTATCGGACCAAACGATGGCTAATGTATGAAATTTGACCAGAAACCCGAAACACATTTATAAATTTAGGAGAAGAATGTTACAAGGGTCTCTCGGTCCTCAATCTCATCTTCACTTTTCGGTTGGTTTTAATCGAAAAAGTGGACCGATATCTGTATTTTCGAACCAGACGATGGCTACTGTCTGAAATTTGACTTGGAACCCAAAATGCAATTATAAAATTAGGAGAAGAATGCTAACGTCTCCCGGTTCTCAATTTCATCTTGACTTTTTGGAAGATTTTCATTCCATCCGACAAAATAGACCATAATCCGTATTTTCATACCAGAAGACGACTAGTGTTTAATATTTTACCCGAAACATGAAACATAGTTATAAATTTATGAGAAGAATGATACAAGTGTTTCCCTATCCTCAATTACATCTTGATTATTTTGGAAATTTTCATACCATCTGACATAATGGACCAAAATCCGTATTTTCGGATCAAGCGTTGGTTAGTGTTTGAAATCTAACTCAAAACCTGAAACACAACTACAAATTTAAAGAAAGAACGCTACAAGGGTCTCCTGGGCCTCGATTTCATCTCGACTTGTCGGGCAATTTTTGTATCATCCGACAAAATGGACTGAAATCCATATTTTCAACCCAAACGATATCCAGTGTTTAAAATCTAACCTGGAACCCGAAATGTAGTTATAATTTTATGAGAAAAATGCTACAATATTCTCCCAGTTCTCGATTTCATTTGGATTTTTCCTGCAATTTTCCTTTCATCTAACAAAATGGACCATAATCTGTATTTTCAAACCAGAAGATGGCTAATATTTGAAATTAGACCCCGAACCTGAAACACAATTATAAATTTTGGAGAAGAATGCTACAAGGGTCTCTTGGTCCTCGATTTCATCTTAACTTTTCAGCAATTTTCGAACTGTCCAACAAAATGGACTAAAATTCATATTCTCGGATCAAACGATACCTAGTGTGTGAAATCTTACTTGGAACATGCAATGCAGTAAGAAATTTAGGAGAAAAATGCAACAAGGGTCTCGCAGGTTCTCAATTCATGTGGACTTTTTGAGCGATTTTCGTTCCATCAGAGAAAATGGACTAGAGTCCGTATTTTCATACCAAATAATGGCTAGTGTTTGAAATATGAGTCGGAACTTGAAATACAGCTATAAATTTTGGAAAAGAATGATAATAGGGTCTCTTGATCCTCAATTTCAACTGGACTTTTCGGTAATTTTCGTACATCTGACAAATAGACCGTATTTTCGCCCAGACTATTGCTACTATTTGAAATCTGATCTAGAACCTGAAATGCAATTATATATTGAGGAGAAGAATGCTACATGGGACTCCTGATTCTCGATTTCATCTGGATTTTTTCGGCAATTTTGGTTCCATCGAACAAATGGACAAGCATCCATATTTCCGAACGAGACAATGGCTATTGTGTGAAATCTGACCCAGAACCTGTAACACAGTTATAAATTTATGAGAAGAATGCTACAAGGGTCTCCCAATCCTCAATTTCAATTTGACTTTTCGGGCAATTTCCGTATCATTCAACAAAATAGACTGAAATTTGTATTTTTGTACCAGATGATGGCTAGTGTTTGAAATCTGACTTGGAACCCAAAATGCATTTATAAATTTAGGATAAGAATACTACAAGAGTCTCTCGGTCTTTGATTTCATTTGGACTTTTCGAGCGATTTTCATACCATCCGACAAAATTGACCCAAATATGTATTTTCGGACCAACCGATGGCTAATGTTTGAAATCTGACCCAGAACCCGAAACACATTTGTAAATTTAGGGGAAGAATGCTACAAGTATCTCCCGGTTCTCGATTTCATCTAGACTTTTTGGACGATTTTCGTACCATACAACAAAATAGATCGAAATCTATATTTTCAGACCAGATGATGGCCAGTGTTTGAAATCTAACCTATAACCTAAAAGACAGTTATAAATTTATGAGAAGAATGCTACAAGGGTCTCCCGATTCTTAGTTCATCTGGACTTTTCAGATGATTTTTATACATAGATGAATAAGGCAGAAAAAGAGTACAGCCAGAACGTACAACAAACTCATAAGTCTTAAAAACCAAAGTCATTCAGAAAAACTTCAAGAGCCCATTTTTTTTTTAAGTATTTCGATTTTAAGGTTTTAAATCTCTAGCAAAACACTCGTACAACTTTATATTATTTAGTACTTAGTGTTTCATTGTTAGTGTGAAAAATAATTGTATCAAATATGCTTTGTTAGAATCAAACCAATCAAGTTCCAAACTCTTGTAACACAGACTAATTGTGGCTTTAGTGTTCCTCAAGCAATTTGGGGTTCTCATATTGTGTTGGGAAAACTTGACTTGTAGTATCAAGGTGTTGTGTTCCTTTAACAATCTGAGGTTGTCAGCTATTATGGAGAAGACATGGCTTGGGGAGTCAAGGTGTTTGTGTTCCGCTAAAAAGTCTAGGGTTGTTAGGTTGTTTTCAGAAGACTGGCTTGTAAGGCCAGGTGTTGCATAATTCAAAGAGTTGAATTACTGGATTTAATCCTTCAAAGTGAGGGGACTAAACGTAGCTACCAAGTAGGTGGTGAATCAGGATCAATTGTTTGTGTCATTTTACTCTTGTATTCCTTAGTTTTGTTATTACTCATGCTCTAACTCATCAAACCTGAACTAGTTTTAATCAAATCATAAAATAAAAAAAATAAAAAATCAACTTAGACGAACAAAATTCAACCCCCTTCTCGTGTTTTCACATTCATAACCTACATTGTAATGTCGAAATCTTACTAAGATGAATAGCACTTTGACTATCAAAAATAATACATGTTTGTCCTGAATATACCCAAGCTCCTACAAGAATTTATTCAACTGAATCAATTATTTGCATGCTTCAGTAATGGCAATGAACTCTACCTAAGTAGTAGATAATGCTACCAATTTCTTTAATTATGGTCTGTCAAGCCACAGCCCCCTCCGCAAATTTAATTATGTAGCCTAAAGTGGACTTCCTCGAATCAATATCTCAAGCCATATCTGAGTCAGAGTACCCCTCCAAAATAGGTTTGTCTCCTCCAAAACAAAGCCTCATACATATAGTACCACGTAGATACCTCAAAATCCATTTTACAACTTTCCAATGCTCTTTACCTGGATTTGAAAAAAGTTTACTAACTATACAACAACATGCGCAATATCTGGCCTTGTACACACCATTGCATACATCATACTACCCACAACAGTCCCATAAGGAACTCATTCCATGTCTCCTTTTTTCATCTTCACTAGAAGGACTTTTTAGAACTCAACTTAAAATGCGTAGCAAGAGGAGTACTTACAGACTTAGAGTTTTCCATCTGAAACTTTTGCAACACTCTCTCAATATAGTGTTCTGGTGACCTCCAAAGTTTAATCTGCTTTTTGTCACACAAGATTCTTATGCCAAGAATATGTTTAGTTCCTCACATGTCTTTCATGACAAAGGACTCGCCTGAATCAGTCAAATCCACATAGTTATCATAAACATATTTTGTAAATGGTTCTCTCTGCCTCTTAGACCTCATGAGTTGGGTTTGAGATGATTTAGAAGCATCACTAAGATTTTTATCATGTGACAACTCAAGATCTTCACCTGTTGGAATATTTACCTCATCTTCAAGTTGATGATCATCAACACAAGTGACTGAATTGGATCACCATCAACAAACATGTTATCTCTCTCAAGTGAAGTTTTCTCCACCTTATCAATGTCTTCAATAGTTTGGTCTTCTATGAACACTACATCACGACTTCTGATAACCATTTTCTTCATAGGATCATACAACTTGAAGCCAAATTCGTCATCACCATAAGCAATGAAGATACCTACTTTGACTTTGCATCCAACTTGGATCTTTCATCCTTCAGAACATACACAAAAGTCTTGCACACAAAGACTCTCAAATGATCATACTTGACATTATTGTCAAACCATAACTTGTTTGGTGCCTTTCTATTTAAATCGATAACAAGAGTAAGATTAGTAACATGTATCATCATGTATAATGCCTCACCCCAATAATGTTTTGGTAACTTAGCGTCACAGAGCATACACCTCACTCTCTCAACAAGTGTTTGATTTATCCTCTCTACTAAACCATTCATCTAAAAGGTATATTAGAAGGAGTATTTTCATGTGCTATACTCTACTATTTGCAATAGACATCAAAGGGTTCACGATATTCACCACCATTGTCAGTACAAACATATTTCAACTTCTTGACAGTATGCCTCTCAACCAAAGCATGAAATTGTTTAAATTTCTCCAACAATTGGTCTTTTGTCTTCAAAGCAAAAACCAATAGTTTTCTAGAATAGTCGTCAATAAAAGTAACAAAATAGAGTGCATCACTAAAATATATTACCTTTAAAGGGCCATAAATGTCTAAATGCACCAACTGAAGTAACTTTGACTTTCTAGAGGGATGACGACTTTTGAAGGATACTCTAGTTTGTTTACCAACCATGCAGTGAGAATATTTCTCCAAATCTACATTCTTGAGTCATGGAAGCACATCCTTTATGGCTAAACAATATAATCTTTTTTCACTGATATGACTAAGTCTTCGGTATCCAAGACATTCACACCATCTTTAGCAACCAAAGCTTTTGTTGAGACATTCACACCAAGACATTCCAAGACATTCACACCAAGTTACCTTTGTTGAGTTTCCACTTTCTGTAAGACCCATAATTTTAAATTATACTTTATGTATTTATGTGTATTTTGGGTATTTAACTCATAGGCTTTTTAACCAAGTTATTAATATTTAGTGAGCTTAATTGCCCAAAAATATATTTTAATACCCCGATTAAAATTATTCGTCGATAAATAAATTTAATTAACTATGGTGGATCTCTTACGAAGAATTTAATTCTAGAGAGTTTCGTTAAAAATATCTTGGGCTGCTAAAAATTGCATCTATCAATTGAGTTGCGACGAGAGTAGATATTTTTAACAAAGTAGTGGGAAGTGATGGGTGAAGTGGTAATTTTAATAAATATCTAAAGATTTTGAGATATTTGTTATTTATAATTTATATATATATATATATATATATATATAGAAAGAAAGAAAAGGAAAGGAAGGAAAAAGGAAGAAAGGAAAACTGAAAGAAAACAGAAAAAACATTTTCCTTCTTCTTCCTTTGCCTCGCGTGAAAACCCCCATCTTCTTCCTTCTTCCATTTTCATTTTCGCTTCTTCCTTCTTCCATTTTCATTTTCTCTTCTTCCTTTTGTTCAAGAATAGAAACCCAAGGCTGGAAGGGTGATAGGACAAGGATTTCTAAACTTCATACTTCCTCGTTGTTTCGAAAACGAAGAAAAACGGTGTTAGGGATTTCAAAACCGTCAAACACAAACCTCCCCGTTTCATCTAGATCTAAGCTTCATTTCGCAAAGAGATAGAAGGTAAAGTTGCTCACTACCATGCTACGGAGCTAGGGAACCAACTTTGGAAGTGACGTTGCGAGCGGGATTTTACCGGATTTACTCGTGGTAACGTAATCGCACGTTAAAATTAACGTGAAGGTAAGGGCTCCTTCCACTTTTTAGTTTGCATTTAGGGACTTATATGTGGTTGTGCGGAAAAGAATTTTGTTAGGCTTAGAGTGTTGATTTGGGGGAAATTGAATCTAAGGCTTTATGGGTAAAATCTTAGAGTTAGGTTTTGGTGATACTGATGAATGTTTCGTGGAAAATGAATTTAACTCATTTATGTATGATTTTGAGTAAAATAAATTTGATGTGTTTGAGTGGTATGTTGTGATGATATGTGTATGGTTGGATTTTATGGAGAAATGAATTGTTGTATTTTGGTGCAAATTGTGGATTGAATTTGTGAATATGTTTGAGTATGTTCTGTGTGGAATTTGAAAACCATTAGCGTTAAACGAGTATTAAGAATGGAGAATCTCTTAATGTCTGCATTTACTTAATGTTGTCGTGAAAACCATTAGAGTTAAACGAGTATTAAGAATGGGGAATCTCTTAATGTCTATGTTTACTTAATGTTTGTTGTGAAAATCGTTTAAGTTAAATGAGTATTAAAAATGGGGAATCTTTTAATATCTGCATTTGCTTAACAATTGTTCTGGATAGAGTCAGTGTATGCTCATGCATTTCATTGTGGTAAATCGTGCTGACCCGTGATAGGTGGCACCTCGGTAAACAGTATTGACCCGTGATAGGTGGTACGTTTACAATTTACGTTTTTGGTAAATCGTGTTGACCTGTGATAGGTGGCACCTCGGTAAACAGTAATGACCCGTGATAGGTGGCACCTCGATAATTGGTACTTTGGCTTGCGATAGGCGGTACAATTATGATTTACGGCCCTTCGAGGAAGGTTTTGGTTTGGAATTCTGAGTCCAATGATTTTGGCATATACGCATTGCATTAGGGTGCTTGACGCACGAGTCGTGTTTGATTCAAGTGTATGATTGAGTGTTTGAACTTGAGATGTCATTGTGATTGTGATGATTTTACTGAGTGTTATGTTTTGGAACAAATCGTGTGTAAGTGTAATGGATTGTAAAACTATCTTGAAACTCAAGTGGTTGTGGTAATTGTGTAGAAATTGCTAAGTGTTATGTTTTGGAGTTGTGTGTGAATATGTTTGAGTTAGTTTATGTAGTTTTAAGAAAAACATGCAGGGAAATCGATTCCCAAATCGATTCTATTAAAAGCTATTCCTCAAATCGATTTGGCAATCGATTGGATTCATTACAGGAGCTTAGCCATTTTGACCAAATCGATTTGGAAATCGATTGGCTTTAATACAGGGGCTCAGTCATTCATTCAATCAATTTCCCAATCGATTGAATTAAGCCCAGAGTACAGTTTTCACGAAAAACCCTCAGCAAATCGATTTCACAATCAATTGGGTTTAACACAGGGGCTTAGTTATACATTCAATCGATTTCCCAATCGATTGATTTAAGCCCAGAGTTCAGTTTTCACTAAAACCCTTCATCCAAATCGATTGGCTTAGTGGGAATTCTTATTTTGAGTTAGATGATCGATTTCTCAATTGGTTCATCAATGGGTTGGCCAGTTGTTTATTACTTGATTGATTTAAGACTTATTTTGACTTTATTTTTATTTGGCAAGTATTATATGAACTTTTAGCATATGGAAAACGCTTTTAAGGTGCATGCTAAGTTGAAAGGTTATTTGTGCATTTAACAACTTAAATGTTATGTGTTAACTTTTAATTTCGGTTGGTGACCCTTTACAACTATTGTGGAAATCTGGGCTTTGCCCTCAGATGCGAGACAGGACGATCCTACCGGTTCGTACCCTGCAAATGGAGATGTAGATGGGAATGCCTGACTGGAGCTATGTTAGGAGGATCTTATAGGGCACGTGGAGATCACTCAGGGTGTTTAGTTTGTTTTGTGGAATGATCATATTAGGTTGACATAGAGGGAACAAATGTCTTTCTTTTGTATTGTGTTTATTTTAAACTGGAAGACTGTACCTATACAAATATTGTCACCATGACATGTTATTTTCAATGGGATTACATGTACCACTTTTTTATATGTAAATATTTTGGATTCATATTTCGAGAAACTTTTTCGCTGCCTGTAAATTATAATGACTTAATTATTTATCCAAAGGTGTTACCTTATTTATTTCTCTATTTTATTTTAATTTGTTTTGAAAAAAAAAATGCACCCTCGCTTTGAAAATCGGGGTGTTACACTTTCCATAAGAAAAATGATTATCAAAATCAGTATCATCAAGCATATGCACATAGATCAAATTGAAGTGAACATCCGGAGCATATTTGACTCCTTTAAGCAATAATTGCATTCCCATGTTGGTTTGCAAGCATACATCACAAACACCAATTACCTTAGATACATTGTCACTAAATATCTTCAAAACTCATAAGTCACCTGAAGTATAAGATGTGAAGAACTACTTCCTCGGTGTAACATGTAGTGTAGCACCACTATAAATTATCCACATGCTTTTATCAGATACAAGATTAACTGACTCATAGTCACAAAGACTAACAAGATCATTACTAGTAGCAGTAGTAACACAGTCATCATCACGACCTCTTTTTTTATGTTTTACCTTTATTTCTTTTATATTTTTTTCCACGAAAAACAATTCTTATGTGTGTGCCATGTTCTATGACAATTGTAACATCCCTCTTTAGTATTAATAATTTGTAGTAATTTCTTTTTGTTCTACATGTTAGTATATAATAATAATAACTATAATTATTATTATTATTATAGTAATAATAATAATAATAATAATAATAATAGTAATAATATAAAGGGGGAAGTAGTTAAATAACAAAATAAAACAAAAACAAAAAAGAGGAAGGGGAGAATAGAACGGAAAACAGAGAAAGGGAGAGAAGAGGAAAGAGTGAGAGAAAGAAGAAGAGAAGGAGAAAAGAGAAGAAGAGGGAAAACAACCAAAAACATTGACAATCCAAGAAAAGAGAAAGGAAAAGTGCGAATTTTTGCTAGAAGTCAATGTACAAAGAGTTGAGGGTGCCATCATTTTCTCAATTCTTTTGGAAATCAAGAGTTGGGTTTCCCTTTTTCTATCTTTCATTCATGCATGTAAGAAATATTGTGTTCCATAGGTTAGAGATTTGGGGTTTAAGAGTTTGAAATGAAGAAAAGGGTTTTTAATTCATTCTTGGTTAGATTTAGGGATTTTGAAATAGATTACTGTAGAATTGAGTAAATTAAAATTTTGCTGCTGTTTTGACATATTTATTACTGATTTACTCATGATTTCTAGCATTATTGTTCCAAAGAATTGTTAGGAAATTAGTGTGATAGATGGAATGTTATTAACTTGAATTTTACATGACATATGTGTGATGTTCTGGTCATAACTTTTTCTATAGATATCCGTTTTGAATGATTTTTTGTTTTCTGGAAACTAGACTCAATTACCTTCAAATTTAGTACAAATGTCGTGATTATTGATTGAGTATTGATGTTGATAAATGGGTTACAAGCTGGACCAGAGTTGTTGTTTCTGTTTTGTTTTATGTCAGTTGACTCTGAAGTTAAACTCAGTTTTAAGTTGTTATAACATAATTTTGGGACTGTTTTGGGAAAAATCCACCTTAAACATATTCTCTGGAGTTTTATTTTACATTGTATGATTTGTATGATATAATTGAATTAATAGCTTATGTTATCATAATAATTTTCAAGGTGAGTGTATGGTAGTCTTTAATATATGTATTATTAGATGATGTTATATTTGTGTGTGTATGTGTGTGGATTGTTATATATAATACTTATATATGTGATTAAAGTGAGAAGTATAGGATTCATCCTAACTAGATGAATTCTCCGTCTATATATGACGGAAGCGAGGGGTAAGCGAGGGTAAGTGGGGCACCACTTACGGACGTAATTATGTCCAATCTTGCCAAAATCAAGTTACTAACAAGAGAGGGCATTAGTAAAACTAATGTAGTCTTTATGACATGCTTGTTAGGTAGAGTTTAAGTCGTTAGGTTACTCACGTCTAACGATTTGAATATTCAAAAAAGAGTTAAAACTTTATATTTGAAGAGAAACTTAGAAAATAAATATAGTCTTGAACTAGGATGTCGATTGATTTAATTTCACTTTTGGGACCCACTGAGATGTAATCTCATCCAACTTTATTCAAATGTGTTACAGGTAAAAGGGCTTAGATCACATGTTGGAGATATGAAGTGTATCAGTTTACTCTGTAGTCGGCTTAAAATTTTATGGGGAATTATTTTGAACCATGGATGTGTTATGTACTCTATATTTCTATGTTTTTCTTAGAAGGATTAGTATGTGTATTAATACATTTTTATGACTTTGTGTCAAGATTGTACTAATCATCTCTTTTGTCAAATTATGTTAATGCTCAAGTTATATTCTAGACAATTAACTTATGGTATTACATTTTTGGTATCAGAGCCGGTCGAACCGACCGTAGTATGGGTAGTTAAAATTAGTTGTTGTTCTTGTTTTGAGACTATATACTTTCTAATTATCAATTCATGAAATATTAAGTCTGATCAACTTAATACTTGTGTTTGATATACAGAACAATATGGAACCAAATCCAAGACCGCCAGGTAGGCCTCGTAGAGGGAGAAATGATGATGAACGTTGGGAGCAAATGATGCAAATGATGCAACAACAACAACTTATGATGCAACAACAACAAGTTGTTACGACTAGCATAATGAATCATCTTGCGCAATCTATCAGGCCTACTCATCCACCGCCACCACCTCCACCAGAGGCCTCAAACAAATTATTTTATGACTTTCACAAGTTGAAACCCCCAGTTTTCCTAGGGAGCCCGGTGCCATTGGAGGCTCAATCATGGTTAGATGAAATGACTAAAAAATTTCTTGTGGTGCAATGTACTAAAGAAGATAAAGTAGCTTTTGCTACTCATATGCTTCAAGGAGAAGCTGAGAACTGGTGGAAGGGTGCAAAGGCATACATGATAAGTGTCGGTACACCGATGAATTGGGAGAATTTTTGTACTATATTTCTAGATAAATATATTCCCATGAGTATAAGAAAACAAAAGGAATTTGAATTTACACACCTTCAACAAGGGGACATGTCAGTTGCTGATTATGTGGCAAAGTTCGAAAAACTAGCAAGGTTTTGTGCCCAAGCAAAGTATGCCCCAAATGATCGATGGAAGATAAATCAGTTCGAGTGGGGTTTGAATCCAGAGATTAAAAGTAATTTGGCCCAACTAGAGATAACTTCTTATACCACTTTGGTTCATAAAAGTTACATTGTAGAAGAAAGTCTACGAAATTTAAAGGAGAGCAGACAACTTAAGTGGCAACAAAGGAGGGATGCGCCAAAGAGTAATCAACAATTGAAGGTTAAGACGTCCCCTAGTAAAGGAAAACAGCCCCAAAACTCAGTTGTACCTCAAGCGAGGGGGCCAAGGGAATGTTCTAAGTGTGGAAGATCACATCCAGGAGAATGCTTGTATGGTAAGAATGTATGCTTTTGGTGTAAGATATCGGGACACATGAGTCAAGATTGTCCACAAAGGAAAATAAAGGGGCTAGCCAACTCAAATGGCCCACCCACTGGAAGAGTCTACACTCTTAATGCTAAGAAGGCTAAGGGAAACAACGACTTGATTGTAGGTAAGTGTTTTCTAAATAATGAACCTTTAAAATTATTGTTTGACACAGGTGCTTCTCATTCCTTTATATCCACTAAGTGTGTTTTACGCTTAGGTCTCAAATTAACTGAAATTACACCTCCCATGGTTGTCTCTACAACAGCTGAGAGTAGTGTCGAAACCTCCTATGTTTGTAAGAGTTGTCATCTTGTTGTATCTGATAGAGTCTATCCAATTGATTTGTTTTGTCTACCTTTGAAAGGAATGAATGCCATCTTAGGAGTGGATTGGGTTTCAGCTAATCGTGTACTTGTAGATTGTGAAGAAAAGATTTTGTATTTTCGTCCTTCTATATTAAGTAGAAATGAAACTGATTCCATTCTACTTCCTAGTGTGTCTAACCTCTTACAATGCCTATGTAGTGGGGGTCAAGGTTTTCTACTAACATCATCTTCAGATTCGGGACCCAAACTTGATGTCGCTACAATTCCAGTTGTGAATGAATTTTTAGACGTCTTCCCATAAGATGTAGTATGCCTACCTCCAGAGAAAGAGAGATAGATTTCTCCATAGACCTAGTCCCTAGTGCTAATCCAATTTCCATTACTCCTTATAGGATGTCACCTCTAGAGTTAAAAGAACTAAAATCTCAATAGAGGATCTCTTAACTAAGGGTTTTGTAAGGCCGAGTGTCTCTCCATGGGGTGCTCCAGTTTTGTTAGTTAAGAAGAAAGATGGAGGAATGAGACTTTGCATAGATTATAGGCAACTCAACAAAGTAACCATCAAGAACAAGTACCTTATCCCTAGGATAGATGACTTGTTAGACCAACTTGGAGGAGCCGCCGTCTTTTCAAAGATTGACCTTAGATCAGGATACCATCAAATTCGAATAAAGTCTGAAGATGTTCAAAAAACAGCTTTTAGAACACGGTATGGACACTATGAATTTTTAGTTATGCCATTTGGTGTAACCAATGCTCCAACTGTATTCATGGATTATATGAACCGCATCTTCAGACCTTATTTGGATAAGTTTGTTGTAATCTTTATTGATGATATCCTCATTTATTCTCAAAATTTTGAAGAACACGAATTACACCTGAAGATAGTGTTGCAGATCCTTAGAGATAAGAAATTGTTCGCAAAATTAAGCAAGTGTGAGTTTTGGTTAAGTGAAGTAAAGTTCTTGGGTCATGTGATTTCTCAAGGAGGTGTAACTGTTGACCCTTCTAAGGTTGAAACTGTTTTGAATTGGACTCAACCTAAAAATGTTACAGAAGTTAGAAGCTTCCTAGGGATGGCCGGTTATTATCGTAGGTTTATTAGGAAATTTTCCCAAATAGCCTTACCTTTAACCCGTCTCACTCAAAAGGATAACCCATTTGTATGGGATGAAGATTTTGAGAAGAGTTTTCAAGAGTTGAAAACTTGCCTAACCACTGTACCTATCCTTGTGATTCCCGATTCAACTTTAGGGTTTGAAGTATATTGTGATGCATCCTTAAAAGGATTAGGATGTGTGTTGATGCAAAACCGTAAAGTTGTAGCGTATGCCTCTAGACAACTAAGACCCCATGAGGAAAACTACCCTACCCATGACCTTGAGTTAGCAGCCGTAGTTTTTGCCTTGAAGATATGGAGACATTGTTTATATGGAGCTAAATTTGAAGTTTTTAGTGACCATAAGAGCCTGAAATACTTGTTTGACCAAAAGGAATTGAACATGAGGCAGAGGAGGTGGATGGAGTTTTTGAAAGACTACGATTTTGAGTTAAAGTATCATCCAGGTAAAGCGAATGTGGTCACTGATGCCTTAAGTCGAAAATCACTCCAGGTAGCCTACATGATGGTTAATGAGATGAGCTTATTAGAAGACTTTAGAAACCTTAACCTAAACATGATACCATTAGATGAAGGAATCCTATTATGTCCTATAGAAATCTCTTCTGATCTCCGTGATAGGATCAGGGAAGCTCAAGAGTATGATGAAGAGTTACAGTCTAAGATAACTCAACCAGACTTTTCCATCACTTTAGATGGGATCATCATATTTAGAGGAAGAATTGGTGTACCTAATGCTGAAAACTTGAGAAGAATGATCTTAGAAGAAGCCCATAGAAGTGCGTTATCAATTCACCCAGGTGCCACCAAGATGTATCAAGACCTTAAGAAAAACTATTGGTGGCTTGGGATGAAAAGTGACATAGCAATGTATGTTGCACGATGCTTAGTATGTCAAAGGGTTAAAAGTGAACACCAAAGACCCGCAGGTTTACTTCAGTCGTTAGAGATTCCAAAGTGGAAATGGGATAAGATATCCATGGACTTTGTAATAGAGTTACCTCGTACCCAAGCACGGTACGATTCTATATGGGTCATAGTGGATCGATTAACTAAGTCGACCCACTTTATTCCAGTGAAAACTACCTTCAATACCCTCAAGTTGGCTAAGATATTTATTAAGGAGATAGTAAGATTGCATGGAGTGCCAACCAGCATTGTGTCAGATAGGGATCCTAAGTTTACATCACAATTTTGGAAGGCATTCCATAGAGCTTTTGGAACTTGTTTGAATCTTAGTACCGCTTACCACCCCCAAACCGATGGTCAAACTGAGAGGACCATTCAAACATTAGAAGATATGCTTAGAGCTTGTATCTTAGAAGATGGGGGGAATTGGGATGCACATTTACCTTTAGTGGAGTTTTCCTACAATAACAGTTACCATTCAAGTATAGGTATGGCACCTTATGAAGCCTTGTATGGACGTAAGTGTAGGACCCCTTTGTGTTGGTCAGAGGTTGGAGATAAAGGGGTCTTAGGACCAGATGTCATCAGGGAAACCACAGAAAAGATTAGATTGATAAAAGACAAAATGAAAATAGCCCAAAGTCGACAAAAGAGTTATGCTGACAACAGAAGAAGGCCTCTAGAATTTGAAGAAGGTGATCACGTTTTTCTTAAAGTCACTCCCACTATAGGTATTGGAAGATCTATAAGAGTAAAGAAATTGAGTCCTCGTTTCATAGGTCCTTACCAAATCCTTCGTCGTGTAGGTCCAGTGGCATATCAATTAGCTTTACCTCCTTCTTTGTCTGGATTACACGATGTCTTTCATGTGTCTCAACTCAAAACGTACATTCATGACCCGTCACAAACTTTACACCATGATTCAATCCAATTGAAGCCAAACCTTACTTTTAAACCGGTACCAAGTCGAATTGTGGACCGCAGCTTGAAAACATTAAGAAATAAGGCAATTTCATTGGTGAAGGTTGTTTAGGAAGGTATGTCGCCTGAAGATGCCACTTGGGAACTTGAGTCTGAAATCTTGGAGAAATATCCTCACTTGTTTTATTAGGTAAGTTACTAAATTTTGAGGACAAAATTTATTTAAAGGGGGAATAATGTAACATCCCTCTTTAGTATTAATAATTTGTAGTAATTTCTTTTTGTTCTACATGTTAGTATATAATAATAATAATAATAATAATAATAATAATAATAATAATAGTAATAATAATAATAGTAATAATAATATAAAGGGGGAAGTAAAAGAGAAGAGAGAAAACAACCAAAAACATTGACAATCCAAGAAAAGAGAAAGGAAAAGTGCGAATTTTTGCTAGAAGTCAATGTAGAAAGAGTTGAGGGTGCCATCATTTTCTCCATTCTTTTGGAAATCAAGAGCTGAGTTTCCCTTTTTCTATCTTTCATTCATGCATGTAACAAATATTGTGTTCCATAGGTTAGAGATTTGGGGTTTAAGAGTTTGAAATGAAGAAAAGGGTTTTTAATTCATTCTTGGTTGGATTTAGGGATTTTGAAATAGATTACTGTAGAATTGAGTAAATTAAAATTTTGCTGCTGTTTTGAAATGTTTATTACTGATTTACTCATGATTTCTAGCATTATTGTTGCAAAGAATTGTTAGGAAATTAGTGTGATAGATGGAATGTTATTAACTTGAATTTTACATGACATATGTGTGATGTTCTGGTCATACCTTTTTCTATAGATATCCGTTTTGAATGATTTTTAGTTTTCTGGAAACTAGACTCAATTACCTTCAAATTGAGTTCAAAATTCGTGATTATTGATTGAGTATTGATGTTGAAAAATGGGTTACAAGCTGGACCAGAGTTGCTGTTTCTGTTTTGTTTTCTGTCAGTTGACTCTGGAGTTAAACTCAGTTTTAAGTTGTTATAACATAATTTTGGGACTGTTTTGGGAAAAATCCACCTTAAACATATTCTCTGGAGTTTTATTTTACATTGTGTGATTTGTATGATATAATTGAATTAATAGCTTATGTTATCATAATTTTCAAGGTGAGTGTATGGTAGTCTTTAATATATGTATTATTAGATGATGTTATATTTGTGTGTGTATGTGTGTGGATTGTTATATATTATACTTATATATGTGATTAAAGTGAGAAGTATAGGATTCATCCTAGCTAGATGAATTCTCCGTCTATATATGAAGGAAGCGAGGGGTAAGCGAGGGTAAGTGGGGCACCACTTACGGACGTAATTATGTCCAATCTTACCAAAATCAAGTTACTAACAAGAGAGGGCATTAGTAAAACTAATGTAGTCTTTATGACATGCTTGTTAGGTAGAGTTTAAGTCGTTAGGTTACTCACGTCTAACGATTTGAATATTCAAAAAAGAGTTAAAACTTTACATTTGAAGAGAAACTCATAAAATAAATATAGTCTTGAACTAGGATGTCGATTGATTTAATTTCATTTTTGGGACCCACTGAGATGTAATCTCATCCAACTTTATTCAAATGTGTTACCGGTAAAAGGGCTTAGATCACATGTTGGAGATATGAAGTGTATCAGTTTACTCTGTAGTCGGCTTAAAATTTTATGGGGAATTATTTTGAACCATGGATGTGTTATGTACTCCATATTTCTATGTTTTTCTTAGAAGGATTGGTATGTGCATTAATACATTTTCATGACTTTGTGTCAAGATTGTACTAATCATCTCTTTTGTCAAATTATGCTAATGCTCAAGTTATATTCTAGACAATTAACTTATGGTATTACAACAATAATGACACTCCATATTTTAGTATCTAGACGTGCTTCTACTATTTTCTCTATAATTCTTCGATTCTTTTTTCTGACTTCTCCCCCTTTTTTCAGTGACAAGAACTTCATTTTGAGATAAAGAACCATGTGTCTTCTTTCTCATCTCCTCCTTCGAAACACCATTCTTAGATGTTTCCAAAGAAACAACACCTTTAGGAGTTGAACTCGTTATAGAAACTCGAAATGTCTCCCAAGATTTTGGTAAAGAAAAAATAGAAATAATTCCAAGAGCTCATCATCAAACTTAATACTAATTCCTGTCATCTAATCAAAGAGTCTCTGAAATTCACTCAAATGATATGAAATAGAAATCCCCTCCTTATACTTCAAAGTTATGAAACTATTCAGTAAGAACAATTTATTTTTCATGATTTAGAGGCGGACAAAGTTTGTATCTCTTCCATATAGTTTTTGCATTTGTCTCTTTAGCAATATGATTACAAACAATATCTTCTACATATTTGCAAAAAAAAAAACCACATACATGTTGATGTTCAAAATCCCATTATTCCATAGATTTATCATCCAACTTTTTAGAACCAAAAATAGGAAGATGCATTTTCTTTACAAATAACAAATCTTTCATTTTGCCCTTCCACAAATGGTAATTAGTACCATTCAAGCATATCATCTTTATATTCATATTTGCCTTCAGCGGATTTTAAATAGCCATGTAACCAAGAGCTCTAATGGAAATAAATACAAAAACACAATAATAAGCAATACTCAACGGATATAAAATTCTCCCAACTTGCAAGAACCCGTGAGGAGCAACAACAAAGATATGGCAGCAAATTGATCAAATAAAAGCGTGTAAAGAACACTGATATTTTAACGTGGAAAACACCTCAATGCAATAATAAAAAACATGGATCGTCCAAACCAAAGAAATAGTTCCACTATAATCAAATAAAGGTGCAACAGAGTCTCAAAATGATGCAAAAATTGTGGCTACAACCAACCAAAATAACAAAGCACTAAAGCTTACAAATGAAAAACAAGAAGAAAAACACCTGAAAAACTTGTTATTGTGATAGCACCTTTTCACCCTCTCCAAACATCGTTTTGATGATCCAACCATTGAAAAGGAATACATGTACGTTTCGAACCTTATGTTTGAAAACCAGCCAGATCCAATGGTTAGCGAATGTACAATTGATATTTTTCTAATACTGATTTGACAAAATAGATAATAGAGTTTATTCTTCTCTTTTCTTTTGGTGGTTGTCTTTTCTTCAAAATAGTCTATCTCTTACAACTAGAGTTGTCAATAAAGCTCCAAAGTCTCAATCCCTTCTCAAAAATCTCATAATATTAGACCTGTATTGAAATAATTTTTTTAAAGTCTCGGCCTATAATTTTTTTTCTTTTGTGGGTTTAAGTGACGGGGTTCATAGGTCCAATATTTTGTTAATTGAGATATTTTATTTGAAAAAAAATTTAAATTTATTTTTCTTGAAAAATATCAAAAAAAATCTCAAGAAAATCTAAAATATTTTTTTTTAGAAAAATTTTTAAATTGTTTTTTTCTTGAAAAACTCAATTTTTTTTTCTTAAATAAAAAAATCGAGAAAAAGTAAATACAAAAATTGTAAATCTTTTTTATTGGAAAATTTTGAGAAAAAATCAAAAAAATATCGATTTTATTTTTGAAAAAGTGGGCTCATACATCCTCCTAAGCCCACTAAATCTTAGGAGTTTTCTTGTGGCTTTCTATTTTTGGGCCTTTTAAACTATGAAATATTTTTTTCCTCCAACACGTAGGCTTAGACCAATAATTAGTGGACTTGTAAAGTTGATAGCTCTAATTACAATTCTAATAAGACCTCTCTTCAATTGAATAAATGAGACATTTTACAATAAGATTTTTTCAGTTAAATAAGTGAGACGTGTTACAATATTTAGATTTTTCTCTATATAAAAAGAGAATCCAATACCCAACATTTTAATGTTTGATGGCTATTAGGGCTATGTCAACAAGAAACTAAAAAAATTACATTTTCAATTTTCAAAGGGTTGAACGCATTACTTTTACCTATTAGGGCTATGTCAACAAGAAACTAAAAAAATTACATTTTCAATTTTCAGAGTTGAATGCATTACTTTTAAGATATATTCCTTCATCTGTTACGAGAGTACTTTTTAACATTTTCCATATAAGATATTAAGGAGAAAATAATTGATTGTTCAACATAAATAAAGAAAATAATTAATTGTGTTTTTAATGATAAAATTTAATTCATTAATTAAAATATTTATATTAATAGTTGTTAGTTAAATAATCAAATAAATTGAAATACAATAAATAAAAATATATTAATAAAAAAATATAATTAATATTTCATTAGTAATATAAAAAGACGTGTAATGTAAGACAAATAAATATTACAAACAAAACCCATAATATCAAGTGGAGGGAGTATTATTTGTGCTTTACAAATCTACGGAATTGGAAGGGATTGAAATGCATATAAAATTAATCTTTTCTTCATTATATTTATTTATTTATCGTCATTTAACAAAGTATCTGCACAGTTACATGTAAAGTTGTAGCATAATAAGATGATATTCAATTCAAGATCAAAAAACTGAATACAAAACTGATTATTTATTTCTTCAGATATATGTACAACAAGGCATTTTTTTAATGTACAACAAAGAATTACATAACAAAATAACATGTATCCTATACAAGCTCTATATAACGAATCAAAGAATGATCTATTGTGTATTTATCACTTTAAGGAATAATGTGAGTACACTTGAGGAGAGAGGAGTGCTTGATTATAGCTCTTCAAAATGTTGCTCTTGAAATTCACCTCCAGGTAGTTTTCAAGGGATCAAAATCGTACAGGTTGCGAAAACTACCACGTTTACACATTTGAGGACCATTTCCGTGTAATCATTTCATACAAGAAGCTTTGGTATCGAGTCTTCAATTACGAATAATCATGCGAGTCATTATTGCACATGCACTCGGGGACAGGATACTTAGTGACGTCCCTACCGGCTTTGCTAGTCCTGAGTTCCGGCTGTCCTAATGAATTCTGGTGCAATTCCTTGACAATATTGTTAAACTCTGATTCGGGGAGGGAAGGATTCAGAAAATAGGGAAGCATTTGTCTTTTGTTTGGGGTTATATATTTCTTGTGTCCTGCATAGGCCCTGTGACCCTGAAATAACATTTAGGTTCAGATATTAGAAATTGTCATAAGAATCTTACATTAAATGTGTATGTATGATTACAAGAGATTATGCAACAGTATGTTAATTGCAAGTACTCTTTCAGTACTACTTATTACTTAACATATTTAGCCATATTTGAATTGCATGATTAATTTATATTAGGTGTCTATTCAATGGTAAGAGATTGATCTTGTAACCTCAAGGCACAAAGTTCAAATCTCCTCAGAAACAAATGTAAAATGGGCACTAGTGTCACTTTAATTACTAGCAATTTCCCTCTTTCTCATTCTTTTAAAAAAATATCATGATTACAATATGCCACAACCAAATCTTATTTCACTAAATAGGGTCGGCTACATGGATCAAACGGATTTATAATCAATGTTAATGTGAGTCTTAATTGCAAAGAATTATTAAACTTGTATAGTCATACCTGAATTGCATGGCCCATATTTCCTCCATGAGATGGCATGAAAACATCACTCTTCTCAGAAACAATGTAATCTATGGCAGCCATTAGAGAAGCTTTCTTTGCAAATGGTTCTAGTTCTCCAGCTAAGGCAAGATCTTCCTTATTGTAAAGATGTGGAAACTCGTGGATTAATGGATTCAATACTTCTTTTCCACCCAATGGTTGTCCTCCTGCCCAATAAATTCTTGCATCTTTTGGAGCTCCTAAAGCTTTAAGCAACCTATAAATGAAAAACAAAAATCCATTAGAATAGCTTGTCACACTAATACTCAGAAAACCACTTAAATTAAATCTTTTCAAAAGTAGAATGAATTATACAGCAGTGAAAATTGATTTTGTATATTTGATTATAGTTAAAAAGTGTGTTTACGCTACAATTATTTATGTCCGGATACGTTCAAATAAAAGTGTTTTGAACAATAAATTTGAGAGAAAATATCACATCAAGAGACAAAAGCTACAAAATCTAGCTTCGAGTTAGAATTAATTCTTGAAGCAAAATAAAATCTAATTGAGAATCCCCTAAAATATATCAAAATTAATAATAAGTCTTCATAATTACTTTTGATTCTCCATAAAGTGAATCCAAACATGCACTTAATATTTACCTGGTAACGTCAATGGCATTCAAGGGACAAAGGCCGGCCATCTTTCGTTCATGGTAAGTCATGTTGGATCTTGCGGTCAAGAGCTCGGGCCGTTGTATCCTCTCATTCTTTACAATCTCATCAAACTCAGGACTCAGACCAGGTAAACAACCAGTCCTCACCCACACATCCTTTTCCATTCTTAGATGAAGAGCAAGGTAAGGTCCCTTGCTTTTCATTCTCTCAGCAATCTTGTTGCCAAGTTCTTGAACTGGTTTTGCAAACCTCAATGCACTAAAAGCAACCTGAAAATTATAGGTAAAATGAGAACATTTAGAATATGCTATCAATTGTCACACAAATGAAGTTCCATGGTGTCAGTGTTGTTTTTCTTGAATTCATTTCTATACCTTGCATCGAAGCTTCTGAAGATCCGAAGGAAGATCCTTTGATAGTCTTGAATCCAAGCCGCGTAAAAGCAAAACACCTTCTCTGTTAAACTGCAAAGGACAACAACAACCATGTTAAACTATTGTTCAACAAGAACATGACTCTAGTTAATATTGTTCTACACAATTCAAAGTTTTCCTTAGTTAACACAAAAGTAAAAGAGCTACGAGGCAAACACAATGCGAACTATTCTTTCGTTTTACTAAAGAAAATTACACAAAAGCAGACAGGAACTTAACAACAACTTATTACTCAAAGCATACTGCAAAGTGTAATGCTAACAAGAGTAAAACATAAGAGTAATTAACTCTTACTCGTCTAAGATAGCGCGAACGGATCCAACTTGGGGTGACATGAAGGGGAGGGCTTCCCTCCACTGGCTTTGTCATCAGGTGAGTCGATGGCAAAGATGAAACCACCCTCACATCATTGGCAAGAACATTCTTAAAGTGTTCCAAATCAAATATATCAGCAAATTCACTGCAAAACAAAACCAATACCTATTAAGGAAAAAATCCTCTTCTTGAATTCACAAATAAGGAAAAAATTTAATCAACATTAACAAAGACATATGACCATTATTAAGAACAAAAAGATTGAAATTTGGCTTAAGCTTATGCTCCAGAGTTGTTCTTTATGAAAGATTTAGTCCAAATTTGGTCTTTATCAAGAACAATATTGAAACATATAAATCCTTGCTTACACTTAGGCTTCAATATGGATCATTAGCAAGATTAAAGTCCAAATTTGTAACAACTAAACCTTACCAAACTCATCCTCAGTAAAAAAAATGAGTCCAAAAGAGTTGATATATTTGGTCTGAAATTTGAACCAAATACACAACTTTTCATGACTCACTTTTGCTTCGTTCCAGATGAGTAAAATTAACTTTACCTTTCATCTCCCCAAATAACATTGACTTGCAATATAGGAACAACCAAAGAAGCACCAAGAATCCTAGCAATAACAACAGCATCAACAATTTGATTCCTCTGCTGATTCAATCCTCCAGAAACAACCACCATAAGATACTTTCTCCTATTCTTCACAACCCCATCACTTTCTCTTCTATAATCTCTACTAAAATCCAAACAAGGCTTATAGCCTAACCCATCTGGTTGCTTCCAAAACTCACCCATTTCAACTCCCTCACTTTTTTCATAATCCATTTTTTCATCTCCACTTGGCCCTTTTGCTTGCAACATCACATTTGCAATCAAAGGCAATGAATCAACACTAGCATCATTAAAAATATCATCTTTCTTTGATGAAACAGCATCAAGTTCAGATTTTGAAACATACCCATTTGAGATTAAAAGGTTTGGAAGAGTTGTAGCACATGGGTAGGGAGTAAATGGTAATTCTAGATTGAAACCAAACTTGAACATGGCGAAGATACCAAGAAAAAAGAGAGTGAAAATGAAAAATAGTCTTTTTTGATTCTTCCATTTTGTTAATATGAAGATGAACTTTGAGGAAGTTCTTGATGATGATTTCTTTGGTGATTCAACAAGTGATTGAATAGAAGAAGATGAAATGGAATTGATTATTTGAGACGGAACTGAGATGTATGAAAGTTTCTTTGCATTGTTCTTTGACTTAGCCATCGAAATGAAAAAGAGAGTTTTTTATTTTTTGTTTTTTCTAGTTCTCAAGATTTATGATGCTTTGGTTTTTTTATATGAGAAAGAAAGAAGAGTCTTTGTTGAACCAAAGTTTTGGTGTGGTTGTGTTTTGAGTTGTTAATTTTTTTTTAATTGAAAAATGGAAAAAAGAGAATAAAAAGAAGAGAGAGAAAGAGAAAGACTGGTTAGAGAGAGAAGGGGCGGCGGGAACACAACGCGTCAATCAAAAAGGAGCTGCGGTTTGACAGTAATTCATCATTCATTCATTGATACTATTGGTTATATTGATTGTTACTCGTTTTCTAAGTGCCATTTGTTAAATGTTTAATGGGAATAGATTCTCTTGTATTTATTAACATTTCGTTTTAAATTTTGAATTAATATATTAATTATTTTTAAATAATTTTATTTATATTTTGATACATAATAAATATTAATTTTTATGTGAAATATTGAAGTATGATCTATTAACATTCAAGATTATTCTATATAAAAAAACCGTGTTTTTTGGTTTTATTAAATAGGTGAGAGATTGCATTTTTACTTCACTTAAAGAGATTATCTATTCCCTTGTTTAATAACTTAATTTTTAAATATATTGATATTATTTAATTTGTTAGCAATTAATTTGTCATTATAAATATGTTGATATTAATGTTATAAAAAAATTGATATTAAACTACATTCATTAAAAATGTTGATATTATTACATTTTTTATGTTACTATAAATATCTTATTTAAGTTGTACATATTTTTTTTTAAAAACATAATTAATGTTTGTGAAAAA